>JARFXV010000314.1:720000-1180717 GCA_031761425.1 Cosmopolites sordidus | reverse complement strand
GTCATTTCCAGAACGAATTTTTAATTAACATTTGGTGCGGTATTATCGATAATTTTTTAATCGGTCCATTTGAATTTCCGCAAAGACTGAATGCGACAAGACATGTGATTCATGCATGATGGGGCGCCGCCGCATTTTACTGTTGCAGTGCGAAATCATTTGAATCAACGTTTTCCACATCGATGAATTGGGCGCGGTGGTGAGTTTCCTTGACCACCTCGTAACCCTGACATTAATCCGCTGGACTTTTATTTGTGGGGTCGTTTGAAGTTGCTGAAGTAGCTTACCATGATGAAATCAATCCTCGAGACGAACTTTTACAAAAAATTCAACAAGCCGCCAATATTATTAGGAATAAGAAAATATCTTCGCCAAGGTGAGGCGTCACTTAATAACGAGCCCGCGAAAGTGTATTGAGGTAAACGGTGAACACTTTCAACACCTATACAAGTAAATTAAAAAAAAAAAAAAATTTAAATAAGTCCGTTGAATTTTTGACATCCTAACAATTTTTTTTCTTTTATTTGAGACACACTTTGTGAATTTCAGATTTTTCAGCCATCGACAAGATGTGCAATGGAATATTCGAACATGAATATCTCGCAAATGGCGTGGAATATCAATATTGACCAAGGGTGCCTTTTTTTACGGGGGAATTATGACTCTTCTCTATTTTGAATTATTCATTATTATATTCCAAAGATTAATGATTAAACGCTTTGAAAATGATGGATGAGATTCCATCGAAACGTCAGCGAAACCGTCCACCAGTATATATATATATATATATATATATATATATATATATATACTATATATATATATATATATATATATATATATATATACATATATATGTACATTTTGTTAGGTGCTTGACTGGGGACGAGCTCCACTCATCCCCTGTGTTAGCTAAATGTTTACTGGTAGACGGTTTCGCTGACGTTTCTATGGAATCTCATCCATCTTTTTCAAAGCGTTGAAAATGACCTATTAGTCAACTTTGACGTCACTACCCTGTTTACACAAATGCCAGTTACTGAGGCCCTGTGGGTCATAAAGACGAAGTACAAGCTGCCTGAACATGTTATCAATCTTTCGAACCACTGTCTTGCAAATACCTACGCAGGCTAAAAATGTAAAAACAAATTGAAGGCGTACCGATGGGCTCCCCACTCTCTCCAGCATTGGCCAATGCATACATTGGCCAATGGAAGATTTTGAAACCTGAACATTATAAACTTGCATACGCAAATCTAAAATATGATTACGTTATGCCGACAATACGTTTCTTGTGTGGTAACATGGCGGGGAGAATCTGAATAAATTCCCGGAACACTTGAACCAAAATCATCGAAAAATCAAGTTTACCATGGAAAAAGAAACAGTAAATGAACTTCAATTTCTAGATGTGCTAATAAAAAGGAAACAAGATGCATCAACATACATAAGCTGATATATTAATGCCAGCTCACACCACCATCCAGCCCAGCTATTCGCTATTGCAAAATTCTAGTCTGTCAATCGGAACTCTAGCCCTATTAGGAACACTACCAATAAGAAGTCATTGGACGCTGTCCAAGGAAATCTAACATAACAAGTGCTATATTGGTATACGTATATATGTTCGTTTGTTCAAAGTCTTAAATCTCTGAAGGTCCTTTACTGATTGCTTTCAAATTTTGACACAACATTGCACTCGAATACACAGGTAAATTATTACAGGTTCACAGGTAAATGTCATTGTGAATGGCATTCACAGGTAAATATCACACCTATGACAAGTAAAACTTGCTTTTCTTTTTAAACAGCGCCATCTGTTGGACGTAAAATCAACACACACTGTACTAAATATTTTACGGCAGTGGGAGCGCCATCTGTGAACGTAACAGCAACACACGCAATACTAAACATTTCTCATGATAGACCTCGTGTTTCTCGACAGTTACTGACATTTGGCATCTTCAATGTTTTCGATTGCATAGCTAAATTGAATTTTTATATATTCTGATTGATTTTCAATTTGATTTAATTATTTCGTGTGACATTACGTTGGAATTGAGTTGTATCCTGTGTACAAACCCATTGACACTATTGTGGAAGCAGAATTTTTGAATTATCTTTGGATCTACCAGGGATACCACCACACGTTCTGCAATTGAAAATCGGTGTACCAATTATCATGTTGTCAAATATCAACCAGCCGAAGCTTTGCAACGGCACGCAGCTTACAGTTTAAAAATACTGAGTAACGTCATAGAAGCAACAATTTTGACAGGACCTTTCAAATGTGAAGATGTCCTCATTTGTCGCAATCCCCATGATTCCAACGGATATGCAATTTCAATTTAAGAGACTGCAATCCCTAATTCGATTGGCGTTTGCAATCACCATCAACAAAGCTCAGGGCTAATCTTTAAAATTGTGCAGTTTAGATCTAGACCCGGATTGCTTCTCACATGACCAATTATATGTTGCGTGTTCTAGAGTTGTATAATGTATACTATGTACTATGTATATAGTTGTACTATGTATGACTATATAACTAAAACTGATAAGACTGAATAGACTGCCACTTTGTCTGAAAAGAAAAGTCTTCGACCAGTGCGTCCTGCCCATTATGACATACGGAAGTGAAACCTGGACACTCACATTAATCAATTCAAAAACTTCGGGTAACACAAAGGGGAATGGAGAGATGTATGCTTGGTATTACAAAACGAAAACGAAAACCCTGCACATGGATCAGGGAACAAATGAAAGTGTGTGACATCATTGGAAGAGTAAAGCAGTTGAAGTGGGGTTGGGGGGATCACCGGGTGTCAATCCGTTCGTCTGGAGGAATTTTCACATTCTTGACGATGTTTCGCCAAAATTTCATCTAGCATTTTCAAGTTTTTGCTTTCTTGGGTAGACAGTTCAAAGCTGTCTTTCAATTTGAGCAGTTTTTTTAATTCTTGAATAAAACATAGATGGTTTACTGAATTTGCCTAGGTCTGAGATAATATATAAGAAGGTATTCTAATCCTGCAAGGGACGATGGGAAATATGTCAAGCGGTGGCGCCATCACAAGTCTGTCCGATGCATCAATTTAAACTTTTTATAGTGTGCCGACTTACAGTTTGGGGTTCAAATCCTCACCATTATTATATTTTTTTCAAAAATTTTTCAACAGTAGTATTAAAATTATTCTGTTATTAATTTCTGGTAATTATTAAGTTGCAAGTTATTTACAGCCTCTAGTGTTAAATAATTAGTAAAATAAAAAAAAAATGTAAGTTATATACCTTTGTTTTTTAGTTGAAAAAGCCTGCAATAACTCTAATTATATAATTTATTCAATAAATATTAAAAAAAATGAGAAGACATGAGAATACAAAAGCTGACGTTGACACATTTCCCATCGTCCCTTGCATGATTTGAATACCTCTTATATATTATCTTACCTAGGTCTAGTCTCATTTCAGTGTAATATGTGACATTTATAAAAATGCAGTCGTACAGAATTCAACAACGTGTTAAAATTGTTGAATTATTTTATGAAAATGGGCGCTTAGTGAAAAATATTTTTAGACAATTATGTGATATTTATGGTTTACACAATCATCCATCTGAAAGCATTATCAATCTGATTGTTCAAAAAATTGAAGAAACTGGTTGGTGGAAGAAAAAAGAAGAGCAATATATAGCCCTAGTGGTCGTCCACAAGAGCATATTGATTTGCTACGTAAAAATGTTGTTAAAGATACAGAAATTTACATTAATCAACGTTCACAACAATTTGGAATCCACAACACGGCGTATTTTACGAAATGATTTAGGCAAATAAACTTCTGAAGGCTCTCAGATGTCTATGAAGGAATATAAAGTTCAAATAGCACAGCAATAAAAGCCACTAGATCATTCAAAACGTCGTGCACTTGTCAATTGGACTAAAGAACAAACATATGATATTTCTCAAAAAAACATCTTTTCTGATGAAGCAGATTTTGAAATTGCTGGCTATGTTAATAAACAAAATTTCAAAAAACTCATATCATGATAAAAATACGTTTATCAAAAATGGACCTCATCAGTGTAAGTGAGATGGACAGATATGTTAGAGTGAGATAGATAGTGACGCTGTTTGCTACCTCGCGACTATACTCCCAGAAACTATTTTTGCAGAACAATGTTGAAGAGAATACGTGAAGATATCTAATTTCTAAACAAAATGTTACGGACTGACGAATCGACGTTTAAAAAGACTGACAATTTGAGTTGTCTGGAACTTTTAATGGCACCAACTACTTATTGGATTTTATCAACTGGATTTTCTCCAAAACGATTTGCAGACTTTGTTAGAAGATGTACCACTTAATATCTACAAAGAAATATGGTTTCAACAAGATGGTTACCCAACGCATTATGTTTATCGTGAACAGGAATATTTGAATAGAGAGTATCCCCGAAAGGGGTATTGGGCATCGTGGTTTAATTGAGTGGCCTCCTCCTTCTCCGGACCTAAACCCTCTTGATTTATTTTACTGAGGCTGCATAAAAGAAAAAGTGTATTCAAAACCAGTACAAAACCGAGCCGAACTGCGTCACAGAGTTGTTGAAACAGCAAAAGAAATAAATGTAAGGAGATTTGCACGATTGGTGAAAAGATCTTTGTGCCGAAGGCAAACAATTTGAGCATTTGCTTTAGTTTTAAAGAAAAATATTGTGATAAATAAAATATTACAATAATTCGTTTCATTTCATTTTGATTAAGTTTGATGTTAATAAAATAATAGACCAATTTGACTCACACACATTGCCTTTGGGTTGGTGAAGTCCATTTTTGAGCACACAAATGTATTTTTTACCATGGTCTGAGTTTTTTCAAATGTGATCCTTTTGCAAAAAAAAATAAGCAATAATATTTTTTGTGGAACGAAAAGTGCCAATTGTTGTGCCATTTTGAAATCTTGACTTAATGGACCATCTTTTGAAATAACTTACTCAGGTTAGTAGAATACATTTTTTTTTAAGATGAATTGTCAAAGTTAGCTGACATAATTTTTTAAACCACGACTAAATAATACTTTTTTTACTAAATTAACAACTTTCATTGTGACTGCGATTAATAGCAAGGTTATTTAGTATCACGTTATAAAAATAACACTGAAAAATTGGGAAATTTGTGATCACAGAACCTAAAGATATCACCTAGGGTGTCGAAGATTTTCAAAAATATGCCTATTATAATAGTGTTAAGTGATAATTATCACTTAACATGACGACATGGACGTTTTTGTCTTATTATTGCCAGAACTGGTGTAATCTGGCTTTTTCGCACACATATTCGCTTTTTCACACTATATATATATATATATATATATATATATATATATATATATATATATATATATATATATATATATATATATATATATATATATATATATATTGTTCTCTTTTTTAGACTGGAAAAAGTTTAAACCATCATATTTTTTTTTACCGTGATCAAGAATCAAACCGATCATCGAAATCAAACTGTTTTTACATAATTTAATGATGGTAGCCGGATTTTCCAATGCTATACAAATAAATATTTCATTGACGCTGTGGAAGCAATAACTCAAGTATTTCTGTATAGCGCTTTGACAAACTGCCAGATGTTCAAAATGACGCAAATATCGAAAACTTAGTACAAAAAAACAGTCGAAAAAACAGAAGTCGAGTTTTGGATAACTGTCAGGAAATAAATTATATTTTTGTTGCTGACATAATTTTTGTCGCATGTCGATACTGATTGGTTTCTTATCGATACGAAGTTATTACTCAAAAATAGATTTCGACTGGGCGGTATTAAAACTAAATTTTAACTTTTTTTCCAAAAATTTAAACAAACAGCGTACAAGCAACTTCCAACAAAAAACAAGAAGAGATTTAACTCTAGCATAACTAAAATTATACCGAACATTTAAAAAAGTTTTATATTCCAACATAATCTTCCATTTAAAAATCTGGAAAATAGGGAAGATGTTCAGAATTAAACATTTTAAAAACCGGTACGTAATGATAAAAAAGTTAAGAAATTCCATTCGAATTTGATTTAAAAAAATCATGAGTAAGTCCACCACGGTTACTATAGCAATTTGTACACTGACGTAAACGTCCTATAATGGTTCCTAGAGGTGACCTACTTCTCAAACATAAAGCGGCCCATTAAGCCCTGTTGAAGCAGTTTAAGCGAAATAAGTCGGAGTCGGATTAAAAATTCAAGATGAAACTTGAATACACCACTACACTACTGAAACCAAGACATAGCAAAAACAGTGGACTGGGTGAAGTCCAGTGGAAACGTGAATCGACGCCAAAAAAGGTGAAGTCTGTTCCATCGGCCGGGAAAGTGATGACCACTGTTTTTTGAGATAGCCATGGAGATGTGTTATCCGACTATTCTGAAAAGGGAAAAATGGTAACAGGGGCATACTACGCATCCTTACTTGACAAGCTGAAGGCAGAAATTGCTTTCAAAACCCCAATTATCTGAATTTGAAAAGCGACAATCTGTTAGCACGTAAAGAAACAGGTTTATGTTTTCGTAAAATAGCGAGACGATTGGATATTGCTACTGCTACTGTTATGAAGTTATAAAGACATATATACGGTGGTTTGAGGATCACAGTTATACACGAATATTATGTTCTGGTCATCCTGGAAGTATCCAAGAACGTCACGAATGACATCTTAGACTTCTTGCTGGATGAAATCGATATGAAATATTCTGGCAAGTATGTGATGCCTGGAAACCTATTATTTTCATTTATCTGGACTATTTGTATATAATTTAAAGTCCATGATTTAGATAAGTAAAACGAAGTTCGTTTAATTACTTTTTTTACAATTTCTGCTTTCGTATTTGAGGAGATTTTTTTCTTAAAGAGGTTTCTTCCAGTGGCGCCTCATGGGCTTTTAAAGTGGAAGAGCGTAGAATAAAATAGGGCTGCTAAAGATTTTTTTTTGCTTTCTCCTTCCGCCTTTTTACTTTTCGTGCTATTGAATGAAACCCTATACAGGAAGTGAAACCAGGAAAATTAGTTAAAGTAAGAAGCTGAACGGAAATAAATATGGTGTTTTGCTCTGAAAAATTGTTCACTGTGATAAATGCTGGAGAGGCGGCGCCCCAACGCCCTCCTCACGAGCCGCCACTGGTTTCTTCTATTCTGTAATGTTCCTCTACTGGATATTGAAGTCTATTTTATTTATCAGGTGTGGCGGTTAATCATTCTATTTTCTTCTTAAAAAAACACTTTTAGTTGGGAGAAAGGTAAAAAAATGGTTTACTCAAAGTTTGTGCCATCGCTAAGCGCCATCGCTAGCTGCCATTTTTTCAATCTCTCTGGCAATTTGTTGATGCTCTCCTAGAAAAACCGTACATTTTTTGAGGTGGTTCAGTCAATAAGCCAATTAATCAAGTGTATTGTGGAATGTGCGTGAGACATCGATGACAATAAATGGTAGTCGGAACGAGCCAAGCCTCATGAGTACGGCCGATGGGGCAAGAGTTCCCTGCCAAGTGCAGAAATGGTGTCTCCATATTCCATATTCGCTGTGTGTAATGGCGCGTTGTCGTGCTGCAAATTACTTTTCCGTGTTTTATAGCCTATTCTGCTAGCTTTTCGTACTAATACATGGTTCAGATTGATCATTTGTCAACGGTAGGAATTTATTAACTGTTTCACCTGGTTTCAGAAACTCATCGTACACGACACACTTTTGATTCCATCAAATGCACAGCATTATCTTCTTTCCAAAGCGATTCGATTTTGCTGACGATGTTGATGGTCTGGTTCCTGGTTCACCTCCGGTATAGGGTTTCAATAGCACAAAAAGTAAAAAGTAGGAAGGGGAAAGTAAAAAAAAATTCAGCAGCACTATTTTCTACTATGCCCTCTGACTTTAAAAACCCACGAGCCGCCAATGCGAAAAAACAAAACTTTTCGCACTGTTTTTCGTTTATCCATCTGTCTGTCGTTCAACTGATGTGGTACCTATTTTCCACATTTTCCATACACACACACACGCACACGCACACGCACACGCACACGCACACGCACACGCACACGCACACGCACACGCACACGCACACGCACACGCACACGCACACGCACACGCACACGCACACGCACACGCACACGCACACGCACACGCACACGCACACGCACACGCACACGCACACGCACACGCACACGCACACGCACACGCACACGCACACGCACACGCACACGCACACGCACACGCACACGCACACGCACACGCACACGCACACGCACACGCACACGCACACGCACACGCACACGCACACGCACACGCACACGCACACGCACACGCACACGCACACGCACACGCACACGCACACGCACACGCACACGCACACGCACACGCACACGCACACGCACACGCACACGCACACGCACACGCACACGCACACGCACACGCACACGCACACGCACACGCACACGCACACGCACACGCACACGCACACGCACACGCACACGCACACGCACACGCACACTATATATATATATATATATATATATATATATATATATATATATATATATATATATATATATATATATAGTATATAAGTGAATAAAGATAATTAACTATCATTAAATAAATAATTGAAAATTTTATTTAAGTTACCAAATTTTTTATATTTCAGAAAAAATTACCAAAAAATGTTGGCTCTGTGGAGTTAATGAATTTATTATCGATACTATCTCCATAAATATGAATTTTATGAAGAAAATGGAAAGAGCCTTTTTTGTAGAGAATTTAATTTCCTACTAATGCCCTTATATCTTTTTCTCAAATCCGTATACTTTAAGAGATACTTACAAAAAACTACAATTTTATCAAAAAATTAACTTAGATCGTCTTGAGGCACGTGTTATTTTTGTTTAAAAAAAATCCCGTTATTTTCCCATCAAAATTGTTTATATTTCATAAAAAATGACGTTAGTAGATCTTAAAATGTTATGGAGTGCTATATGGAGTTAATGAACTTATTTTTGAGAATATCTCCATAAATATGAATTTTATGAAGAAAATAGAAAGGACCTTTTCTGTAGAGAAATTTATTTCTCCTTTTTTATTCCTCCTCTATTTTATTTTCCTACAAAATTGCTTCTATATATTTTTCTTTAAGTATACCGTGTACTTTAAGAGATACTTACAAAAAACTACAATTTTATAAAAAAATTAAATTAGAGCGTCTTGAGGAACGTGTTATTTTTGTTAAAAAAAAATTCCTGTATTTTTTCATCAAAAGGGAGGGGATTTTTTGGGGCGTTGGAAAAAAAAAATTCCGACCACCCTAATATATATATAAGAGAAATTACTATCATAAATTTAACGAACGATTTTTCACATCAGTTGAGAGAAAAAGTTTCTTACATTAAGAGCCAAATATTAAGAATATATGCGAAAAAAACATTGCAAACTTATTAAATCACCAATCGAGAAACTATGATAAGAATTATTATTTTAAACAAATGTGTGAAAAACATATTTGATCAATAATAATTGTGAAAAATTAGTGTTAGTAAGTTTGCATTTTTTTGGAACAAAACCAAAAGTATTTATGTGGAACTAAAACCAAAATTTTAGTCAAAAACTGATAAAGCTAACACTACACGTCACGATCTATAATGTACCATAAATCTCCTACTAACCGAACCAAACATTTTATAAATCTCCTTGACGAAAAACAATATCCGTGTTAGGAGAATCAATATCGCAAAGCGTTAACAAATAAACGAAACAAAATAAAGCGACGTATGTTTAATCAAATCTCGCATCTATCACTGTTCCAGTTTGATCTAATTTCTCAAGACTATTTTTACCTGCGTGTGTTAACCCACTTGGCCAAGATTGCGACGCGTGTTGTGATGTTCAGGAAAAAAAAAGAGGCGATATGCAAACTGCATCAGCGTCGAATGTATTTTGTGCTAATTTCGCTATAAAATTTTTACAGTTAAACTTTAACTCTGATTAAATTGTTCAATATAAAATCAGTAACAGTTCGAGTTTTATAATATGGAAATAGTGTTCAAAGTAATGCCGTAGAGGCTTAACTTAAGACCAAAAAAAATACAATTAATATAAAATGTTGTGTAATAATAAAATATATCTTTATGTAGTAAAATACATAATAATTGATTCTCCACGGTTGTAACACTCGATTACTCTGCAAGAAATATATAGAGGTAGATGATATATTAATTTTTCTATTGGAATCTTCAGAGTGAAATAACTTGGAGAGATTTACCACAAACTCCATTCCTTCAATTCATATAGAACAAATTTTTCTTCTTTCAGGATCTTTCCCAATGCGTGTCGACGTTCAGAAATGAAGCATTGGGCAAAATTCAATAATTTTGCTAATTGTTTGAACGTCTGACTTGAGTGTTCATCCAATAATACTCGAAAATCTGCATCTTCAACCTTTTTCGGTTGTCCTTGAGGTTCCTTGTCTTTTATATTAAAATCATCACTTTTAAAGCGTTTAAACCATAATTCAGAAGATTTTTGGGTTATAGCATGTTCACCATAAGCTCCAACCAACAATCGATAACATTCAGCAGCCATTTCTTCAAATGAAAGTTATTAAACTCCCCGAAAAATATCCTTTTCTGGTACATAAGTCGACATATTCAAATCTATGGAAAAACTATATTTTTGCACAATAATAATTAATGACCAACTGGCTATTAATATATTTATCCTCCAAAATGCCTACATCAAGAAATTGATTAGTAACGCCATCTCTTAGCAAAATCGACATTATTAACTGAAATACCTATTAACAAGTTAACATTCCATAGACGTATTTGCCTATTCACTACGATTATGATTTTTATAAATCAAAAATTATCTCCCTATCCCTCCTTAGAGTTCAAACACCCCTCGAATCACTTTTACATGAGATTGACGGCGCACTTAGCATAGAAGCACAATACGCACAATACGCACAATAGCATAGAAGTGAGGTATAATTAGCTTCCATATCTGCATATACCTTTGCAACAACCTAAGTTTTTAAGGAATGTTTTTATGTAGTTTATAACATTGGTAACTTTTGAAAAAAATGGTTTTAAGTTCTTCGCTCATATCTTGCACAACAGCTACTTTTTGAAGCACTTAGTGTAATTTCTAATGCACTATTTTTTTCCAAATATCGAAGGTTATTCTGTAAAAACTTGATTTTAGTTACCGTTACAAGTGACCAGGACGGACGAAAAACGATGTATTCTATAGAAATGGAAACTGCAATAGAAGATAGAAAATATGAAGAATGACATTATAATTATAAATGGTTGACATCATTGAAATGATTAATGAGGTGATAATGTGGTTAATTAGGTCATAGTTTCACTAATACCCCTACCAAAAATGATAATCCTACATTAAGAAATAAATGACATATGACACTGCAAAATAGAGTCTGCACAACTCCGACATATAGGGTGTTCCATAAGAAAAAACAAGATGATGATGATTGATATGTGAATTAGATTTAAATTTATAATCATTATTTGAATATTATTTTCTGTATATCTAAATTCCTATAATATTAAAATGAATTATGTAAAACTCATTTCAAAATAAAATTCGACAGTCAGTTTGAGACACCCGATATTACTACACCTAATAAATTGACAATTTTACAAATATGGGTGTGTACCTCGTAATCTTATCGTATAAATAATACTCTCAAAAGTCTTACAAGAAAAAAAATACGCTTTTAAGAACCTATTGTCTGTGAAATATAAAAATTTCTGTTTCATCATTATTTTCTAGATAATTCGACTAGTTGTTTTGATGATTGTACATTTGGCAAACAAGATTAATTATATTTTTCTAGTTCGCGAAGCAAAAAAAAAACTTGTTTATCGTGGAGTTTGAAATTTTGTAAAAACCCATTAAAAACTTATAAATTTGATATTTTAAAAACAAAATTGTGAATTAAATATTTAATGCATTTTTTACTGATATCGCGTATATATATATATATATATATATATATATATATATATATATATATATATATATATATATATATATATATATATATATTTATTTATTAACAATGTTTTTTTACATCAGTTTGAACAAAAAGTTTCAACAAATTAAAGTGTTTTAGACAAAAAGAGAACATAAAATATGTTTACGATAATGTGTGGACAAAATGTCATATAGTAATTATGGACAAGTCGACATATAAAATGTAATAGATGCTCTATTTAATTTCAGATTACAGTTAAGACATGCCTCGGGACTACAATAGGAAAACCGATCGGCAAGCATGGAGCCAAAAATTAATAGAAGAAGCCATTAAAGCTGTGAAAGAAAATAAAAATGGGATGGCTTTTAGCTTCATTGACAACTTTCGGTGTCCCAGAAGCTACTTTGAGACGTCACGCATTATGTTTGAATAAAATATTAATACCTAATACTAAAGGTTTAGGGAGATTTAAATTATTAGAAACTCGCCTATTTGGAGCCATATCAAGTACAAAAACTTAAATTTTAGTCTTTGCACATAACTTTAACGTTGAAAAAGGAAGACCCGGGAAAGAATAGTTAACAGGATTCCTTAAGAGAAATTAAAATATCTCTGAGTGAAAGCCAGAACCTACTTTTCCAACCAGACTCCATTAAATCGCAAGTTCAGAAGTTTTCTTTAGCTTATGAAGAATTAATCAATATTCATAACTTTCCATCTAATAGGATCTATAACGTAGATAAATCTGGACTTTCTACAGTTCAAAGGCACCAGAAAATGTTGGCAACGACCGGTAGCAAACAGGTGGGGTGCCTTACTAGTGCTGAAAGTGGAGCCCATTTGACCGTGGTTTGTTGTATGAATGCTTC
Organism: Cosmopolites sordidus; assembly: GCA_031761425.1. Taxonomy (NCBI): domain Eukaryota; kingdom Metazoa; phylum Arthropoda; class Insecta; order Coleoptera; family Curculionidae; genus Cosmopolites; species Cosmopolites sordidus. Next base: position 1,167,801 of record JARFXV010000314.1, on the reverse strand, counting down.
CCGTTCATATATTCCTACATGCATGATTTTCTCTAGGAAGAATAGGAAAGTCTGGATCGATGACTGCTGACCTCTTCGTTATATGGCTGCATCATTTTCAACCATATGCGTAGGCAAGTGTGGAAGATAAGATGCGTTGCATGCAAGCTACAAAGTTGGACTGTTTGGAAGACAAACAGATTGGAAGTCTATTCAGTCAAGTCTATGAAAAACTGCAACTGTGCAGAACGTATCCAATAGGTTCAGAAGCACAGGTCTTGTTAATATTGATTTCTTTCCAAATTACTTATTTAAACCAGCAGAAACAACGAATATGCATACCATTGACCGTAGAAGTTAATCCAGAAACTCTAAATCAGACCACCCTGCCTATTCAAAGCACTACTCCAGAATTATCTGGCATAACTGAAAATCCATTGGCTGCTTCCGTGGAAACTCAATGCCTGCTAAAACAGCAACCAGGACCAGTCCACACTTCTCGAGCTTCTTTGTCTGCTCTGTTAGAAACCGTAATGCCTCTCCCAAAAGGAAAGTTTGTCAGCGGTAAACGAAAAAGCAAAAAATAGAAATCCTTTTGTACTCAGCAAATTTATTGGACATGACCTGACTCTTCTTCTGGTTTATCTTCAAGCCAAATGTTTCCCCAGCCCTTTGCAATTCTTGTACGTGTCTTTGCAACTCATCTGGGTCTTGTGAAAGAAGAACGATATCATCTGCGAATCTAAGATGATTTAAGTACGCACCAATCCTTATTCCATCTTATTCCCGATCCAGCTTACGGAACACTTCTTCCAGGCAGACTGAGAAAAGAAGAGGCGGATATTGCGTCCCCCTACCGTACGCCTCGCTCTACATTTATTCCCACCTCAAAATCGTCAAGGTGGACTGTCGCTGTAGCTTCATCATATATCGACCCTAGTAGGTTTACATAGGCTTTCTCTACAACTTGATTAAGCAATGCATCCATTATGGCCCGCTTTGAGATTGAATCAAATGCTTATTCATAATTGATAAATGCCAAGTACAGTGGCATAGTGTATTCGTTGTGGTTTCCTATTGCCTGCTGTAGAACCTGGATATGATCCAATGTACTGAATCCCCTTCTGAATCCTGCTTGCTTCCTTGATTGTGCGTCATTAAGTTTTCTTAGTATTCTTTTGGATATTATCTTGGTGAAAACTTTGTACACCACTGATAGAAGGCTTATTGGGCGGTAGTTCTTTAAATCTTCCCGTGCTTCTTTCTTATGTAAGAGAATCACTTCTGCATTTTTTCATAAGCTCGGTACTTCTTGTTTTTTGAGGCATTTTGTGTATAATCTTGCCAATGTTTTATGTAAGATCCGACCACCAGCTTTAAACATCTCCACCGTTATACTATCCTCTCCTGGAGCCTTGCCATTTTTCATCGAGTATATAGCCTTTGTCACTTCCTCCACCAGGATATCCGGCATTTGTTCTTCAGTAGGCATTGCTGTTCTTGTCTGATTCTGGTCCTCATATAATTTTGAATAAAATCTTCGGACAACCTCATTTTACGTCCATCATTTACGTCCGTTCCGTCTCAACATTTACGTCCGTTTCCTGCATATTGTACCATCCTCACGCATTAAGGAAAACATTTGTGTCCTTTTTCTTCTCAGCTTCTGCTTAGCTTTGTTAATTCCCCTGTTTTCTTCCAAAGTTTTTTGCACTAGCTGCATGTTGAATCGGCGCGTTTCCTCTCGAATACGTTTTCTTATAGTTTTGCAAAGCTCAACGTACTCGACCCTACCAAAAGGACTGTCTGCATTCTTCATTGTCCGGCGTTTTTTCATTAAATTAATGGTCTCATTGGAAATTTTTGACTCTTCGAAACATTTATCTTCTGGTGCTATTGAAGCCGCCGTTTTAAGCACATTGTTGGCGATTTCTTTATATTGGTCTGTAATTTCCATCTCCTCTGGGCCTTGTAACACAGCAAAGCGGTTCGACAAAGTAATTTCAAAATCTCTGCCCCTCTCCAGTAGCTTCCCAGAATCCACTTTGCTACCTTTTGATCTTATCATTTTTTCGCGTTCTTTTCGTCAGTTTATCCTAATCTTTGCTCGTACCATTCGGTAGTCACTTCCCACATTAAAGTGGTTAAGGACAGTACAATTACAAAATATTACTTTATCGTTTGACATGATGTAATCAATTTCACTGGTGAGTCCAGATGGACATTTCCATGTCCATTTTCTCTTAATCTTTTTGTTATAAAATTAATTCATAATATAGAATTCTTGTCCTTCAGCAAAGTCAACCAGCCTGTCACCTCTATTGTCCCGCTCACCATTTCCATATAGGCCAGTTGCATTTTCACCAGTTCTTGCTTTTCCGATTCTGGCATTAAAGTCACCCATAAGTATTTTATACCTACACCTCTCTTTGTCTAAAAGTTGGCCCACATCATCATAAAATTCCTCAATTTCCTCATCTCTATGGCTTATAGTTTGTGCATAAGTTGGATGATTTGAAGCTTAAACTTATTCAACTGAATGACGCATTGGGCTAATCGATCAGATATACTTTCATATTTAACTACACTGTCTTTCAGCTTTCGATTGATGAGAAATCAAATTCCACGACGTCGTCCATTCTCCGTACCTCGGGTGTAGAGTACGTAACCAATTGGTTCTAGTTTGATTAACTCATCACCCTTTCTTCGTGTTTCACAGAGCCCAATAATATCTATATATATATATATATATATATATATATATATATATATATATATATATATATATATATATATATATATATATATATATATATATATATTGGTCAATCGTTTTTGTCAAAAAAAAATGAAACGTTTATATTTAATTTTTATGTTAAAATTTCTTTTTAAGACTGATGATTCTAGCAGATGATAAAACAAAAATGATTATAGGGAAAAACCAGAATTATACAAATTCTATCTAAAACAAAACTTTTCTCAAAAATAAAAACCCATTTCATTTTGTACATACTTCGCCTATTAATATTTTATGCGCTATCGCATACTGATTAACACAGTCCGCTTCCCACTATATATGTATAAACATGGGCCATGTTAGACACTGTACTGGTAAAGAGAGGCGTTTAATTTTGTAATTGAGAAGCCAAAACAGATCTTTTGCATTTCTGACGAATGCAATAAAACGGTCACCCATCATGTGTAATTCAAAAGATTTAAAGGAATCATATGTGACCCAAAAACAACTAGAAAAGAGCGACCGTCCAAGAAAAACGAGTAAAAAAATAGATAATCGTATTGTACGCGAGGCTTTGAAGGATCTTTTGATATCTCTGTCGTTATAAAAAAAAAACTTGCCCAAAATATCAGCATCAGAACTACCAGAACCAAAATAAGATGGCGTTTACAACAGAAGAGCCTATAGGGTAGAGAAGCCGGGAACTGCAGTTTTAGAAGATTTCCAGCGTAACTGGAAAAATATTCTTTTTAATGATCAAACTAAAATTAATGTATTTGCTTCTGATGGCAAAATGCATATGATGAGACGTAATAATGAAGAATTCAATCCTCATAATACTTTGGATGCAGTAAAGCATGGTGGTGATAACATCAAAGTTTGGGGCTGTTTTTCATATAATGGTGTAGGTCTGCTATTTTGGATAAGAGGAAATATATTACAAAATAATACAATAAATTTAGCTTAGGAATCTTTCAGACAATTATACTACCTTACGCTGAAGAGAATATGCTTTTACAGTGGGTCTACCAACAAGACAATGGTTCCAGACATACGGCTTATGTGGTGAAATAGTGATTGGAGAGGAATTAAATTAAAGTGTTAGAGTGGCCTTCACAGTCCCCGGATCTAAGTCCATTCGAGAACCTTTAGAATGAGTTAAAACGACATCTTGCTGATAAAAAAATAGCAAATAAAAAATACTGTAACAAAAAATTCAGACAGCATGGTTTTGAAAACCTGTAGAAGCATGCCGACGTCAGCAATCAAGAGTGAGTGGATATACTACAAAGTACTAAGCTTCGCTAATTATATAGGCTAAACAGATTTAGAGAATTACTCCTTTTAGTTTTTTTTTTTGATTTGTAATAAAAATTACTCTTTTTTTTAAATAAATAAGCAAAGATTAATATCTAAAAATTTCCACTATATTTATATTAAATATAGTGGAATTTTTAAATATTAATCTTTTCTTATTTATTTAAAATGAATTTCCATCAAATATCGACTACCTCAGTTAAATTTCTTATTTTTTTGACCACGTGTTTTTTTCTAAAATATCTCATCAATATGTAATTATACATAATCATGTTTTTCTAGGTTTTTTTGAAACCAGTAAGTCTTAACCACATTTCAATACTGTATATGGGCTTGTTTTCAGTTTATGAAAATTTCTTCTTCCTCATATTTTAAGCATGGAAAATTACACAGGTCAACCAATTTAAACTCTATTGAGGTAACATTGATGAAAGTAGGTATATATGAAGTATTTTGTAGTACTAAATCCAAAAATGATAAGTTAATTACTGTGACACGTACAGGTTATTTTGTTACAGGGGGTCGGTGGTGGGGAAAAAAAGGAGACGACACAATACAATTACAATCTAATATGTATTTAATATAAACGTGTAAAACGTATTAAATCTGACATTACTGAGGATTATGTGACTAAAAAATATATTACATGAGATGTCATACAGCGACAAAAACTTTTACTTTTTCTCTTTATGTTGTATAGCATCATCTCTTTTTAAAAACCCCCAGTAGTCGCCCAACATAGATGTGCCCAACATAGATGTGTGTCCCTGGTATCTTGCTTCCACTTCCTGATGTTCTGGTGATACCTCTTTCATTGTTCGTGGCTTACTGCACCCAAATTTTCCAGAAAAAAAAATCCATATAGGGGTGTAAAAAATGCTTTTTTAAAGACAGGCGACGCCGTAGTATTTCATAGGCTTTCAAGAGTTCATCTATGATTTTTAATTGATTTTTTTAGTTCACCTTTTTGTTGCCCAGAAATTCTTTCACTACACTTACAAAACACTTCCAAGCTGCAAATTCCTTTTAATTTAATTTTTCTTAAAAACGGAAATCACTAGAAGCTTCCTTAATTGAGATCCACTATATACCTTCTTTCAATTTTGCATCACTAAATTGAGGAAATATTTCTTTTACGTATTTAAAATCAATACCTTCTTTATACATGACTTTAACAAAGTTTTTTATTAGTCCAAGCTTAATATGGACAGGCAGAAGAAGCACCTTTTTGGGTTAATAAAGGGGGCATATTTTATGTTTGAAGTATCAGGTTCAAAAGAAGTTCTATGAGGTCAATCTTTCTTACTATAATGTTCTTTTGTTGGTCTAATGTCTCATAGACACAAAAACCGCAATAATTTGTAAAACCCCCTTGAAATCCTAGCAATATACATACCTAACACTTTTAAATCCCCACAAATAACCCACTGAAACTCTTCATATTTAATGCGTTTTAGTATGGTTGCTAAGTTGTCGTAGGTTTCTTTAATTGTCACTGAATGGGTTAAAGGAATAGATGGGTTTGTTTCCATTATGGAGCAAGACTGCTTTTAGACTGTATTTCGGAGAATCTATGAAAATACGCCATTCGGAAGGTACATGTTCCATCAAGCTCATTCATTAAACCATCAATATCACAACAGACACATAGCGATCCTTCTATTTTATGAAAAATACTTTGCATTTCGTTTTCAGTATAGTGAAACACTTGCATTTTTATCTAATAGGTTCCACTGTTGAAGTCTGGAATCAAGAAGGCCCCATTTTTATTTTGACAATCCCTGGCCACGTTCCAAATCATTTAATTCATTCTGAGTTATTAAGTGAGGTTCACTGGTAAGATATCGGTAGTTCCTGACTATGAGGAACTGGCTTAAGTACAGAAGGCAAATTTGTATTCTAAATGTTGTCCCTTTGCTATTTTGAAATCCCTTCTGTTTTAATAATACAGAAGTAGCAATCACTTACATGATTAGTAGGTTCTCTCCACACCATAGGAGAGCAAACAATATCGAATTTTTCTTGCGATGAACTAAATTTAAGTGGCAACTCACACAGAGCAAACATGAGGAGCCAACTTTTATTCTGATCTCCAATTTGACACTCAAAATATAAAAACATTTTTGACTCGGATATAGATGTAGCTTGTGACTTTAAAAAAAATTGTCCGCATATATAACAAAAAATTAAGCAGTTAGATTTTTGGACAATTGATGACTAGAACTTGCGATTTTATATAAAATCGACTTATCATTTGACAGTATTGTAAACGAACTGGAAACCAACTCAAACTGTAGAAAATAATAAAACTATCCTTAAAGGTTCGTAGAATACTGTGGAAACACCCCCTCTATGGTCTAGTGGATAGTCCTACATTGTCCAGTACAAAGTCAGGTACAATAATTTCAATAACCCCATAATATAAAGGAGAAGCAGGTACTTGAATTCTTGAAAATTGACGTGCTAGGCCATTTCTGTGAAAAGGTGTTTTAATAACTAACTAAATGTAAAACAAAAAAAGCTGTCTCTATTAAAGGAAACGAACTAAAGCAATATAGGTTTAAAAATGCATTCAATTATCAAATAAGAATACTTAAACTAACAAATTTTTGTCTACAACTCAACAAACCCCTTGATGTTATACACCGCACGTATTTTCAATAAAAAAAAGTATTTTACCATCTTAAAATCTACTGTGTGTTTACATTACTAAATCAGTCAGTACTTTATGATCGTGGATTAATAAATTGTTATTATTCCTGCCAATTATTTCTATATCATGTAACACGAGAACTGTTTTGTAATATTATTCTCTAACCTATAAAGATAATTATATCATGCCATAACGTGGAAATAGATAAATAATCAAGTCAGTTATGTTATCCGAACGTACATAACAATTGATATTTAACCCAGAAGACCAGTTAAAACTGCATATGCAGTCGTATAGTTGCATAGTGAATGCGATCAATCAAAGTCTACTTATCTGGAATAATATTAACTCGATATTACTAGAGATAGTCATATTTTTTGAACTTGTTTGATGTACTATTAGGAAATTGTCATAATAATATTGTAATGAGACGATATACATGCAGTGTTAAATATACAGCGATTTTAATTTACCAGAAAATTATTTTTAGGTTTTTGCATAAATTCTGTCGCATTTTTCGGGTTATATTGTTGCTACTACCTTAACTTTACAAAAATATTTATATACGTAGTACTTCCATAAGTTATAAAGAGTTTTCCACTAAGAGTGTCAAATGTTAAAGTGTCACTGTGTTCAGTACAGGGCTACTGTGTTCAGTACATTATGTCAATTTACCACGGATATACGAGGGTTGCTATTTATGTATCCGAAATTGACAACAATGGTGTTGCTAGGCGCCAAGTCTCAACCACATCTCAATACTACTTCCTCATTTTCTAAACATGGAAAATTATACAGGTCAGCCAATTTAAACATTTTTGAGCTAACATTGATGAAAGTAGGTGTTTATGAAGTATTTTGTAACACTAAATCCGTCCATGCCTAAAGGACGGCAGCTAAAACCCTTCGAACAAGCGACATTGTCGTGACGTTCGAAAAATCAGTGAATACAAGTCAGGGCCTTCGGGTCAACTTAACCTCCAGGACAAGAAGAAGAAGAACACTAAATCCAAAAATGATAAGCTAATTACTGTGACACGTACAGTTTTTTTTGTTACAGGAGGTCGGTGGTGGGAAAAAAAGGAATGTAATATTTATTTATAATAAACATCTAAAACGTGTTAAATTTATTCAGATTACTGGGGATTATGGGAATAAAAAATATATTACATGAGATATCATATAGCGACAAAAACTTTCACTTTTTCCTCTTGTGTTCTGTAGCATCATCACTTTTTAAAAACCGGCAGTAGTCGCCCAACATAGATGGGTTCTAGCGTCCCTGGTATCTTGCTTCCAGCGTCCTGATGTCCTGGTCATACCTCTCTCTTTGTTCGTCGCTTACTGTTCCCAAATTTCCCGGATACAAAACTCAAATAGGAGTGTAAAGAATGCATTTTTAAGGACATGCGACACATCGTTAAGTTTGACGTACATATAAATACTCAGAACGTTTTATCATACGGACGCTGTTTGTGTTTTTTAGTAACTTGAACATTTTATTTCAATCAAAAAAATGGCGTTAACTTGCGAGAATTTTCGTGCGATGATGTACTAGGACTTTCGACGTGAATTATCTCAACAACAGTGCATCGATTAACTGACTTTAACTTTTGGCGATAAAACACCCTCTAAAACCAGTGTATATTGCTGGTTTAGTGAATTCAATCGTCGCCGTTGTTCACTCACCGGCGAATTTAAAGGTCATCTAAAATCGGTTGTTGTGCCAGAAAACATCGATGCTGTGCGCGAACTGATAAAGCAAGATCGTCATGTGACATTCCGTAAGATTGAGGCATCCCTGGACATTAGTATGACAACCGTACACAAGATTTTATATGAACATTTAGCAGTGAAAAAGATATTTGGGCTTGGGATTCTGCATAATTTGATAATCGCTCAAAAAAAAAGGCTAGTTTCGATTGGTGCAAAGAAATGCTTAAAAATACAATCGTGTTGTGTTAAAAGCCATGTATAATATCAATACAGGTGGCGAATCTTGGATCTTGGCGAATACGCCCGAAAGTAAACAGCAGTCGACAGTATGGGTCTTTCAAAATTAACCAAACCCAACAAAACTTGTTCACGCAAGAAACATTTCAAAGCAAATGGTCGCCTATTTCATTGAGATAAATAGGCATGTGTCTATAGTGCCACTAGATGATCATAGAACAGTCAATTCTGAATAGTATACAATCATTTGTTTGCCAGAAGTCTTTGAAGAAATAAGAAAAACAACCAGCGACGCAGGATCATTCTTCACCATGACAACGCCAGCACTCACACATCGAACCAAATAACTAAATATTTGACCCGTCGAAACATCGAATTGATGGGTTATCCGCCGTACAATCCTGATTTGATACCCAATGGTTTCTTTTTGTTCCCGTTAGTAAAGAATAAACTACGTGGTCAACGTTTCCCGACGCCAGAAGAAGCGGTTGATACGTTCAAAATATATGTTTTGGAGATACTTCAGTCGGAATGGAAAAAGTGATATGAAAATTGGTTCAAAAGTATGCAAAAATGTAGCGATCATCCAAGAGAATATTTTGAAAAACAATAAAACCATTTTCAATGATAAATATTTGCTTTTATTCATTATTCCAGATATATAAATAGCAATTTTCGCAGTTTCAGTTCACCAGGCTTGTCGGGCGTTGCGTGAAATTTATAGTTCGACCAACTAAATGAACTATTTATCATCTAGTCAAAAAAATTCAACAAACTCACCTGCCGTGCGTCGTCCGACCTCCTCAGCATTGGAGAACTCCTCTTTCTCAGGAATTCAACCCTCCTCAGACAACTATGTGAAGAATTTTGCAGCATGATCTTCTTTGTAATGCTTATAAAATTGGAATAACTCAATAACTAAATTCGTCTTTAGAGCAGTTGGAAGGATATTTTCCTACGAAGAGCGTTAGACACAAAAAACAACAATACTTTGTAAAACCCTCTTGAAGTCCTAGCAATATACCCATCACTTTTAAATCACTACAAATATCCCACTAAAGCTGTTCATATTTAACGCGATTTAGTATGGTTGCTAAGTTGTCATACGATTCTTTCATTGTCACTGAATGGGCTAAAGGAATAGATGGCTTTTTGTTTCCATTATAAAGTAAGACGGCTTTTAGACGAGTTTTTTTTTAATATTTCAACGAGTCATGAATATGCGCCAGAGTACATGTTCCATCGGAAGGTACATATTTCATTAAGCTCATTCATTAAACCATCAATATCACAACAGACACATAATGATCCTTCCATTTTATAAAAACTTATGAAGAAAAAGTAAAGAAGTTCCGATTTTTATTTTGACAATTCCAACAATTCCAGACATGAGTTAAGTGAGGTTCACTGGTACGATACCGGTGGTTCCTGGTTATGAGATTTTCCAAATTTAGATACTGAATGTTGTCCCTTTGCTTTTTTGAAATCCATTGTGTTTTAGTGATACAAAAGCAGCAATCACTTAAATAGTTAGTAGGTTCTCTGGACACCAACACCAACATCCTGTACAAATGATTTGTATCTACCATTAATATGCGTTTTCAGTTCGTCAGGCTTTTCGAGCTAAAACTAACGGTCTATTTCTCATCTCGTAAAAAAATTGAACAAACTCATTTGCCGTACGTCGTCGGACCGCCAACTAAAACCAGCTGATCTTCGTCTAGGTCGAACATTCGCGAATTAGCCTTTAGAGACAGTTGGAAGAATCTTTTCCTAGAATCTTTTCCTTTTCCTTTCCACTTTTGGCTTAAATGGTTGTGAACACACATAACTGCAAGATTTAAACCGATGAAAATACTCAAGTTATTCAGAAGTCATCTCTTCGTCCTTAGAAAGTCACTAGGTGCGATTTTTGGACTGAAGGGGTGATAGGACCTTATTACTATGAAGACAATGATGGATGTCGTGTTAGTAATAATGGTGAACCCTATAGGTATATGTTAACAGAATATCGTTGGCCTGAACTGATAAATGTGAATATAAACAATGTTTTCTTGTAAGATGGAGCAACCTGTCATACATTTCGCCAGACAAACAATTTATTGCAAGAAAAGTTTCCTAGATTCGTTATTTAGCGAAATGGTAACGTTCGCTGGACACCAAGATAATACGACCTCATGTCCTTGGATTTTTTTTTGCGGGGTTATGTTAAATCTCTCGTTTACAGAAATAAACCCCAAACAATTCTTGATTTTAAATGAATCATTTAGGCCACCATTGAAAATATATCACGCGATATGTGTGAAAGAGTAATCGAACATTGAGCTACATTATTTTGAAAACATAATAATGCCATTGTTTGTTCTTCAAGAAAAAATAAAAATGACCGGATTATCACTTGTAGTTATCATTGTGCCTCCTTTTACAGTTCTGACACTCTATATTACACAACCATATAAATAAGTGTATAGTTATAAAAAAAAACAAAATGGAATTAAGTATGCGTCATTTTGACATATTTACGAGAGAACTGAAAAAATAATAGTTATTCGAAATGGCTATCCTCTGATTTTACAAATCTCTTCAAACAGTCCATCTACTTGCCTACCGCCGCACGCACCGCCTCGAAGTTGAATATTGAAGCTGCTACTTCAAGCTCAAAACGCTTCAAAGCTTCTTCCAATTTTGTCAACAGACATTTTGTCACCTGTCAAAAATCTTAGTCGAAAGTCATTAAACATTAGAGAAGTAAAGTTTTGAAATTAATCAAAATAGAAACTTAGAAATATACCACGCTGGAATTCTGAGCTCCTCAGTATTTGTACATCAAAGTAGACCTTATTCTTCAAATAACAAAATTTTTAATATTTTTTTCTATAATTTTTTTTAATTTTTCGAAGAAGTAGCCTTGTAATTCAATACATTTAGATCAATGATATTCCAACTCTTTAATACCCTCAATATAATGCTGTAAAACTAGTGTTTGTTTCTGCTGTGACATCATCATTTGAAGTGAATATTCGTGTATCGGGATGTTTCTTCAAATATGTATACTGGTTGTTTAATTTTTGGTTCCTCAGTATATATAACAATATTTAATAAGAAGTTTTCTTTAATTATTGTTTAAGATAGCATATTTGATTGACAGATGAACAATGTTTGGAGTTGTTATTTATTGACATTAGATTACGAGAGTTGCATTTATGTACCCGGAATAATAAATAAAACAAATTTTTTTTTATTGAATATTGTTTTATTGTTTTTCAAAATGTTCTCCGCGATGATCGATTCACTTTATGCATATATTTGAATCAATTTTTATTGCACTTTTTATTCCGATTGAGTATCTCTAAATCATGTATTAACCACTTCTTCTGGAGTCGAAAATCGTTGGTCACGTAGTTTATTCTTCACGAATGGGTACAAAAAAAAATCATGGGATGCCAAATCAGGACTGTTCGACGGATGACCCATCAATTCTATGTTCTGATGGATCAAATATTCGTAGTTCGTTCGATGTGTGAGAACTCGCGTTATCATGGTGAAGAATGATCCTGCGTAGCTGGTTGTTTTTTCTTATTTCTTCAAAAACTTCTGACAAGCAAATGGTTGAGTACCATTCAGAATTCGCCGTTCTACGATTATCTAGTGACAATGTAGCCACATGTCAATTTACCCCAAAAAAACAGGCGACCTTTTGCTTATTGAGCGAACAACTTTTGTTGGGTTTGGCTCATTTTAAAAGACCCATACAGCCCACTGCTGGTTACTTTCGGGCTCATACGCATAGATACAAGATTCGTCACCTGTGTAGATTGTAATAAAAAAAATACAATCATAGTAGATTACTATGATTGTATATTTTGAACGTTTCTTTGCATCAATCGAAACGAGCCTTTTTTCAAGTGATTGTCAAATTATGCGGAATCCAACGCACACAAATCTTTCTCACATATAAATGTTCATGTAAAATCTTGTGCATACTTGTCATACTAATGCCCATTGATGCCTCAATCTCACGCCAGTTCGCGCATAGTACTAATGCTTTCTGGCACAACAACCGATTTTGGACGACGTTCTTTAAATGCGTCCGTGAGCAAACGACAACAACAATTTAATTCACTAAACCAGTGATATATAGTGGTTTTAGATGGTGCTTCATCGCCAAAAGTTGAAGTGAATTGATCGATGCACTGTTGTTAAAATAATCCACGTCGAAAGTCGTAGTAAATCATCGCAAGAAAATGATCGCGAGTTAATTCCATTTTTTGACTGAGATGAAATGTTTAAGTCAGTAAACAACACAAATAGCGTCCGTTTGACAAAACATTCTGGGTACGCATACAGTCAACAATGTCAAACTTTACGATGTATATGTCAAATGGCGCCTAGCAACACCATTGTTACCAATTCCGGATACATAAATAGTAACCCTTGTATTAAACTAATAAACTGCACTTGACAGCTGTCATAAAACATCTCTGTAAAAAGGAGCTATCGCTACAAGAAATGTATAATAATTTGAATGATAATAATAGTAATGATTTATAATGAAATATATTTAAATTTATATAATATGATAATGATATTTTGAATATTGCTTCTTATTAACACATATCAGTTATAAAATCAGTTAAGTAGAAGTAATTTCAAAATAAAATTTAGCATTCAATTTGAGACACCCTGTATAATTACACCTAATAAATTGAAAATTTCACAAATATGGGTGTGTACCCCGTAATCTTATCGTATAAATAATACTTTCAAAAGTATTTTACCAGAAAAAAATATGTTTTTATTGTCCGATTGATTGTGAAATATACAAATTTCTCGTACATCTTTATTTTTTAGATAATTGGACTAATTTTTTTGTTTGGCAAAATAATTGTAAACTGGCAAACAATTTCTTCAGGTTTAGGAAGAGGAAGGAATCGTTGGGAGCTAAAACGGGCCAATACGGCGCATGTGGAAGTACTTGGAAGCATAGGTTATGGAGCTTTGAAGCAACAACCGAAAACGTGTGTGCAGGCGTATTATTGTGATGAAAGAACACTTTATTTTTGGCCAGATGTGGATGTTCTCATTCAGTCTGAACAGCACCTTTCAATTGGTCTAGAAGTGGAGTGTAATGCACGGACTTGCCTTTTGCCAGGTACTGTATGAGAACCACACTACGAGAATTTCAGAAAACTATAGCCATTACTTTTCTTGCAGATAGAACTTCTTTCCATTTTTTTGCTGCACATTCATTCATCTACTCCCATCCATTATTGCGGCTGCTACTTCGTATATATCCTGAATAGCACCTTTCAATTGATCAAATAATGAAGCGTTTACTTCTCAGTGAAAGGTAAAATTTAACTTACACTTTAGAAGGGCACGGGCTATCACTCCGGGAATTATGATACATGGGATATATGTTTGGGAAACAGGTCACCCTTAGTAACCGTCAGAGGTAGTTTAAATGCAGCCCGTTATATAATCTAAATATTGCAGTCCATCATTAGGGCGTATTTGCAAGGTCGTCCAAATCTTGAACCTTTTCAGATTAAGACCGACGTTAAGCAGGGCTGCATGATCGCACCAACGCTTTCCTCGGTATTAGTTGTCTCTGTCCTGCATCATTTCAGAGGCAGATTGACGTATTCAGTTGGAATATGATATAAAATGGATGAAGGCTTATTCAACTTGGCACGACTTAAAGCAAAATCAAAAACAAAGGAGATTACTATTGTAGAACTGCAGTATGCGGATATTGTGCTCTTGTAGCGCATACTGCGACTGTGCTTACTTAGTGAAGCCTATGGTACGTTCGGGCTTGGAAGACCACTATAAGAAGTATTTGTGATATAAAATCAGAGAGAGAGAATTTGGAGGCAAGGCCGACCCGACATCTCGTTAAAAGTAGGTTAGGGAACATACAAGAACCATATATGCAGGATGATTATTTAATACTACTGACTAAAATGGTACGAGTGTATACGGAATACTTGAGTCGACAAATGCGCTGAGAATAAACAAAACATGACAGATAGTTATATAAATAAAACGGGTGTATATATATATATATATATATATATATATATATATATATATATATATATATATATATATATATATATATATATATATATATATATATATATATACAGTGTGTCCAGGATAAGGACTTACCACCTCCTTAAAATTTTTATTTCAGAACCGATTTTCATAAATTTTCTTTTATTGGATAGATCTCGAAAAACCGCATGAAGAAAGTGTATCACATGTCTTTTTTGCTAATATCATTTGTGGCTCCCATTTTCGAGAAGTACTATTAGGATTTTTTTAGAGGAAAACTAACAACGGATTTTTGGCCAGTGACCAATGTAATTAACAAAAGGTCACTTTGACTGACTGATTTGTGCCATAGTGATTTCAAATGACAATAATGATTTATTCTTTAGAAGAAAAAGTAGAAATTATAACATTAGTTGGCGATAGCATGCGAATTTTTCGTGAAGCAGCAAAAGAATTTAATAGAAGATATCCAGAACGGAACATCAATCATATTACAGTTTCTTGTATAAACCAATATTTTGACCAAAACGGAACTGTTCAATCAGCATCGTTCTTCGAGCAACTTCAACTTCGAGCAACTCAATTAGTTTTTGATTATTTTTTATGAGAATCCACACTCAAGCGTTAGGGACACTAGTAGAATTTTAAATATCCCGAAAAGCACTATCTGATTATGCTTGAAGAAAAATAACAAGAAATCTTTTAAACCAAAATTTCTTCAAACACTTGAATGAAGTTGGTGAAACTGAAAGAAAACTGGAATATTATTTATGGTTACAAGGCATGTACATACAAGATCCTACATTTCTAAAAAATAGTTTATACACAGATGAAGCCACACTTACGACAAATGGTATTGAATCATCCCAAATCAATGCTCTACAATAACTCAGCAAAATTAATAGCCGTGTATGAGATCATGCTCGTATAGAGTTGACAGCCATCATGTTAATTCCACTCAGCTCTCGATATTTTAACACCATATCATTGCTATTGGTACACCCTCAATCTATCATTAAAGGCGTATTTCTATTTTTCAATTAATTGCATTTCAAATTAATTCTGATGAATAAAAAAAGTCTCCCCTTCCACTTGTGTTACGTATAATTTTCGCTTTCTTTCGTTATCTTTTTTCCTTTTCTTTATATCAATCGGCTATAATTTTTAATTCCGAGATAAAAATTCCAGAGAACTTTACCAATTTGTTAGGCAACTGAACAGTCCCTCGACCGAAACGATTTTTCAATTTTCTTTCGAGGCAAAAGGAAATTTTTATAAAGAAAATTATGCAAACGATGAGAAAAATGGCACGTTCAGACGCAG
Organism: Cosmopolites sordidus; assembly: GCA_031761425.1. Taxonomy (NCBI): domain Eukaryota; kingdom Metazoa; phylum Arthropoda; class Insecta; order Coleoptera; family Curculionidae; genus Cosmopolites; species Cosmopolites sordidus. The sequence goes on along the minus strand of JARFXV010000314.1, from coordinate 1,151,779 downwards.
AAAGTCGTATTTTCCTTTTTTGCCTTCGTACTTTTCTTTTTTGTCGTCCGAAATGATTTAACGGGCGAATTATAATTTACACTGTTCAAATAACGATGAAACGATCTTTGATGCACTCGATGGCATTACATCGGTAGATTCGTTCCAAGGAAAAGAACACGTGAACAGATACTCAACAATTGACAAATAATCCGTTTCCTTGATTATCGGAAGGCGTTTAACGGCCTGAAATGGGATAAATGATGTCAGATTTTGCATAGAAGTATCAGATCCCTTGATCGGCTTAATTTGTCATTTGTACGAAAAAATAGAACAATAGTGCAAATAAAAGATCGAGCATTCGATCAGTTTTGAGTCAATAAAAGAACCAAACAAGGATGCATCCTGTAGCCAGTTCTATTCAACATTTATGGTGAATATGTCCTTCGTAGAGCTCTCAAGAATTGGACGGGTGGTATCAGTTTTGGCGGCACTAAAATAATTAATCTAAGATATGCCGATGACACTACACTTCTTGTGAGGTCGGCGAGGTCGGAGGAACTGACCCCAATTATCAGAAAAATAACGAATGAAAGCCGACTTTAAAATAACATTAATAGAATCAAAATAGCAACATACCCAACATCATTCAAAGAGGGCAATTTAAGATAAACAAATTCATTTATTTTGGTGCTTTAATATCGAATGAAGGCGGTAACATTCAGAAGAAGATACGAAATGGAAAGAAATATAATGCCAAATTTGCAGAACATCTCGAGGGATAACATTGAACATAACATTGAACACAAAGAAACAGATAGTAAAAACCTTAGTTTTTCTAGTATTACTATATTCCGCTGAAGCATGGACCATGAAAAAAACCTTAAGCGCATTAATTTTTTTGAACTTTAGTGCTGGAGACGAATCCTTCGCATTCCCTGGCCTACCAGAAGAATAAATGTATCCTCTATTCAAAGAATTAATGAATCCACATTGAACATAGGGAAGGTCATAACCAAGAAATACTGGTGGTACTGGGATGGATGGACGACTCTAGATCAAGCCGCAGGCCTGCAAAAAGATGGACAGTCCAAATGAAAGACCTAACTGGTACATCTCTCCAATGTGCAGCCAAGGAAGTTCGAAATAAAGAACGCTGGAGATAAGTAGTATTCAAAAAACTGAAGTGGTATTTACTTCACTCATGTAAAACTTTGATGTTTATCAGAAGGAGACGAATACTTAAGAAAAATATGATGATATTGAGTTTTTTGAATTGTGTTGGCTTTTGTTTGATGGACATTCATCATAGATATTTAGCAGTTTAACCGAAAGATAGATTTGTTGGACTAGTAGAGAAATTTTAAAGTTGAATGTTGGCAACCCTGCTTTTCCGACTAAATTGTGGCTCTCAGTAACTTTTCCCCACCTATCCACCACCCACCTCCCCCTTTGAATTATTAGTTGATTGTCTTTGTTTGGCCTAGATATATTAATTTGTCAAAACATACGGCTCTTACAGAATCAGGTATTTCGCCTTACGCAAACTAGTTATACATTTTTATTATTTGTTGAATTGTTCATTTTATTTGTACACAATGGAGAGGAAAAACACAAAAAAAGTAAGTGTGACGCACCCTGACCTTGTTAGTCGCGCAATATTGCAAGAACTGAGCGAAGAAGGAACTGGCTCTGATGAAAGAGACTTTGAGCGATTCAGAAGATGATGACTAGGGCTATGTTTTACCTGCTCAATTACAAGACCACAGCCAGAAAACGGATGAGAAAGCTCTGATAGAAGGAGAGATTGTGCATGAAAATCAAACTATTGATGATGATGGTGTTTTTGTTGAAGTTGCGGAAGCTGTTTAGATGATTGTTGAAGAAGAACAAAGTCGATGACTGCCTGATTATATATGTAGTCGGTTGAGGAAAATTAAATCTGGACCACCTTTTTTTTTGGTTAACTAAAGAACCAAATAGAAATGTTCGCTGATCACCTGGTCTTGCAGGTCCTGCAAAAGCTTTGGGAAATATGCCTGATAAGGGCAAATTTTGAAAATTTTTATTTACAGATGATATGGTCGAAATAATTGTTACTTATACAAATCAAAAAGTTTACTCTATCAAGGTCCCAATGCCGAAAAATCAAACTACCGAGACACAGACATTATAGAAATGGAAGCTTATATTGGCTTGTTAATCTTGTCGAACATTCTCAAGAGTGCCCATGAAAAAATAAAGTCATTGTTTTCAAAAGATGTTACAAACAGACCCTATTTCAATACTACAATGTCTCAAAAACGTTTTGAAATTTTGGCATCGGCCTTGCGGTTTGACGATTCAAGTACCCGCGAGTTGAGAAAGGAAACATATGAGTCAGCTCCCTATTACCGAAATATTCACGTAATTTATTTCAAATTTGTAAAAAGCATATTGTCCTACTGAAAATTGGACAATCGATGAAGTGTTAGTGCCATTTCGTGGTAGATGTGGATTCAAGGTATATATGCTCAAAAAGCCTAAGAAATATGGCGTGATAATAATGTCATTGTGTGATGCAAAGGCATCTTCTCTTTATAATGCATATATTTCTACGGGGGGGCACTAAATGAGCAAAAACCAACCCAGTGTGCTGTACGACTTTTTAAAGTAGTTGAACATACGAACAGCAACGTGACAAGTGACAACTATTTCACTTCTACTGAGTCTGTCGATGAAGTTGCTGAAAGAGGTCTAACTTATGTTGGCACAGAGCGGAAGGATAAACTGATTATCCTCTAGGAATTTCTTCCTAGTAACAACAGAGTTGTAGTGTTTTCCAACCATCGTTTCAATAGATCACACACCCTTGTTTCTTTTGTGCCTAAAAAAATAAAGCAGTCGTCTTGATTTCAGGTATGCACCAAAGAGCAGAAATAAACACAAAATAAAAAACTGGACATAATTTGCTTTTACAACGGAGCCAAATGCGGGGTCGATTTACTAGATATGAAATGCTCAGTATACGGGTCAAACCGAAGAACTAGAAGATGGCCGCTCGATGTATTCTATAAAATAATAACTATTTGTAGCGTCAATTATGTTATCCTTTACCAAAGCTAAAAAGATTCACCTTTACTAAACCGTTTTTCACTCCTGAGAGATTTGGCAAAATATATAAGTGAAACGCACTTGAAAAGAAGACTTTCGGTTCAAAATATTCCAAAGGAGCTAAGAGCACTTATTGTAAAAGTACTTTTAAGTTAGCGAGCAGCAAGCAGTTCAAAAAGTTGTAGCTCTCACACATAAGCTCCAAAAACGGAAACTATGTAGCAAGTGTCCATACACCAAACAAAGGAAAATACAATATAAATGTATCAGCTGTTCTAACGCTATTGGTTTAGAACATAGCAGACATGTTTGTGTAGACTGTGCGCTGATGGTTCCTTCTCTGGGTACTTCACAATAATATAGAAAATTTTTCATTTGATTTACTTTATTTTAGGTTTACTTTTTTTAAAATAACGAATTAATGAAAAAAGGGCATCAAAATTGAACATGGTCTTTCACTTTACGTAACTTGAGGACGCCTTTGTGTTAATGAAGGATTATGAAGGACTTATAAAGTGGTAATTTTTACAAAAAAGGACTTCATTAAACATATGTAAAAATGTTTTCTACATTTTATTGAGTATTAAAGATAACAGAAAATAAGGAGCATTTTCGACATATTATGCTTCTTTGTGATATGTGCCGTAACTGGTTCAGAAAATTTGCGTGGGTTCAATCCACAAAGTGGTTTGTTCAATAAAAGGAACAGGAAAAGGTCAAATAGTGCCATACCTGCTTAGTGTGTTTATTATTAAATTTTGAATAAAAATAGGTGAATCCTATAAGAATGAAAGGGCAAAATGTGGATAAATTCCATATTATACAGTTCTTGCTTTATGAGTTTCGAAATAGCCACAAATGCCATTAATACCAGTTATCCGAGTGCCGTGGAGAGCAGAACATATCAGCGTTGTTTTGAAAAATTTAAGAACGGTGAATGCAATCTTTTCGATGGTATAACATCTGGAAGACCTGGATTTGATTAATATCTGTTGTTGGCTAAAATAAAACCTGATCCAAAAAAAACATTCAGGAATTAGCAACAAAGCTTGAAACTTCATGGTCCAAAGAGAAGGAGTGTAGGTGCCATGTTAACTTTTAGTTGAAAACAAAATTCAACCTGTAACAATCCTTAGTTTTGTTCAGGTTAGGCAGAGATCCCTTTCTTCAACAAATTCTTACTGCATATTATGGCGGATAACTGGATGATGATGTACTTTCACAGTACAAATTTTACTATTTCGGTTCAAGATTTATTATTGTTTAATATGTATTTATTATTGTTATCAGTTTATTCTCTTGTTCAAAAATTATTAAATTATAATTAATAAAAAATTATTTGGAATTAAAATTAACACAGATCAACAGACTTAAACTTTTTTAAGGTAACATTTATGAAAATAGGTTTATATGAAGTATTTTATACATACAGTTTTTTTTTTGTTACAGGGGGTCATATTTATTTTTACACATATTTTTACAATCCAATATTTATTTAATATAAGCATGTAAAACGTATTAAATCTATGCAAAGACATTACTGGCATGTAAATAAAAAATATATTACATGAGATGTCATACAGCGACAAAAACTTTCACTTTTTCCTCTTGTGCTCTGTAGCATCATTTCTCTTTAAAAACCAGCAGTAGTCGCCCAGCATAGATGGGTTCCAGCGTCCCTGTATCTGGCTTCCATCGTCCTGATATTCTGGTGAAAGTTACTGCATCCAAATTTTCCGGAAAAAATCCAAATGGGAGTGTAAAAAATGCATTTTTAAGGACATGCGACGCCCTAGTACTTCATAGGCTTTCAAAAGTTCAGCTATGATGTTTTTATAGTGTACCTTTTTTGTTGCCCAGAAACCCTTTCACTACACTTACAAAACACTTCCAAGCTGTCAATTCCTTTTCATTTAATTTTTCTTGAAAACGGAAATCACCTAGAAACATGGAATAAGTCTGCCTTCTTTTAGTTTTGCATCACTTAATTCAGGAAATATTTCTTTTAGGTACTTGAAACCATTATCTCTTTATCCATCGCTTTAACCAAGTTTTTCAGTACTTCAAGCTTCATATGAAGAGGCATATTTTATGTTTGAATTACCAGGTTCAAAAGAAGTTTTATAAATCCAATCTTTCTTACTTAGTATTCTTTTGTTGCCCTACTGTCCCATAGAGACAAAAAAACAGCAATACTTTGTACAAAGTACTTCTTATCTTTGTACTCCAAAATCAGGTACAAATAATTTTAATGAACCCATGATAGCAGATACTTGAAAATAGGACTTGTTAGGGCATTTCAGTGAAAATATGTTTTAATAACTACCAAAATGAAACGCAAACAAAGCATTCTCATCAATGTTACAAAAATCATGTCGATCTGTGTAATTATTGTTTTAAACCAAGTAGTTTGTTGAAATTAGCGATTAAATGTTTATAAGGCTAGAAACTTTTTTCAACCAAGAGATTTTTTTCCGCCAAGTAAAATTTTCTTTTGGATGACAAAACAAACTTCTTGGTTAGAAAAATATTTTTACTTCAATTAAAACGATTCATCACTTTGTTCAATATTTTTAATAGTTTCGATTCAAAATAGTTTAAAAAAAATTAGGAATATGATATTTTTCTTGGTTAAGTTTCTAAGTTAACCTTTCTTACAGTGTATGAAATATTTTATTTAAGGGAAGAAAATCCTTCGTGACAGCTACAAAACCTACACACGAACAGTATTTCACTTTAAAATAACCCTCATTTTACAAAAAAGAAAGTTTATCAGATAGATCAGCGAATATTGTTAATAGTAATGGATGTTATATTGTAGATTAAAACTGTATTAACTTTTAAATATTATACTACCAGTATTACGAGGGTCGTTCAAAATGTCCTTAGAAATCTAACAGATAGCGCTCATAGCATCGGTAATGGATTGTTTTTAGTAGGCATCATTATTCACCAGATAGCTGTCAAAGTCTCAGTTATAATCTTCACACAATTTTATTTTTATTGTCGATTGAAGTAAGAAATTTTGTTTATTTAGAAAGATGGAAAAAACTGGGTTTCGAGTAGTGATTAAACACTTATATTTAAAAGGCTGAAATAAATCAAAGCTGAGTGGGATAAAGTTCTGCTCCTATGTTTGCAACTCTTTATAATTAGGTAAATGAGTTTAAACGTGGCGTACATCTACAAAAGATGAACATCATTCGGGACGTCCAGTGGAAGTCACTACTCCACGACATGGTTTTAAGTAATCTACGAATCATGTGCGAGAAATAGTTGAGGCCACAGGTTTATCGCAAGGTATAGTGTTTTCGATTCTGTACGAAAAATTGTGTGTGAAAAAAATTTCGGCAAGATGGGTACCGCGTTTGCTCTCAGTAGAGAGTAAACGCAATCATGTGATCGACTATGAGATTGTTTTGGCGCTTTTTCGTCACAATCTTGATGAATTTCTGCGTCGATACATGTGGATGAAACATGGATACACTACTATACTCCAGAGACAAAGGAACAATAAAAACAGTGGGTTTTTCAAGGCAAACGGACTCCGAAGAAGGCAAAGACGGTGAAATTGGCCGGCAAGGTTATGGCCACAGTTTTTTCAGATGCACGCGGACTCACGCGATTACTTGGCAAAAGGAAAAACAATAACTGGAGAGTATTATGCGTCATTATTGCACCAGTTGAGCGAAGAAATCAAGAAAAATCGTCCTCATTTGAAAAAGAAAAATATCCTCTTTCATCAAGACAATGCTATGATGCACATGTGTACAATTTTAATGGCCAAAATCATGGAATTAAAGTTCGAATTATTACAAGATCCGTCGTATTCACCGAATTTGGCCCCCAGTGATTTTTTTGTTATTTCCGAACTAAAGAAAATGGCTCAGCGGACAACGGTTCACATCGAATGAGGAGGTCATCGCCCAAACAGATGCCTATTTTGAGGACCTTCCGAAACCTTTTAGACGTTTTGAAAAAGTTGGAGAAATGCTTGGAAAAGTGTATAAAGCTAAAAGGAGATTATATTGAAAAATAGAAAAAAATCTACTTAAAATAATTTGTTTTTCTATCTTTTTCAAAGGACTCGTATTATAAATCAAAAGATAAAGTTTATTTTAAAGTTTAAAAAAATATATATGAGAACAATTCAATATTTGCTAACTCAATATTTTCAGAAGTAAGCAGCAGTAACAAGAAGCATCATCTATACATAAAAAATCTTTCTATATACAGAAACACACCACTTCAACCAGAAACAATACAACCAAATAACAACATAAATGTTTTTACTACCATGCCACATTTCCAATGTTAATTTGGAATTAATTTTTATCTATCATAGTTAATTAATCAGCATTTTATTATGCATTAAACGTGCCGCTACATGTGGGTCGTAAGCCGATAAAACTAAACGTTTCATATAATGCGTGCAGTGATAACGCCCAAGTTTTTTTCAAATTATTTTTTTGGGTGCAGCGAATCCTATCCTTCGACGATGTTTGCTGGTGTGTTGTCATGTTTTGAGGTCACTAAACGATAAAAGAAAAAAAACTCATTAGAGTAAAAGAGAGAGAAGGAAGGAAAGGGAGATAATCGACTTGTTCGAAGTCGGTTTTGTTAACGAGCACGTTAAACAGCTCATTATGATTTGTAAATTTGTTTAATGCCATTGTTCCTTTTCTGATAATATTCTATAACGATGGTGGAAGAGCAAATTTAAACAGATTATGTCATTGTTTGTAAACCAGATATGAAGCATATTTTTAATAGGTTTTAGTTGGTGGAATAACAAGCTGATAAAGATATATTCATAATATTTTGAAAATTAAACCTAGCAAAGTAAAATGGGACTACATTTATGTATATCATATAGATGTACAAAGATCAAGAGGGAATGAATTTCAAAATTAAACTGTATTTTTGCTAACTATGCATTAAACTGATCTGGAACACCGATCTAATACAGGCTATGAGGGTTGCTATTTATGTATCGAGAACATAACAACAAATAGAGAGATAAATAACAACAAATCTTTTTCATTGAAAGTGGTTTTTATTGTTTTTATAAATACTTTCCGCGATTATTGATACACTTTTGCATACGTTTGAACTACTTTTCTTAGCACTTTCTCCAAAACATGTATTTTGAATGCATCAACCGCTTCTTATGGCGTCGAAAATCGTTGACCACGTAGTTTATTCACGGACAGGAACAAAAAGAAATCATTGGACGCCAAATCAGGACTGTTCGGTGGATGATTTATGCATTCGATGTTTTGAATGGTCAAATATTGTTCGGCACGATGTGTGAGAACTCGCGTTGTCATGGTGAGGAATAATCCTTGCGTCGCTGGTTGCTTTTTCTTATTTCTTCGAAGACTTCCGGCAAACAGAATTGACCGTTCTACGATTCTCAAGTGACACTGTAGCAATATGCCCCAAAATATTACCCCAAAAAACAGGCAATCATTTACTTCGAAGTGATTCTTGCGCCAACAATTTGTATTGGGTTTGGTTCATTTTGAAACACTCAAACACTTTCGAGTTCATACGCATAAATTTAAAATTTGTCATCTGTATAGATGTCATATATGGCTTTTGACCTACCACAATTGTATTTTTTGAGTATTTCTTCGGCTCAAACGTTCTTTTGAGCTTAAATAATGCGGAATCCAACGCGCACAAATATTTTTTAAGGCTAGATGGTCATATAAAATCTTGTGTATGCTTGTCATACTAATGCCCAGAGATGCCTCAATCTCAGGGTATATCACATGACGATCTTGCTTCATCATTTCGCGCACAGTATAGATGTTTTCTGGCGGATTTTGGACCGACCACCTTCTTTGAATTTATCCGTAAGCGAACAATGGCCATCATTGAATTATCTAAACCAGTGATATACAATGGTTTTAGATGGTGCTTCGAAGTTAGTTGATCGATGCTCTATTGTTGAGATAATCCACGTCGAAAGTTGTAGTAAATCATGGCAAGAAAATTATCACGAGTTAATTCCATTTTTTGACTGAGATAAAATTCTCAAGTCACTAAACACAGTCAAAAAGTCAAACTTTACGATGTATATGTCAGATGGCGACTAGCAACATCATTGCTGCCAATTCCGGATACATAAGTAGCAACCCTCGTATTCTTCTTCTTATTTTAAATCCAAGTTCTCTTTAGAGAATGTTGCTTATTCTTGGAATCACCATCAGTGGCGGCTCGTAAGGGAGAGCGTTGAGGCGCCGTCCCTCCAGCATTTATCACAGTAAACAATTTTTCAGTTTCTTCAGTTTATTTCCTGTAACTCATTTTCCTAGTTCACTTCCTGTATAGAGTTTCAGTAGCACGAGAAGAAAAAAGTAGCAAGGGGAAAGCAAAAAAAAATCTTCAATAGCACTATTTTCTGCTACGCCCTCCCACCTAAAAAACCCGCGAGCCGCCACTGATCAACATCGTTTCGATGCTAGTCCAGACAGTTTGTGTTCCCTTGTGTGTGAATTTTGTTCAATAGGATGTTTGTTTTATTCAAACTAATTTTTAGGGTTTTTCAAAGACAATAATGATAAAATGTTCCACAATGAATTTGCAAAGCTTTTAAAAGGTATATATGGTATTCATCTGAATATATACAATTCCTTTATTCATAATTAAAAAATAAAATGTGTAACTATCTTAGAAAGTTTAATCTATATAATTCCCGAATATATATATATATATATATATATATATATATATATATATATATATATATATATATATATATATATATATATATATATATAATACGACTACGGCTAAAAATAATGGTAGTTAGACTTATAAATCTTAGTCGAATAATACGTCGCAAAGGAGCTACGCCCCTCCAAATGGGGCATCCTGAATATGGTTTTTCACACATATTTTGGCCGAAACCGTTGGCAATAAAAATATGAAATTTGGTGATTGTTATAAATTTTGAGCGTCGAAACTAATCGTGTATTTTAAAATTTCATACAGGGCTGTGACATAATGAGTGGTGCAATGTAAAACTGGTTCCTTTTTTTGTACGTTTTTATTTTTTAAATTTCTATTACATATTATGAAAACCTCGATTACTTTACGTAAGAGGTACCCTTAATTTGCCTCGATACAATGCATCGTTTTCGAGTAAATAACTTTCAAATTGTCGTAAACCGCACAATCTGTTTTGTGAAGCTGACAGAAATATATTGAAGTTGAAGGAATGCACTTTGAACAATACTTGTAATCTATAATGATTTCTTAATTAGTTAATTAATATTCTTTAAATGTATTATCTTTTTATTTTGATGCGTTTTACATTTTCGCTCGCGAACTGTTTGAAAGCGATTTACTCGCATCTTATGGAGGCGAACTAGTGCCTCTTTTACGTAAAAAAGTCAGGGATTTTATAACCTCAAAAGAAAATTTAAAAAAATACGTTGCTAGAGCTCCTAATAACGCTACGCCCTTTATTAAAATTATTAAATTTGAAATACACAGTTCGTTTCGGTCTCCAAAATTTACAACACTTTTACATCAAATTTCATAATTTTATTATAAACGATTTCGGAAATATTTGTGAGAAACCGTCTTCAGGATGCCCCATTTAGACGGGGTGTAGCTCAATCAATGTATATATATATATATATATATATATATATATATATATATATATATATATATATATATATATATATATATCTATATGCCTAAGTCTCAATATCAACAGACCCAAAGGAAGCCCTAAAATACGTTTTATGGACCAAATGTTGAGCGGCATGAAGACACTCAGAGTGGCAAATTGGAAAATAAAAGCCAGGAACAGGACCCAATGTCGCGTCATTTTACGACTGGTCAAGATCTTTTAAGGGTTGTAGGGCCAGATGATGATGTGGCCTCACAATGAACATTATGGGCATATATATATATATATATATATATATATATATATATATATATATATATATATATATATATATATATATATATATATATATATATAAATACAGGGTTTTTGGTACATCGTTTGCCAAATTAAAATGGCCTATAGGAGGGGTCTTTTGCTATCTCCTTAGCCTACATAAAGCATTATTGGGCAAATTACAGGTTTTTTATGTATTTTTTTTTTATTTTAAAATCTTTTTTTGAAAATAGATTTTATATTTTTTAAATTCCAAAAGTCAGCATTGAAACTTTCATTTAAAAAAGAGTTATTGGAATATACTCCAAATTATTTTTTTAATTTTATTGTGTAATGTTGTAGAGTTCTATGAAAATTAAAATTACATGCAAGTGCAAAGTTTTTGGAAATGTAAAAATAAATTGAAAGCTCAACTTATATAAAATATATGTATGTATAAAAAGAGAAAACTAAAAGGTATCAGGTTCTTCGAACCCTTTGTTTTATCTCTGTTTTATCCCCTTTCTAACAGTATGCATTCATGCCATAAAAACGTTTTACTAATATCACTGATTTGTAACTTTGTGTATCGGGACGCATTAGGCTGGTATATGCAGGATAAAACCTGTTTTTGTGTAAACAACACGCGCAAAGCAGATAAAAACTGTTGTGATTTTTGTTTTTGTTGAGTTGTGTTAGTCTTTTTTAGTTTTGTTAGTGTTTTTGTGACATTTTGATGATTTCATTGTGGCTGCATTATTTAATGAACAATACGGCGCCATTTTGATGACATATGGAAGCGCCAATGGTGTTGCACGAGAAGCGCAAAAATCTATCAAGAACGCTTTCTTAACAGGCTCTTACCTTCCCGCCATACAGTTTCAAAACACTTACCGATGCTTACCGGAAACTGGTAATTTGAACAGTAATGGACCATGAGGGATTGTGACGCGACACAATGTTGAAATCGATCAACCGATTTTGGCGTTGTTCGAGGAAGAATCTACTAGAAGCATCAAAAATGTAACTTCATTAATCGAAATTTCTATCTTCAAGGTGTGGAAAGTACTTCGCCAAAATAAGAAATATGTTTTTCATTACACTTCGGTACAAGGTAGGCAATTTTTGAACAGACTTACAACCCGTACACGCTGAAGATAAATTCCCACGGCGCGGGTTATCACTAGCCATACGTACTTAACATTTCAAATTAAATAAAAAATATTGACAGTAAGTAAAACATTCTTACGCGTATTTTATTGGTTGAAGGTCTTGAAAATAACGACTTTGATCACCGTGTCCGATTTTATCGTTTCTTTTTTGTTGCATACAGTCGTGGAAGATCTTGACTTTGTAAAAGTATTCTGTGGACAGATGAATCCAAATTTAATAAAGAGGGGATTCTTAATTTACACAATCTTTAGCACTGGTTGAATATTCGTTCTAGTCTAGAACACCCCGTCCACTCTCTCTTTTAAAAATACATTTTTCATGAATATACCGAGAATATATACATTTTTTTTTGTTAAAATGTTACGCCAAATATAGAAATGAGCTTGACAGCTTTCTACCAATTAAACATTTCTACTTATTCCTCTACGGTATCGAGAAAAAAACCAATTAAAACATTCTCCTACACATTTTTCCACTTCAAAGCTCATCGACACTTGGCAACAGCGTCCGCACTGCACAAGTGTTCGTTTTCAAGGTTCCCAGTTGATGCCAACGGGTCTGCCACAGATCGACGCCCTACGTCACCATTATTTTTTTCTGATTCTATCTTCTCTCCATCTCACATTTATTACTCAAGTCAGAAAGTATCGAGACTGCTTCATTTAAATAATCTACATTAATTTAGGTAGAAAATGAACGTATTTTTTTAAATCGAAATTAAAGGGGCAGCTATTAAGTCTTAATTCTCGTAGTTTTTTGGCCACCTTTGACAATTCCTTATGAAAAAGGTAATTCATACTTAATATTCGAAGTAATCCCCTTCACTTTCTAGGCACTTTCGCTACCTTGCAGACAACTGTGGAATCCCAGATCAAAGAAAAACTTGCTAGTTAGTACTTGCTATGATGTGATAAAGTCGTTCAAGCTTTTTTCGATGTCTTCAAGAGATGTGAAGCATTTATTAATAAATACCTGAAGTTAATTTGTTAGTGTTTTCGTTATTTTCCACGTTTCACACATAAACCAACACAGCCTGAACATTGATGTTGAATAACCGGAGTTTTGTTTATATGCCAGCACTCCAAAAGCTCATTGAGCTTTCTGTATATTCCTCTTAACATCTCAACCTCTTTCTCCATCCTTTGTAAGAATGGTATCTCAGTATATAATGCTCTTCGCATCTTATATGGGTAATCCAGTGAGCCCGCAAGGAGTACAATTGCTGGAGATGGCTATTAAGTAGGTGATGTTGCAAGGATCGGTAGAAATAAAAGTCTGAAAGGGCCAAATTTGAAGAATATGACGGTTGCGTTAAAATCTTAAAATCTTTAGATAGCTCTCTCTATTTGAATATTATTAAAGTAGCTCAACACATTAAAAAGGTTGGAAAGGTATTGTGTCATATATTTTAGAAGATTTTGTTTGTTAATTTTATTAGCTTTGTATGACTTAATTACCCGCTCAGCATCAAAATGTAAAAGATATCTTAATAATATCATTATAGTGATATCATTTAGATAACTTTTTTCAGACGTCAGCTCATTGAGATTCAAATGACATCTATAACATCAATAAATGTCTCTAAGAGCTCTAAAGGATGTCTGTCATTCAAACCATTTTCATAACCTAAATTATAAATTGTATGTGTATCAGTTAAACAATTGTATGAAAATATTTGTAACTTTTACCTATGAAAAATGTTTGACTGTTTAATTTAAAGAAACACCAGATTTTAAGACTTAAAAATTAAAATTTCAACTTTTTTAAAAAATTATTGTCTTGTGCCATTTCGTACTTTTCTACGCATGCTTATAATTAGATATGTCCCAGAAAGATATTTTAAAGGAGTGTTGTACGTTTAATTTATGTGCCTGTTTTTCTATTAATTGTGTGAACATCACAAATTTTAAATAAATATATTTATGAAATAAGTACACATAAATATATTTATATTGTTAAAAAATTGTAATGTTATATTCATCTAGATATTTCTGATGCAATGCATTTATAAAATAAAATTGAAAATTTAGTTTAGAAAACTATAAATTTGTCATACAATGTCATTTTATTAAGAGCTAACTTTTTTATATATAATTTAATTGTTTTTTTAAGAGTGAAGAGATATCACAAAATATATTAATACATTTTGTGATATCTCTTTTTTTACTTAGCATAAGTACTGTGATAATAATCATTATCTCTAGCTTATCTCTCAAAAATTAACCTTTAATATCTTGTAGATTGTCTGAAGGACGAATGGAGTTCTGCAACCGACAATTCAATTGAAACCCGTCATAAAAAATTGGCTCCAGCATGCTGGTGACCGTCTCCGACCTAAAAATGTGGATCCCGATCCAAAATAAGTTATTTGCTTCAAGCTAACTAATCGATAAAAGTTTCTAAAACTGTTGTTGAAAATATTGTTCTTAATGTGTGTTATCATTAAAAAATATTATTTTTTAATAAACAATAAATAAAAACGTTCTAACAATTGATTGAAATTATTATGAATTTCGAAATACTAACACAGAGTTGATAACTTTATGTGTTTAAATGTGTCTTTAAATAGAAGCCATAAAGCTCTCTCTAAAATGTTATCTTTCAGATATCTTTTTAAAGAGGTGTTAAAGAAAACGGCAAACGGCGCATAAGAAATATTTTTGATAACTTTATGACCTCGAACGGATACTAATTACGGAAGTCCAGATCCAGATCATGTTACCTTTGAGAACTCTAAAAAGAGATCTTTTTGTAGAGTGGATAGGTAAGGATGTCATATAAATAGAACACAGTTTACTTTTAGAATCAGATTGAATCATCTGATGATTTTAACATGGTTAGGGAAAAAAAGTGATAAATGTCTTCTAGTTTAATTTTAGCTTAACACTTGTAAAAAGTGTTCAATTCAAATAGCAAAATATAAGAAGACCATGAACGGGAATAAAGGACATACTCCATTTAGTCAATTTGTTGAATTATTTACTTAAGGGTTCATGATTTTTACATGCTTCATTAGGTACTGTTGTCATATTATTAAAACATAGTTTTTGTTTTAGAATTAAATTGTATCATCTCTTTCTCGTATTTCGGTAACATAGTTAGCGAAACCTGCGTCGAGAAGTTAAGGAAGAATTGACCAATTGATTTGTCCAATCTCCTAATAAGGATTTCGCAAATCTAATTCCAGCACTAAATCATAATAATTTTACGATCAGTCCCGATAATTCTTAATTCGAGTGATACATATTTCTTATTCGTTCTGTATTGCTTTTTTCTGCATCCACGATCGAGTACCGGTAATTGATTTCTAAATTGGCTTTTTGTACGATGCCATTTTCAATTTACAATTATGCTAGTTTAAGTTTGCAGTGTCTCATTTATAGAGTGAGTCAGATATTGGTCGTGACGTGAAGATTGTTGTTCAATTTTTGCGTCCGTGACTTTTTATTATTGATCGTATATAACGACACCATTCTTCATACCAACTAGATAAATGAGAACGTAATTATTGACAGTCCTTTTTTTTTCGTTTTGTGAAACGTGACAACCAGGCTGGTTGTCACGTTTTCATCGGAATAAATGGTCTCAATATTAGGGTGAATCATAAATCCATGCATTTTTTATTATAATTTTTAATAACGTACTAGGATGATCAAAAAGTAAGGTGACATTTGTTTTAAAAATTCGCACACTTTATGTATCGATAAGATGATAAGTTAACTCATTAGGACTGTCCTTGACAAAGGACAAAATTTTTACAGGTAGTACAAGGCAAAACATTACCAAAATCAAGGATATTGTACTGAGTCTATTAGGTATTTTAGTCGATTCGAAAAAAAATAGCCCCGATTTGTCGTAAAACAATTCATAGTTTCGTTAACATTTGTTTTTTTTTAACTCTATTAAATGTCTATTTAAAAGTCTTTTTCTTATATTGTTCTTGATATACAAGATGTGGTTATTAAATAACGAGAATGACGCTTCTACAGAACAAGTATGCATGCGCCGTATAGCTGCTTTATGGAAGCGGTCTCTTTCGAATGCAGTACCTCCCGCTTCTGTAAACAAATCCGTAAAATCGTAGCCTTCGTTCACAGTAGAGTTGTTTTTTTGTTTCGCCGAAAAAATGTTAAGTGTAAAAACAGAGCAACGAATTGTTGTGAAATTCCACTTGAAACTTGGTAAAACCGCTGCTGAAACTAATAATTTATTGAAAGAAGCATATGGCAATTAATGTTTATCGCATGCACGTGTCTTTGAGTGGTTTAAACCATTTCAAGATGGTCGAGAAGACGTTGAAGATGATCCTATCCCGGGTCGCCCTTCCACGTCAAAAACGGCTGATAATAGCGAAAAACTCGGTAATCTAGTTCATTCTGACCCTCGGTTAAATATTCGTGCTCTTGCTGAAACTGTAAGAATTGAAAAGGAATGCGTACGGTAAATTTTACATAACAATTTTAACATGCAAAAAGTGTGTGTCAAAATGTAGCCTAAAATTCTCACGTTTGAACAACAAGAAGCTCGCAAAAATGTTTGTACTGACACTTTGAATGCCATTGAAAATGACCCAAACTTATTGGAAAGGACATGTGACGAATCGTGGTTTTTTACTTATGAGCCTGAAATGAAGCGCCAATCCATGCACTGGAAAAGCCCAAATTTACCGAGAGCCTAAAAACCTCGAAAGAGCAAATCAAAATTCAAATCAATGATGATGTTTTTTTTCCATATTCGTGGGATTGTATGTAGTTTGAAGGTCAAACTATTAAACAACATTACTACCTTCACGTTCTTGCTGAACTCCGTAAAAGAATAAGGAAAAAAACGACCCGAATTGTGGAAGGACAAGTCATAGGTTTTCCACCAAGACAATGTGTCGGCTAATTCCGCATTGTCCCTCAAGAGGTTTCTACAGCATCCCAGTGTTAGTTAGACCATCCGCCTTATTCACCGGATCTTGCAAGGTTCCAGCACTGTTTCGAACAATGGTAAATTCGCATGAAGTGTAGAGATAGAGAGTTATGTATATTGAAGGTGATATTAAGTAAATATGTGTGAAATCAAAATAAAATGTTTTACAGCGTCTGTCTCGTTATTTAATAGTCACACCTAGTAAGGTTGTCAACTTAATCCTCCACCCCTATCTTTCATCCACTACAGAACATATTTGAATCAGAACATTTTTCAGTCTAATAGTCATTTAAAGCGCCATATATTTGGGTGAACGCCATATTGATAGTTATCTATGATTGCTGCGAAATAAACCTGAAACCTAGTTTACAAGACGCTGAACACAGCGTCATTGCAGTTTTCCTTCTTATAGATAGTTTGTATTATGCCAGTTCTCCACTCTTCTGGCACTCATTTATGAATTCCTTTTAGAGATAATAATTTATTTATTCTTTTCTAAGGTTCATACTCTCCTCTTTTCAGTAGTTCTGCAGTAATTACAACCATGCTTAATTTCATATTAGTATTTCGCAAAATGTGAGCATTTATTTCCATAAGAAAATAAATTACCCTATTTATTAAAGTATTGGCCATCGTTAGCTCTTACTTCTTCCCATCTTTCTGTCAAAGAATCGATTCCGCGCCAAAAGAACTTTCGGTTTTTTGAGGACAACCATTCCTCAAGCTAAATTTTCACTTCTTCGTAAGAATGTAAATGTTGTTTTGAAAGCTCGTGAAGCATCGATTGAAATAAATATTAGTCCCAAGGGGCTAAGTCCGGTGAATTAGACGGGTGATGTAAGACGCCCAATTTAACGTTTTCTAAATAGGTTTTTACACATTTTGCCACATGGGGCCGGACATTGTCATGTTGAAAATGATTTTATTGTGTCTTTGGGCGTATTCTGGTCGTTTTTCCTTCAATATTATCAGTTGTTGTCGGTATCGAACGCCAGTAATCGTTTCACTAGGTTTCAGCAGTTCCTAATACACAGCTCCCCTACTATCCCACGAAATACACAGCAAAACCTTCTTTCCATGTATATTGCGCACTGGTTGTGATTTTGAAGGCTCACCTGGGTCTACTCATAATTTTTTGGATTTTGATTGTCAAAATAGACCCACTTTTCATCACCGGTCACAACCCAATGGAAAAAACCTTTTCTTTTTTGTCTGACAAGCAAAATTTCACAAGTGATTTTCGTCTTTCAATGCTTCTTTTCTTCAATTAATATAGAATCCATTTTCCTTCCTTCTGAATCTTTCCCACTGCGTATAGACGTTCGAAAAGGGTGGAATGAAGAACATTCAATGTTTCTGCCAGTTTGTTTCAACGCAAGAGTTGAGTCTTCATCTAATATTGCTTGCAAATCTATATCTTCAATTTTTTTCGGGTATCCTTGACGCACCTTGTCTTTTATATCAAAATCACTACTTTTAAAGCGTTTAAACCATCCTTAACTTCAAGTTTTTTCGGTTAAAGCATGTTCACCATAAGTTTCAACAATGTGTTTGTTTACGACAATTAATAACGAACTGAATTTTTTTTTTCATGGAAGGTTGAGTAGTGGAGATTTAAAAAATAATATAATAAATAAAACAAAAATACTAACTTAAGTTTTATTGTTAATAAACATGTTTAAAGGTTTAGTCAGTTAGGAAATTTGCCTACTGTTTTCTGATGGATTTTTTCTCATCGTTTTCAAGTCGCCCAGTAAAATTTTGATGTCATCCTTTGGGACCTTTGACATTACCTTCTCTAGTGTTGCCTAGAATTTTTCTGTAGACTTGGGGTTTTTGTTGTTGTCTCCGTTTGTGAAGGCATGTACTTTGATCATAGTATATTTTTATTGGCGCACTGTATGCACATTCTCATTAGTCTATTATTTATGGGTGTGATTTCCTTAATAGAGTTAACTATCCCTTTATGTACCATAAAGGCCATGCCCAGAAGTGGAGCGCTCCTGGCGACTCGTTTGTCTGTCCTGCTTTTGAATATGCGATAGTTCCCATAGTCTACTGTGTCCTCATCTATGATGCTCTCAAGTATATTTTGCCTGTCAAGTTCTGAAGTTAGGTTGTGAAGTTTTCCTGGTTAGATCAGCGTGTTAATGTTGAATGTGCCAATATATATATAGGTGTTTTATGTGGAAATTTGCCGGGAAACTCCGACTTATTTTGAGATCGTTAAAGTCCAGGTTCCCCAGAATTCGAACACCCGGTTGCCGTCTGTCGACGGGTGGATTGGTTACCACCTGGGTATCATAGTTATTACTTGCACGAGTCGTAGTTTAAGCTTATAGATCCAGTGTCTCCACTGAGAGTTTAGAACCAGAGATTGTAAGTTCCTGGAGCGTGGTGTATGGCGGCACCCTCTGGGTAAACAGAAGCCGACCAATTTGCCGATGGTTGCCACTGCAGACGCGACCTGGGTTTTTTCTGCCAGAGCCTTCTTAGCCGTCTGTTCCTGAAATAAACGTTCGGTTTCAGCCGTTGTCCGCGTCCTGCAGCGTGGACGAAAGGTTGGAACTTTGGGAAGCTATATATATATATATATATATATATATATATATATATATATATATATATATATATATATATATATATACTATATATATATATATATATATATATATATATATATATATATATATATATATATATATATATATATATATATATATATATATATATATATATATATATATATATATATATATATATATATATATATATATATATATATATATATATATATGTATATACTATGTGTACACACTTGTGTACATAATATCTATGAATATACAAAAGCTTTTTCCTATTTTTTATTTCAATTTTATTTTACATTTTTCAATTTTAGATAAAATTTCTCAGATAATGGATTTTAAAATGAGTATTTCGCAATTCAACATTTTCAATTTATAATAATACTAATTTAATTTAAATATACTATTTCTGTTATATTGGATTGAACGTCGGTCGTGACTGTATCATAAAATGCAAAAGATTAGCGTTTACAACATTGTTTGTCAGCCAATTTTATTATATCTGAAAAATCTACATACTTTTTTATCATCTGATTGCGAAACACGTAAGGTCATTCTACGCAAATAAGGCATCACTTCAATTTTCGAAATCCACTTATATTTGATGCGATTTGATCTCGACACCTATCTGAAAAAAACATTGTAATATATATTCTGTGAAATAAATAGTTCAAAAACAAGTTGAAGAGAATACCAGCGTTGCTATTTATGTATCCGGCCTTAGCAACAATGGTGTTGCTAGGCGCCAGGTGACATATATATCGTAAAGTTTGACATTGTTGACTGTATACGTACTCAGAACGTTTTTTCACATAGACGCTATTTGTGTTGTTTGGTGACTTGAACATTTCATTTCAGTCAAAAAATTAAATTAACTCATGAGAATTTTCTTGCAATGATTTACTATGACTTTCCACATGGATTATCTCAACATCAGTGTATCGATCAACTCACTTCGACTTTCAGCGATGAAAACCAGTGTATATCACTGGTTTAGTGAATTCAATCGTGGCCTCGTTCACTTACGGATGAATTTAAAGGTCGTCTAAAATCGGTTGTTGTACCAGAAAACATCAATACTGTGCGCGAACTAATAAAGTAAGATCGTCATGTGTTACACAGTTGACGAATCTCTCATGCGAAATACGCATGAGCCCGAAAATAAACAGAAGTCGTCTGTATGGGTCTTTCAAAATGAGCCAAACCCAACAAAAGCTGTTCGTGCAAAAAGCACACCGAAACAAATGGTCGCCTGTTTTTTTGAGATAAATGAGCATGTGGCTACAGTGCCATTAGAGATTCGTAGAACGATCAGTTCTGAATGGTACACTACCATTTGTTTCCAGAAGTCTTTGAAGAAATAAGAAAAAACAACCAGCGACATAGGATCATTATTCACCATGACAACGTGAGCTCTCACGCATCGAACCGAACAACTCTATATTTAACAGACAAAAACATCAAATTAATGGCTCATCCGCCGTGCAGTCCTGATTTGGCACCAAATGGTTTTTTTTGTTCACGTCCACAGCTACGTTGTCAACGATTTTCCACTCCAGAAGAAGCGGTTGATGCATTCAAAATGCATGTTTTGGAGATACCTTAATAGGAATGGAAAAAGTGCTATGAAAATTGGTTCAAACGTCTGCAAAAGTGTGAAAGAAATGATCACCGCTGAGAATATTTTCAAAAACAATAGATTAATTTTCAATGATGCATATTTGTTTTTATTTATTATTCCGGATACATAAATAGCAACCCTCATAATTCGGTACCTGAGAACCAAAGTGTACTAAGTCCAAAAAGTCGATTTTACAGAAAAAGTATAAAGGTGCAACCACATTTAAGATGCCGAATATTTTTAATTGCTTTTAGTGATTATTTTTAGAATTAAACTCTATTTAAAGCTATTTATATACTGATATAAAATTCTACTTGATATTTAGCTAAATTTAATATTATTTTAATATTACTGGATTTAATCGGTGCCGGTAGCTTAGTAAGTTTGGTTTTGAAACAGTATGAACTTAGTTTTTTAAGTTAGGACTTAGTATCTTCTGGTCCTTAATGTTCCAAAATGTTTTTATTAAAAAATAGACCACTCTGTGGGTATTTTATAAAGGAATTCATAGAATTCATTCATCATTTAAAATTAAAATAAAATTTTTTTTTATTTTAATTTTAAATAACTTTAGTATAAAACCGTTAAAAAACATTAAAATGTTTTGAAAAAAAAATTATATAGTGCAATATCATTCTTCATAATGTACCAAATTTACTCATTTGGTAGACTTTCATTATCTTCGATTCTTTTTCGTTTCTTTGTTTTTTCTTTCTTGTTATTTTGTTCTACCTTCAATTTTTTATAAAAATCATGATATCCTAAAGGGATTTATTTTATCAACTTTAGTATGTCTCTGTGTTCTTTACTTCTGATTAGCCTAAGTGAACTACTGATGACAGGAATCATAGAAGGCAGCGGAGCTACACTCTGGCTTTTATTACTTTTCAATGAAACTTCCGAAACATTTCTTTTGTAAAGAAAGTTTTGAAGTACTTGAAACCACCCCATTTTAGAGTTTGCCAAAATTGCTGCGTCCAATCCTAGTCTCTTTTTTCATTCCAGAAATCATTAAAAATTAACTGTCGAGAGTTTTCCAGAATGGTAAAGCATTTCAATTTCCACCGTTCAGACCAGGTGGTTTTAAATTAAGAGCTTGTATAATATTACCTGAAGCGGAAGAAGAGATGTGTTGACTAGCAATATTTTCCACCTTCCTAGAATTTTTCATTCACAAGACGCACGATTGTTGTCTTTTGTTTTTGGTTTATTAATAATCCTTGACTGTTCTTCATTTGAGTTATCTCTTGAGGAGTATAAAACCAACGACTTGTTATTGCTGTTTAAATTCCTAAACGTTTTACGCAAAGCCTTTTGAGAAAGAATATATTATATTAAATTAAATTTGAACTAATTATCTAGGATGTTCTTGGCATTAAAATAAATTCTACATCAATCATAACAAAGCAAAGTCCCAATAAGATACATATTTCTAGAAAACGGCTAGTAAAATTAACCTACTGATTAAAATTTTTAATTTTTTTATAAAAATTTTTGTACTTACGGGATGATGAAGCGAGATGTTGAAGCAGTAGTAGTTTTAATGATTGTATTAACCATTAACGTATTTACTATTATTTTACCAAGGTCCATGTTGATTTTTTGGAATAATCAATATATAAAAAATACCAACTTAATTATTAATATACTCCTAGCCGACCCGACAGACGTTGTCCTGTTAAATTTCAATAAATCTGTTTGTAATCGTTTTTTTTTCTAAAAACTTTTTCAAGGCCATAACGAATAAAACAAGAAAAGGATTACCCATATCTATGGTACGAATCGTGAGCTATGGCTATAAAAACCACTTTTAGTTTTGCCCGAATTTTCCAATTTTCTAGGCAACTTTTCCAATTTTTCTTTCATTAAAGACTTTATTTGAACTATTACGAATAATATTAAAAAAAAAATAGCCAAATCGGTCCAACCGTTCTCAAGTGATGCGCTTACCAACGAACAGCATTTAATAATTATTTATATAGATTTAAATTAAACTATTAAGAATTAAAATAAATCTTAATATTTATAATAAAACAAAAACAAAAGCACTGGTGGTTATAACAAAGCTAGGTTATTAAGGTCGGAGCATTTCATTGGTTCAAATGGACTTAAAACTATTTGGCCCTCACTAATTGGTGGTTAGTACGTTTTGTATTTCAATATCTTAAAACCAGTGGCAGTATCGATTATTTTGACAGTTTTAAACGACTCAATAAACTGGATTTCTTAAAGATCGGCTTTTAACTCAAAATCTAAAAAAACGGACTTAGTACATTTTGGTCCTCAGGTACCGAATTATGGAAAAGTGGTATTCAAGCTTAAGCGAGATGGTTCTGGATCTGAACATGCCTCACGAATCCATTTGTATCTGCTTTAACCTTCACCGCCAACAGGATTGATCAGCAGCCCGTTGCAAGTTTCTAATGTGTAGTAAATCTACAGCATCTCTTCTTACATTGTCCAGCCATTGTCACTGCCTGTGATTGGTTTTCCTTTCTTTCTATTGCACCCTATTCGATCATCCTACAATATCCAGATCCTTGTATTATCCTACAAAAATTCTTCTTAGTTCTCTTTCAAATACTATTCAAGCATATCTATTATTCTATTTGGGAGGGTCCACCTCTCGCAGTTACAAGTGATTACTGGTCGAATGTTTTATAGATCCGAACTTAACAAAATAATCCTAAATAGAATTATGCTCGGCAACATGAACATTTAAAATTCACGAATGACAAAGGTATTGGATTCCTTGATATCAATGCTTTACCATATACGTACCGTATATTTGGTCACTGAATCAAAATTTCTGGAGCCTTGTGGATGTGTAATGTAATATCCATATATAGTGGTGACTTTGCATCTTTATACTTTTATTTTTTACGTTCATTGCAGCATTTATACTTTTATTTTTTACGTTCATTGCAGCATTTGTATGGGATAAAATTTTAATTTTCGATTACAGTATCAAATTGTTTCTAGAAATGATTTTTTTTGTGAAGAATCTTCACTATTTTTGTTATTATTTTTTTAATCGATTCTCAGTTCGTACTTGTTAGTGATTATTATATACTATAAAGTTTAATAAAGGTACATTATCTGTATTGTCAGTATCCATATTGAAACACAATCTATCGGATTTACTTTTTGAGTTAATCATGCTAACACGCAATTAAAAACTGGATCTTCAGTCAACAAACTATAAACCTTTCATCTGTTTTCCTAATATGATTTAATTAAGATAATTTATGTACATCTGAACAACTTTCTGCGTTTTGTATTATAGGACTAACTTCCTGTACTACTCGACAAAGTTTATTCAATAATTAGAACTAAACATATGATACTGGTACATAAAATACTCATTAATAACACACCAAAAATGGTCACCATTAAATTTCTTTTTGCATACCTACTTTCAACAAAGAGCTCTTTATTCAATTTTGAATTAAATGCAATATTTAGTATATTTTTTTACTTTTTGATAATTTTGCTTTTGAATTATTTAGTGTTTTCCACTCATACAAATCACTGAATTCAATGAATGCACTTTTCGCTGTTCAAGTTAGCATTATCAGGGAAGTTATGTTATGCTTAGTTTTAATAATCTATTTTTACTGGGAATGCAACATTTCGTCCCATCTTTTTAAAATAAATTGAAGGTAATTCGATAACTATAACAGTAAAGCATGGTCTAGCATTGTCTCGATGGAATGCAATGCCATTTTTGCTGGCTTATTCAGGCTGCTTTTAGTCGATTGCTAGCTTAAAGGGGTCCATTAATCCTCCAGTATAGTCCAGTTCAAGATATTTCGTTGCCTTTCGGCAAAATGTTCATTACCCCAATAAATTTCAATAAAAATATTCCTAGTTTCTTCAAAGGCGCCAGAGTTGGAGTGGTTTAACTTCTGAATAATTTTGTAAAAAATAAAATATTGTTAAATTATTATTATTATTATTATTATGACTAAAATATTGTTTATTGGTTTCTGTATTTTGAATTTATTAGTACAATAACAATAAATAAATAAATAAATTTGTCTATTAGTACAATAAACATTATAACTCAAATTTACTTATACATTTAATTCGGTTTCACTCTCATTGTCACTTTGACCTATATTAATAATAGGTGGTTCGATATTATTAGTAAATGATACATAGGAATCTTCTATTTTAATAACATGGTTAATCGAATTTATCTAACTTTCTTTGGGAATACTATCTACAACCTTCCTAATTAATGTTGCAGCACTTGCACTTAGTGTCGGATAAATGTTTTCTGCTCTAACATTGGATTTTACCTGATGCCACATATGCTCAATTGGATTAAAAATACAATAATACGGGGAAAGACGTAAAACCGTATGTCCTATATCGGCAGCAATGGTATCACATCCATATTCCCTTTTAATATTAAAAGCCTTTAATATTTCTAGAAGGTTACATTTTTATATGAATTTTCGAATTATATATTGTTTTTAATATATTTTTTTTGGCGGTTTTGATAACTAGCGTTGTCCATTACAATGATGCTTTCCTTAGGCACATTGGGAAAAAGGCTATTTATAAACCAAAATTCAAAAAGTTCTCCTGTGGTGTCGTCATGATAGCCCAAAGATGAAAATTTAATATTTTTGGAGGACAACCGTAAACAATTTGGAACCCATCTATGCTCGGAACCAGCATGTAAAATTGTAATTATTTTTCCTTTGTTTGTTGGGGCTTTGGTTTGGTTTTTCTTGATGTATCTACCCATCCTTTCGGTGGTGTTTTATCGGACGATTTTCTAATCTGTATTTTTTTATAGAGTTTAAGTAGTCAAACCTCCATCGTCGCAATTGTTGTGATTCCATTAATATTTGTCTTTTATTAAAGGTCCGATATGCAAAACGCATTAGAGATGATATTTTCCGGAGACTAATTCTGCTGCAAAGAATGTTAGTTTCATCTTTCCTTAGTCGCTGTTGCAATGAATGCAATGCTAGCACAATTTGCCCTTTAGCATAAATTTTGCTTCGAATTACGACTTTATCGCTTTCGTCAACACATTTGCTTTTAGCAGAATCACTACGAAATTTTTTGGCTTTAATTGGCTTCGTCACAATATCTGTAACTGTAGACAACGGCGTTTTCGTTAATGAAGACGTTTCTGCTGCGGCTGCATTTACATTAAGCCGCCTATTCAATAAAGAAACATAAATATTTTTAACAATTTGCTGCAACAAGTGTTTTCTTTTAAAATTAGCACTACCAAGAATGCCACATTTTTAGCGCATTTGGAATAATAAAAATACGATCGAAATTATAAAACTGCACTGTTTAAGAAAAGAATGCGAACTAAACTAAAATATTTCGAAAATACTAAAAAAGATATAAAATAAATTTTATCGTTTTACCTGTTTATTTTAGACCCGGCCCTGTTAACCTTCTTTGCAACTTTGCCGGGTTTCGTTACGACAGGGGTTGTTAACAGTTTATTGCAGCCATTCGGTCAACGATATATCTTGAAGCGCACTATACACGCATCGGATCTCAGAGACCATACCTTATAAAATTTTGCAATAACTTTCTAATCCATTGAATGCTTGAAATCTACGCCTAGGTATATTTTTTTCCGCTTAATGTCTTTAACTAGGCATCGCCGTTTGAATGAGCATTACGTTGTTGAATTCCTAGAAAAAAATCCGTTGCATGAGACCGGTGCGTGTGACCAAGTTATACTTTTTTAAGCAGTTTGTTTTCCATCAAAGCTAGTTTTTCTTCTTATACATAGATAATATCGTTGTATATATTATTTTTTGTTCTAATGGATTATGATAAGGAAACTCAACGTTTGTTAAAACTCTACGAAGAGGTGGATACTGATGAGTACGATCATGAAGAAGATGATCCTGAAGTAGATAATGTAGAAACTAGAAGTGATGATAGAGAGACAGAGCAAAAATTTGAGGAAAACGAAGATGAAATGGAAACTGAATTAGCTCATCGAGAGCCCTTTTTATTGGTAAAGATAACAGCACTAGATGGTGAAAAATTTGCAAGTCTCAAAAGATTAAAACACACTAACAAAATATCAAAACCTAGAAGATAAAGCTATTACGAAAAAGCTAAAATCACCTGTGGATATCTAGAACTTCGTTTCTATTTCTTTTTTACAGATGCGATGTTGGAAGTTATTGTTGAGTATACAAATAAGAAACTATACACTCTATCTGCAAATTATATGCACGAAAGAGACGCTAAGCCGACAAATATAATTGAAATCAAAGCTCTGTTGGACTTGATTTATTTAGCTGCAGTTCGACATGTAAACAGACTTAATACTTTGGATTTATGGAAAACGAACGGGACGGAAATAGAGGCATTTAGATTGACTATGGGTATCAACAGATTTAAATTTTAACTTGCACAGATACGATTTGATGGAATTCAAACTAGAAATGAGCGAAAAAAAGTTGACCAGTGCGCTCCTATAAGACAGCTCTTTAATAATTTTGTACAACACTGCAAAGATGCCTACAGCCATTTAGAATTTGTCACTATTGACGAAAAGTTGGAAGGATTCAGAGGTAACTGAAGCTTTCGACAATACATCCCTAATAAGCCAAACAAATACGATTTGAAGATATTTGCAGACTGTGATGCTAAAACGTTTTATACTAGTGCAATGGAAGTTTACATTGGACGCCAGCCTGAGGGACCATATCAATTGAATACTAATAGCCAATGTATTGTAGAGCGATTGACTTAGATATTAGTAACTTAAACCGTAATATTACAACAGATAATTGGGTCACATGTATGCCCCTAACTAAAAGTTTAAAGTCGAGAAGATTTAACTAAGACTGAACTGAAGATTCTACTAGGTACAATCAGAAAAAATAAAATAGAATTGCCTAAGGAAATGATACAACATCGCAGAATGATACAAGTCGCACAATTGGGTCTTCAATATTTGCTTTTCAAGGGATTACTACTCTTGTATAGTATATATCAAAGAGGTACAAAAATGTATTGTTGCATTCAATGATTCATTTTACTGATGATATTGATCACAATAGACAAAAACTCGAAATGATAGAACTTTAGAATGTGACTAAAGGTAGAGTAGATGTCGTAGACAAGTTGTGTGCCCAATATGACTGTTCAAGAAATACAAGGAAATTGCCGATGATTATCTTGTATTGTATGATGAACGTTGCAGCCATAAATGCCTTCATAGTTTTTATAGAGAACAATTTCAACAAAAATAGATTTGGTAGGGAATTTAGTCAAGAACTTTTTAAGGTATTAGCCCACGATTATCAAAAACTTAGGATCACATAGAACTCTAAAAGACCATTTACGAGAAATATGTGGGGTTGCCAATGAACCCGTACCAGAGAGAGATGAAGGACAAAAAGGGAGGTGTCATTTCTGCGATTATAACAAAAACGAAAAAACATAATATTCCTGTGCATACTGTTAAAAATATTTATGTCTGGAACACGTTGTGACATTATGTCTGCACTGTACTGTGTGAATACGTAATTAAAACGGTGTAATTAACGGTTTTTATTCTTTACAACCATCAGATTATTGGGTGTATGAAATAAATTTCGTTTTTAGTTTAGATTTTTTTTGTTTATTTTTCACCCTTTTATAAAATGTCGAAAAAAATAGGCTACAAATTTTTGCAACCTATTTTAATAACAACAGTTATTATTATTTTGCAATAAAAACTGTAATACATGTGGTTTAATGTAATAAATTAACACAATTTGTTATATTTAAAAAAATATTTATTTGCATCCTTTTTTCTCTGTATGGTCCCGTGGACGAGTGCGTGCACCGATGTTGCAAAATAAGATGCGTATCCTGGAGGGTTAAGAATTTTCTCCTGGCTTTGCTCTACTGATAATGCCTTCCTCACAGAGTCTGTTGCTACCTTTTCAATCGGTGGTCCTATTTTTTTTTATAGTAGGTTTCAAACCTTGAGGTAAGGCTGGATAAATTCATAGTTCTTAAAAATATTTTGGCTGCGTCATGCCTACGTCCAATCACTCCGAAGCCAAATCACAATCTTATATTGACGTTATAATATTTTGATGTCTGTCCTTCAATATCAACTGTATTGTAATTCGTGTATTCAACTGATTCCCTACAAGAAAAACATTCGATCGGCTCTTTCATTTTCAGACCACTTCTTTAACCAACTTTGAACTGCAGTTCACTTCCACGCTTTCTACAACATAATTTTTCTTTCACTGCTACCAAATTGTTGAGGTCTAAATTATCATAAATATCTGCACCTGAATAATTATCATATGCTTCAAAATTTTGTTTCAGCTTCTTTTATAACGAATAAGTTTTCGAAATTTGCTCATCCGCGCATTTGCTGCCATTAGGTAGATTGTATTGGTTAATTTTTTTCAAAAACATAACTTTGAAGTGAATCAGCTAAAACATTCCATTTTCTTTGTTCAACTTTTGGATTGTAATATTGTTTTTATTTTTGAACACTGGTTCCGTACGAGGTATTGTTAGCACAAACGACAACACTAGCTTAGCAACATAACAATGTAACAAAAACAAATAAACTTGCTCTTAATGGGAAGGTTATTCGACAGCAAAAAGTAGGTTGACTTATTCAATTAAAAATTAGGTTATGGAAAAAGATTAGGTTGTTATGTTGTTTATGCATAATACTGCTGCTAAACTTACAACCTCTCTCCTATAAAATTATACATCTTTAGGAACTAATTTCTCAAGAATAGTTTAAGTGATTTTAATGTACCTTTTTAAATGTTCAAGATTTCGTGGATTGCGTGAACGAAGAAAAATAGATTTAAAGAATAATATTTAAGAAAAAATATTCCTAAACAATTTTTTTGTGCGAACTAACTTTTTCATGTCGCGCTGAAAAAAAACAGATAATGCAGCAATAACAATATCCTTTATCCAAACTAAACTATATGAAATAACAAAAAAAGTAAAAAAAATCATTAAAATAGTTCAAACTAGCATAGAATATAGTCCACCGAAAAATGGCCAATTTTCATAGTGTATTGTTGACTTACCGAACCCCATTAAATTCACATAATTGTGAACAGTATTTCTCCAAACTAATGGTCTGGTTTTCAGGTAACAGCTCATAATAACCATTTCCTTCTAGTTTAACCAATTTGTGGTGTCTGTGGTCTATGAGCAAACGAGTTTCTGTGCTGAAGAAAATGTCCCTTATTGGGTCTCAAGAAACCCCGAATTTGGGTCACAATGTTTTATTTATATGACTTTTTCAAAAATTCTGTTTGCCATAATAAAACGATCAGAATAGCTTAACAAAAAAAGCGTATTCGCTGCAAAATTTCCAGAATCCAACCTCCAAACCCCAATTGTTACATTAGAAAAAACTCGAATGTCCACACAAAACATTTATTTTAAAAACATTCAAAAAACAATGAACATTTTATCCGTGATCCACATAAAAAAAAATAATCGTTTAAAAAAACTAAAAAAAATACGCTTTTATAGCAGATCGAACTAAAAAATGAAAAATAAATTACAGTTAAAAAAAAACGCTTTAATAGTAAACCAAACTAAAAAGTAAAACATTATTTTTAGTATAAGAATGAAGTGATGAACGAGAAAATTAATGTGTCATTGTGAAAAAAGCGTGGGGTACTTGATGTCAGTTGTTATAAATCAGTAGCGTTTCTTTAAGTAGAGTTAGTATGAAAATATGGTACAAAACACCACACGCTTTTTTACAATGACACATTAATTTTCTCGTATCACTTTATTCTTATATTAAAAAGTATTTTTTGCTATTTCGTTCGGTTTACCATAAAAGCGTGTTTTTTGTTTTTTTTTAAACTGTCATTTATTCTTCATTTTCTAGTTCGATCTGCTATAAAAGCGTGTTTTTTTAGTTTTTTAAACTATTAATTATTTTTCGTCACTATCTACCCGTGACGGGAGTGACTAATTTGCACGCCTACTGTCCACCTGGGTGTTGAAACCTTGTCACAGGACTCCCTCTCCGAAAGCAAATCCTTGATCCTGACGATCCTATTTAGCAAAATGGCACGAACTTAATTCGAATTAACGAATTAAATTATTATATTGTCATCGGTCCTTGATAAGTACGCAAAGTTTCAGTTTAATCTGACGTTTTGAAGTGGGTGAAAAGGACGTTCAAAGATTACGTTACATAGATAGATATAGGTGAAGCTATCCTCTCTTCAGCCTCCTCCCAAACGTCAGCAAGCATCTTCCGAGACAGGTTTCTAGCCTTAAGCCGTCATCAGTCGGACTCGAACTGAACTTTCTGAAAAAATAGGTAGGCAGTCATGGGGACTGCCGACAGAAATGAAAACTTGAAACTTTGAATAACTGTTTTTTTTATTGAATTTATTTTTTTTTTTTTTGAATTTTTAAATTAATCATGGTATGAATATTGCAAATATTCGAAAATAAATAATAAATAATAAACATATTAGTATGCTAAGTACTCACTCTTGTACTGCACAGTGATTCTACAATTAAACAATTAAAATATTGATTATCTAAAACACAATTTAATTTAAAACACATTAAAACACAATTGGCGTAGCCAGTCTGGCGCAACACGTCACTAGCATGTCGGTGACGCGAAACCCTAAGTTTTGCCCCTACCGAAAATCGCTCAACGTGGCTAAAGAAGTTTTCACTTCAAAAATGAACAATTATTACGTGGAACACGGAAAAAATTTCCCTGTTTTTTGAATATGTTTAATATTGTCCACGAGCCCACTTGCATCTTTTCATGCATACCTGGTCCCTACTAGGGCCTAGGCAGATCACGGACGGTTTCGTGCAGTGTGACTGTTGCGGACATTTCCATAATTCATAATATTACAGATTTCATCCGAAAAAACCCACTATATATGGATATACCCTTTGGTCATTTCTTCAGCTGTTTTCCGAACGTTCAGCCCGAGCTTGACTGATTATGGCTTAAGGATCAAAACCAGTCTGGGGAGATGCTTGCTGACGTTCGAGGGGCGGTTAAAATGAGCAGCTATTACGTGGGGTATGGAAAATAAGTTTCTTGTTTTTTGAATATTTTTTATATTCTCCACAAACCCATTTGCAGGTTTTTAAACATATTTAATTTTTATTTTTATATGGTGGATAGTATTATTTTAATGGAATTCAGTATAGTGCAAAAATTAATAACCCACCCAGTATATTGACAGTTCATCGAATGACAATCAACTAACTAATGAATGAAATTGATATTTACAAGTTTATTTCTATTCGAGCTCAACTCAGATCTAGACTACTTCACTTATGTAATACAAAATTTCAAAATCGTATATCACTCTTTGCCCTTTGGATATGTATCGATGCTGCTATTGCCAAGTACAAAGTTTCAAGGTTAAAAAAATGTTATTTTCTTGTGGCCGATTATTTTGTTCATGTTCACTTTCATTTTGCCGACACGAACTATCGAATATTCCGAGAATTATTTTATTTTTCTACTTTAAGAAACGTTTCACCTTTTTGCTCCGATTCGAAATGCTTGGTCTATTTAGTTTTACAGGATAACTGTTTTAGTTTTACGGGATAGTTGTTTTTTCTCTAGCGTTGTTGTTGATTCGATACGACAAAAAAAATGCAAGATTTTAAATGTTATTTTTTTTAATTATTCAACTTAATGGGCTTTTCAATATATTTCCGCCTTTTTCAGAATAAATTTGTTTTTGTTTCTGAATTTTTATTTTGTTTGGAATATTGATGATGGTATGGTATATGTCGGCACCCTGATGAGTCTGAACCTCGAGAGACGAAACATATATCATCCAGTTGAAGGGATGGGTGAGGCTCCTTCCCGGTCAAGCAACCAACAAATAAAATGTTCATATATATATATATATATATATATATATATATATATATATATATATATATATATATATATATATATATATATATATATATATATATATATATATATATATATATATATATATATATATATATATATATATATATATATATATATATATATATATATATATATATTCGTTCGAATACACATCTACAAATCTCTACAAAATCTATTGGCAGCATTTTTCTGAAACAGTTTTCTGAGACATTTACGTCACATATGGAGAAGACTCAATAGCTGATTGAACTTCTCGAGGTGGTTTTGGCAACTTCGATCTGGATGAAGTTTTTAAATGGCAGCGCCCACCTTTTTGGTCAACCTTCCGACTTCGACGAGGACCATCTTAAAGAGCTTTTGAAGGAAAACGGTCGACAAACATGCTGAGGATTGCACGCTGCTGCACGAGATACTCCAAAGCCGAGAGTGAGGGCAATCTTGCCCTCACAAGGACACCATGATCTGCCTTTGGTGGAACCGGAACGATCTCCTGTAGTCGGAAATGGTGAAGATGAACAAGAGCGTCGACGCTTCCTCGCCCAGTTGCACCGTGTAAATATGCTTATTTTATCTGTCTTTACCTTTGGTTCTACCGCTTTTGCTGTTATCCCCTATTTAGCTCTTCATGATTTTCCTTGGTACTCGGTTTACTGGCATTCTCTCCACGTGTTCTGCCAATCTGAGTCACTGAGTGATTCTCACATAGTCTACAATATCGAAATCCTTACACAATTTGGATTTTTGAAAAAAAATATATCATAAATGGAAAGATCATATATAAGTTTTATAACAAAACTATTTTTTTTTCTTATAATTAAAAAGTTGTATCAAATTGAAAATGAATTTTTAAACTTAGGACCGATGACGCGCCGAAAGTTCCCTAAAAAAACGGAGCGCGTGTGATGCCACAATGTTTATTTCCCCTCAACATTACAGACAACTGATATGAGCGCTTCAGTTTTTAATCAACTTGTTCTTGTTATTATCATTAGTGTATTGATAAATTTATTCAAAATGTTAGATCTAATCAGTTATCTTACCTATTTCGTACGAATACTACAAAAACAGCTGCCAAAAAAATGCTTTAGCACCTCGCACTTCAACTTGCTTCTTTTTACCTTTGTGTTGTATATTTTCATTTGCAGACCGTCTCTTTTGGCTTTCACCTTTATTTCATCATATTTCGGTCGTGTTAATACCCTAAGATTATCTGCATATCCTACAATTTGTAAACATCATTATTAGCAAATAAGAAATGTAACTCAAAGCGACTACACTGTAGAGAGGATAGATGAGAACATACAGCTAGGACAAATCTTAAAACGGAACAAAAAAACAGACAGAGGAAGTAACCAAAAGAACAATTGGCAAGCTAAAGTGAACACTACCAAGAAATGCCAAGATACCTCAATACTTAAAAAGTAATGTGTTCAATCCAAACATTCTTCCAATTATGACAGAGCTATTAGACATGAATAATTATTAAGGCCAACTTAGACAAAATTGTTAAAACCCAAAGATCCATGAGGAGAACAGTGGAAGGAAAAAAAACTAGATGATCGAACAACAAATAAATAGAAATACATCACAAAAAATTATGCGAATCAGAAAGATGAGTACAGCACTACGTATGGGGTTACAAAACATGAGGACGATTTCAAATGTGATAAGGTGATGATCTCAAGAGAATAAGTGGACTATATTGGAAGCAAACAACACAGAACAGAGATCGCCGTCAACTACTCGGAGAAAAAAGAAAAATATTTTTACAAATCTTGTAAAATAACGTAAATCTGATATTTAAAATTCTAAAACATGTGTGATATATTTGAGTAACACTGATTAATATGTTTTTAATTAAACATAAAATTACGATGTAAAAATCAATATAAACTTAGAATAAGCCAATTACCCAATAGCTATATGATATGTTAATGTATTGATAAAATTCAGTAAACAATTTGGAATTTATTATACTGCTAATAGTCTTAGCCTAGTTTGAAATGAAAGAGAAAATAGAAAAACGCAGAGAATGTAGAACAGTTTTTTTTGGCATATTACAATTATTAGTCAATTAAAACTTAACATTAAATTAATCTAATACTGTATTCGATTTAGAAGCATAACATGAACATGATTTATAAATTTAAATTCAATTTACATAATATTATCAACAACATAAAATGTATCGTTATAAGGGTCACTCTTACATTTATGTATGTCAAATTCTATACTGAATTACTCAAAAAGAGTTGGGAAACAGAAAATGTCACACGGGGCCATATCTGGTGAATATGATGTCAGATCGATAACATTTCAGATCAAAATTCAGTTTTTTCATTTCATTGTTTTCTTAAGATATACGAAAATTAAATGTAACACTTTTATGGCCATTTATTCCATACTTTTCAGCATAAAAATGCTTTGTTCTTTTTCAGAAAATAAAAGGAAAACGTTTACATTAATATCGTTTAATATGAAAGTTGAAATTACTACCACTTATTTTTCACGTAACAACACGTTTTAAACGATTCATATCACATTAAGAAACACACAATTAATTGTTTAATTAAATTAACTGTTCAAAATGTCAATCATCCCATGCCTCATGAAAGAAGCTTTGTCGGTTGATAAAATATTGAACAAAAATGTTTGATTATTTTCAGTTATTTTCGCATTATAATCTGCAAGGCATTCAGTTGTGTCCGATAACCATGATAGAGATCTTAATTTCTCCTCTTTCTGTGGTCCCCGAGATTCGAAATAAACTATCAATCCAGTGAACAGGTTAATTTTTTTTCTTTAACTCAACTATATAAGAAGTTATTGAGATTTGAGATTGGGAACAAAATTTACTCCTAAAATTGTTGATTTTATCGTAAGGACGAATGAAAAAGACACTTATAAATAAATTTCTTTTTTTGACATCTGAAGCTTAGAACAATAGAATGGGTCTCATTATATAATATTAATATAATATATAACATTAAATAAATATATAAACATACACACACAAATCTTTTTGGCATCGAAAAAAAAATCCTCAATCAACACATTTTTTGAAGAAAATTTGTTTTTTCTCGCTCGCGCAAGCCTAACAACACCATAAATATTTAATTGGTTCGTAGGATGACTAATAAAACAACAACTTTTAGGCAAAATTTGACTTTATTCATCTACATAGTCTCCTTCAAGAGTGATAAATTGATTTAAATGCTTCGTTAACATGTTGATGTTTTTTTTATAGAACGATTTATCTTTGGCCTCAAAATAGGCTTCGGTTTCGGCAATCACTTCTTCACCGGAGCCAAATCTCTTTCCTTATAGCTTTCTTTTTAGGACTGCAAATAGGCAGTAGTCGTTAGGAGCCAGATCCGGAAATACTGTGGATAGAGAAGCAATTCAAAGTGCAATTCATGCAATTTTGCCATTGTTGCGAGCGACTTGTGACACGGTGCATTATATCCTATATGAAAGAGCCTATCCTGATGAAAGAGCAATTTTTTCTTCTTAATTTGGGGTCGTTTTTTCACAATTTCTTCCTTCAAACCGACCAATAACGTCATATAATATTCGCTATTAATTCTTCCTTTATCAAGGTAATCAATGAATAAAATACCTTGCGTATTGCAAAATCGGATTCCATCCAAAACCTTACCTATTGACATTTGCGTTTTTGGTGGCTTAGGGCGGCTTTCGCCAGTACTCAGCTGACTGTCAATTTGACTGTGGAGTGTAGTGATGGATCCATGTTTCATCCATTGCCATATACCGCATGAAAAAATCCTTTTCTTTGCGCTGGAACAGCTCCAAGCAGCGCGTTGAATCGTCGACGCATTGCTGTTTTTAATCGACAGTGAGCAAACGCGGTATCCACTTCGAACAGAGCTTTCTCATGAACAAATGTTCATGCAAAATGGTGAATACACTGCCTTCTGATATGTTTAAAGTATCTATCTCACGTAACTTCAATTTACGATCGGCCAAAACTATTTTGTGGGCTGTTTATATGTTTTCTGGAATAACTGTGGAATTTGGGCGACCAGAGCATTCAGCGTTATCTGTATTTGAATGGCCGCGTTTAAAATCAGCAAACCACTTCTCTACCATTTGACTCGATGGAGCAGAGTCCGAATAACACTTGTAAATCCATTGCTTTGCTTGAACGGTATTTTTTCCCATTAAAAAGCAATGCTTTATTAACACACGAAATTCAGATATTTCCATTGTTTTCAAAATTTCAAAGATAGCGTCACTAAAACCACTGTAATTTGTGAACTAAACCTCAGATTGTCATGAAATTTTCGCACTTCCTAAAAATTATATAGATTTGTCAATCGTAGCGCCATCTATATGTAATCTTACGAACTTATAGAGTAATGTGTTTTGCGTAGAATCGTTATCTTAATGGAAGATAGACATATCCTTAAGCTCCAGTTTTTCGGCGCTGGTAGCTATATTATGCCTCAAAATATCAATATATGCCTTTAAATATATATATATATATATATATATATATATATATATATATATATATATATATATATATATATATATGTTTCAATATACATTGTACCATCAATGAAGCATAATTTTCTAACACCATTCCAAGCCATATAACCCCAAATCAATACACAGTGTTTCACCAAAGGCTTAAAGTTCCTGGATTAATATTCCGTATTTGATATACAATTGTGGCATTATTATTTTGATCTTTAGGCTTAGGCTGCACTACGGTTTTTTCCAGCGAACGGTTAACCGCTATAACCGCGAAATTGCCCGCGATTTTCACAGGTTGAAAATTGATTTCAAGAGAGCAGTATGTATTGTTGCTCTAATACTATGAAATAGAAAAAGAAGACGCCAACACAAAGCGCTAACTAAGTTCTATTGGTCACAAGTTGTGGCCAATTTTGTTTTCCCGCGAACCATTTTGTAACATTTCACGGTTTTAAAATCAGTCGCGGGAAAAAATCGCAAGTGCGACCACTTATATTAGTTTTCTTAACTCACAAAATCACGTGGTTAAAAACCACAGTGGTTTAGCCATAGTGCGGTCTAAGGCTTAATTATCAAATTTATTTTACTATCTTAAATGTTTTTACCTTCTGCAAAGTTTTTTAAATATTTATCAAAAACCAAAGTACATTATCGAATGATGACTTGAATATTTTAAGAATTCAGGAAGAAATAAAAGAAATAAATAAAAATTATTTTATTATTATTATTATTCACGTATGGGCCCTGGTGGACCACGCGAAGTACAATTAGAGGCGTTTGTTGTTGTTAGCCTTCCTTTGCGCCCATACTAATTTCATTCTTTGGTTATGAGCTTTTTTCCTATCGTCAGACAAAGTTGTTCCAGTCTTCCTACATTTTTCTCTCTGGCCAACCTTCCAAACGTTAACCTTGTGCCTGAAACAGCCTCTATCCTGAATTTCACTTTGTGTAATATTTGCTGATCTTAGGTCCTCTTTAATTGCCGCAATCCATTTAATTATTTCTACTTTAGCTCTACTCCTATTTTCATAAAATTCGACTATTTGTCTAGTTAGCCTACTCGGATTCATCCGTTTGATGTGTCCGTAAAACTTAAGTCTTCTTTTTCTCATATCACTATGTATATCTGTGTATTGTTTGATTTCTTGGTTTTCTCGAAGTCGGTATGTTGTGCTATTTATTTGTTTGGGGCCTAGGATTTTTCTTATGGTTTTTCTTTCCTTCTTTTCAATGTCCTTGATGTCCCTCTTTCTATTCAAAATGAGCGTTTCTGCAGCATATAGACATTCTGGATTAATAACCGTGTTGTAATGTCTCAGTTTTGTGTTTTTAGATAGGCATTTTTTGTTGTAAATATTTTGTGTAAATCTCAATGCCGTTTCCATTTTTTGACATCTAACCTTATTGCCCGCTTTTTCCAACCAATTTTCCATGATTATTTCACCCAAATATTTGAATTGAGAGACTCGTCTGATGTTACCATATTTTGTTTTTAGAAATGGTGTTCTTAGTCTGTTGTAGGTCATGTATTGTGTCTTTTCAAAGGAAATTTGGAGTCCTACCTTTTCTGCTGTTTCTTTTAGGATTTCAATCTGTTTCTGTGCCGTTAATACATCTTGAGCTAAAATTACTAGATCATCAGCAAATGCCAGACAATCAATTTTGATGTTGGTTCTCCCCAGTTTAATGGGCTGGTCAATATTCAGTGCCGATTTTTTTTCACGCCACTCCTGTATTACTTTTTCTAGAACATAGTTAAATAAGACTGGCGAGAGTCCATCCCCTTATCTCACACCAGTTTTAATTTCGAAGGGCTCTGAGATGTCACCCATGAATTTAACTTTTGACCTTGTGTTAGTTAACGTTGCTTTAATAATTGCCAGCGTTTTCAGATCTAGTCCTTGTTCTTTCAAGATTCGGAATAAAGATTCGCGGTCGATAGAATCATATGCTTTTTTGAAATCCACAAATGTACAGACGAGATTTTTATTGTACAGTTTTTGATGTCTTAGAATCAACTTGTTCAGGACAGGATCTGCCCGGTCGAAAACCTGCTTGATATTCACCAATGTTCGGTTCTAACTGTCCCTGAGCTCTGTCTAGTAGACATTGAGATAGAATCTTGTAACAAACTGGGAGAAGAGATATTCCTCTATAGTTGTTTACATCCGTTCTATCTCCTTTCATATGTAGTGGATGGATTAGAGCATCTTTCCAGTCTTCCGGAATCCGTTCGATTCGCCAAACTTTTTGTAGAATTTTGGTTATTTCCTTGATTGTACCTGGACCAGCTGATTTCAAAAGTTCAGCAGTGATTCCATCTTCACCAGAAGCTTTGTTATTTTTAAGCCGCTTGATTTGCCTAATCATTTCCTCTTAAAATTAATTTTATTACATGTATTTTCCTGACCGTGTAATATTCTTATTTTTTGGGGTTTTCGGACAATTGTATTAATAAAATAATAATTTTTTTAATATTTTATTAACGTTTCTATGTTATATTATATATTTATTTTCTAAAAATAATATATATTGTAGAATTGTAATTATTCTGATGATGGTTTAATAAAATACACCGAAACGTTAATAAAATAGTAAAAAATAATAATTTTACTAATACAATTGACCGAAAATCCCCGAAAAAAACAACAAAAAAATAATAATAAAAATAAATGTGTATGATTGAAAATTGTTTTATTGTTTTTCGAAATATTCTCTCTTTGAAAGACAGATTTAGTTCATGAAACAATTTTCTATAAAAAGACAAAGACACTGGGTTAGAAACACCTTCTGCGTACATTTGGTGCTGAGTATTCCTAAAGAAATTCACTTACAACACATAAAGAGGCTTCAGAGGCCCTCTGCAAAATATCAACGACCTCAACGATGAAGCACTGAAGATGAAGCTATACAATTGCGAACGATGAAGCTATACAATTGCGAACTGCACTTGTGATAAAAACTTTTAATATTATACTATTTTATTATATTCATATTTGTTTTGATTTCGTTGTAATATTAATAAAGTAAAGTAAAGTGTTTGGGTTAGAGGCGCATCAGCAACTAGGCTATTTAGCGACTGGACCTACAGCTTAACGTGGGTTCCGAACCACGGTCATCAGCTTCCGACAAACCCAGGCCAGCACCCCCCTCGGGCTATAAACCTTTGGTTATGTGCCCACCCATAAGTCTATCAGGAAACCTACTGACTGGCGAGTGACCAACGTAGAACACTTCTCAGAAGGCATCCGGCCTTACCCAGTCTTTAACTGGCGTGACTGAGGGGTAATTCGTAGTCGGATTTTACACTCTTGCCTAATATTAATTATTAATGCTCCAAGGTATTGACACCAAGGGCAAAATCTCAGCATACTTAATCATTGGTCGCACTACAAAGAATTCTAACACTGCATATATAGGCCATCCGACGATAGTATTGTGGATAGGGTCTCTCTATTCTTGACGAGAGGGCATATGTCGATAAGAGTCATATATATATATATATATATATATATATATATATATATATATATATATATATATATATATATATATATATATACATATATATATATATATATATATATATATATATATATATATATATATATATATATATATATACATATATATATATATATATATATATATATATATATATATATATATATATATATATATATATATATATATATGTTTGGCTCAAAACAAAGTAATTAACATTCAATTTATAGAATCAACTCAACATAAAGCCTATCGGAATTAATTATTATTCTGCGTTCATGTGTACACGCCAAGTCAGGCTGTATAAATATGTATTTGTTGGCATTGCGTAAGGAAAGGCACATAAAAATATTTGGTAATGTTCGAAAAGAATATACCGTGTAGAAATTATCAAATATTCCTCGCCTGAATATATATTAAGAACAAATACCAGTATTGAAAATGGATGAGGATATTATCGCAGTATTATTATCTGAAAATTTTAGACAAATACATTCGAAGGTTTGTTTTTAAAAGTGGTATTTTTACAATTAATTTTTAAAATTAAATTCCTCATTTGTTTAAAGTTTGTATTTAAGAGTGGTCTGTAACATTCTCACATTTTTTTATTTACTTTTAATTTAGCAACCATGCTTAAACGAACTAAACCTTCCTTGAGTGCTGCCAAGTTTTTTATTTTGTGCAGTTTTGTATTGAAATCATAACGCCATCTTTTGGAGGATGTTCCCTGTTTCGAGTAACGTTGTGTTTGAACTCCAGTGCGCCTATTTCGACTTAAGAGTAACTATTGCTTGTAATCTATCCAATAACTTGATTATCTTGCCTATATCCGTATTCGGTACTGAACCTTTAATCATAATCCTAATATTGATCTCGCCATGGCGTATTACATTATTTGTTTTTTTTTTACTAAATTTTTAGTTAATATTAAATGTGAACGGATAGTTCACATTGATCAAAGACTGTTTTTTCACATATTAACCCTCTAAAGAAGCACTGGATATGGTATACGCAGGGGTAAATTAAAAGTGGTTTTCCCTTATAAATGGTCACGTTGAAATCACTACAGATCCCCCACCATAACCATCTTAAAATGTTAATACTAACAATAATCTAACTGTCTATGGGTATACGCCACCCAGTGCTGTTGTTGTGTTAGTGTTTTGTCAATTTAGTAAAATAACCTTTTTGCACAAATAGTGTGTTTTTTTTCGATTTTAGACACAGTTTGCGGTAAGTAAATCATAAATATTATATTTTCTATCGTATTTTTATTAAAAACTTCCATTTTTATTTTTTTTTACATTTATTTATGGATTTCTTTCATTTTCTATTTAGCTCAAAATGAACACGCGTTCTCGTATCGCTGTGCGTTTGAAGTAGAAGCGTTATATGAGGCAGCTGATATTTTCGACGCCAAAGAGAGTGAAAGCGAGACCGAATCGG
Source organism: Cosmopolites sordidus (assembly GCA_031761425.1). NCBI lineage: Eukaryota > Metazoa > Arthropoda > Insecta > Coleoptera > Curculionidae > Cosmopolites > Cosmopolites sordidus. The sequence goes on along the minus strand of JARFXV010000314.1, from coordinate 1,109,144 downwards.
TTTTTGAAGTGCATCATAGCAGTCAAATTTACCTAACTAAATAAATATATTTTTTAAAATAAAGGTATATTATGTAATAAGTATCTGAATGAAGTACATTAAGTCTCCTTTTAAATGCCGTTGGAAGAAAGTTTTTATCTATTAATGTCACCTAGATATGATAGTTTTTTTTTCATTTTTGATGATTTTTTTCGATGCTATTAGGAATACTATTATTTTTTGGAACATTCTATATATATATATAGTCTTTTTCTATACTGATTGAGGTTTAAATTTAAAAAAATAAAATAAATTGGAGAATTTAATCAAAAGATATTAACAATCAAATACATACGGCATTCCCATGTGCGCCTGAATCGGGAAGCCGCTTAGTGCTTCTCTTGAGGTTTTAGGGTTGTTTTGAAAATATATTTAAGATTTCCAAAAACAGCTAGCCCTGCTCGCCTATTGAGTTCGCACGCTTGGTTATGTCGTCTAATGTATATGTCATGCCGTTAGTACGAAGTATTCAATATGTGCCTCATTCAAAAACGAGGGTAAAGTGAAAATTCAGATATTTTTTAAATAAAATATTGTTTTTTTGTTTATAGATAATCGATTTATTTTTCAACATAGTCTTCTTTTAGCACGATAGACTTCATCCAACGATTTTATAAATTGCTTGTGTTTTTCAGAAAAGACAACTTATCGAACTCCTATAAATAGTTCTCTGTTTCGGCGATGCTCTTTTCAGTTTATGTGGAATGTTATCCAGCCAGGCATTTCTTGGAACGAAATAGAACATGGAGATGGCCCCTCCATGTTCTTTTTCGTCTATCTAGAGAATAGCGTGAATGAGGCATCAATTCGTAGGGCAATTTGAACAATTTCGCTGTAGCAACGATTGCCAATCTCAGAAAACAGTAGTCATGACCTTTCTGGAAGAAGGAAGAGTTTTGCCTACTTCGGTGTACTTTCGCCAGATAAGCTAGCACTGGTTTGATGATTTCTCGATTTCTAGCATATAGTGATTCTGGCCCTGTTTTATTAAGAGTCACAAATTGCTGCAGAAACGAATTTGAATTGCACGTATATACCTCTAAACATCGCTGTGAATTGGTCACTCTATTTCATTTTTCATTTTTCAGCATTCCAATAACTTTCTTATGCCCAAAATATTCTTATAGAATATTCCGTATGCGTTAGTCTAAGCAATCGGATCAATATACAGCCATCCCTTGCCCGTTTTTGATACAGTAGTTCTTCAACATCTATTTACATTGTCTTTGGTCTACCTCTTTTCTGTTATTCTCTATTCGCCCTTTAGGTCATCTTAGTCGCTGAACCCTCACATACTCTACATTATTCAGGTACTTGTACAATTGCTATAGTTTATGAATTATACCTGGCCCTCCATATTCCACTATCATTCACAACATTAATTATTAGAATTCTCTTCTTTCAAATACTGCAAACATATCTTTTGTTTTCTTTGTAAGGGTCCTCGTTCCGCAGTCATTGTTTGCCATCTTCTTTATTTTATCTCTGTTTCTAGATCGGTTTTTTTATATTTCACCTTTACTTTATCATAGGTCTCCCTTTTAGGTTTTCCCATATAGATTTCAAAAGAAGCCATATAACCTCTAGTGGTACAAATAGTCCAATTTTTATATTCAAAATGAATCGGTTTTTCCTATATATATTGTTTGGCATAATGCTTGCCATAGTAGGGAATCATGCTCTCGTCGATTGATAGGGCCTCCAGCGAGATATCTAAAATTCCGATTCAATGCCTCAAGCAAAGGACGCAGTTTAGAATTATTATTATTAATAATAATTAATGTTAAAATCTATTTAATAATTTAAATGAAATTAATAAGTATTATTAATAATAATATTAGAATTATTAACTATTCAAGCGCATACCGTTAGACAAGATCTTCGGTACGTCTTCAGAAGAACTCCAATATAACCTCTTGTTCGGATACTTCGCATAACCCGAGAAAAGCTTTCCCGCAATAAAACGTAAAATTCGTCTTTAATAAACTTTAGCTGATTATTTTTTTGCAATCCATAGTGATTTGTTTCCTAAACAATTATTGATGTCAGTGCTTCGTCAAAAAATAGAAGAAAAAATCTTCAGGAGTTTGAGCTGATGTAGCCTCTAAAGATGGCTGGCGAGGCGCAATTTATTGGTAGAAAATTTAGGCGGTTTTTTTCCACTTGTGAGGCTTTTTGCTTTGATTTTCTATCAACTTACGTTTTCGGTTTGGGCTTAGGTTTGGGGCCACCACTCAGTCCAACCTGTGGAAATAGTCGTGCTTGAGGTATCAGATCTTCTTCATCAAACTCAGAATTCTTCCTATCTCTTACTACTCAGTTTTGCTGTAGTATTCCTCGGCACAGCTCACTTACATCACCAATGTATTCGTTGTCTATCTCACTATCTCCCTCGGTGTCTACCCCTAGTTGTCAGGAATTCCAATATACACGTCCATATCAGTTTGGTTATTGAACCAAAGAAGGCAGCTCGTGTAGCGATAATCTGCAAGGTAAATGTATAATTGTTTCGTTTTGGATTTGGTCATTCCAAGTCATAAGGGACGATACAAATATACTTTAATATTATTATAAACACGTTGTGTAAATTGCGTGTAAAATTTGTGGGACCAAACTACTAATAATAACGATCTTTTGCCAACATTTCAAAGGCCTAGTGTCATGAAGCATCCATATAAGAAATAAAAACTTACCCACTATTTTTCGTTGAATACAGTTCGGGATCCAGAGCCACAGAAATGCTGGAAATAAGTTCCCACACCGGTTTGAGCTTATAGACTGACCTGCACATAGCTTACTAATTCCTTAAATTCATCAAGTAGTTTAAAATTAAAATTAGTATACTGGAATCTCCTCTATGGCCTCGTATACGATGCTCTTTGTACCCGGCCACACGCCTGTCTGAAATCTATCAGCATCTGGAATAAAAGTATCAAATTCGGTTGTTTTCTCCATTATTTGGCGGATTATGAACAACTCATCTATTGTTGAGCATTTTAGTTATATTATGTCCAAGTTATGTTGATTTATTTGTTTGTAGATATACTAAAGTAAATTTGTGCATCAGTTTAGAAAAAATAGCGCCTCCTTGTCTGGCACTTATTTTTATTGGGAATTTGTATTGAATTTTTGTTCATGTCTTCATAAAGTATGACGCTTTTTTGTAGTGTGTGAAATGTGCATTGTATTCTTTTTTTTTTTAGTTAAACCATAAATTTTCCAAAATCAGTTTTAATTTTAGTATTTGATCAGATTATATGGGTCGCCAAATATCGAATAAAGTGGGTCAGCGTCTCCATTAAAAAAATACAAAAGCTGAAAAACATGTGAGAAACGAGACCGCTGCATTTTATCTGACCATCATGCAGTTTTCAAATCGCGTCCAATATGCTTGGCAAGTCGAAAAACTTTGCGCGAATTATCTTTAGAATATTGTGTGGGCATATCTGGCCCGTAAACAACGCTATTTTGTCGGATTGCAACAACTGACCTGGCTTTGTTATACCTTTCTGCACCCAGTCAAGGTGAAGGACGTCGAATTAATAGCTTTCGCGTCAGGAAATGCATTTATTTTAAACATTACTGGCATGAGTGGAATTTTTTACCCTTTTATATACCGATTTACTGTCAGAAATGTTAAATAAACTTAGTGAATTGACGTCAGCAATTATCTGAATCTAATTCTGAACTTTAATGGTTAAATAGCTTCTTCATTTTACCAAATTGTCTAACCATGAATTATTTTTTTACCAAAATACCACTTGGCACAAAAAAATTTCGACATGATTTTTTAAACAATCCTCGTTAATAAATTTAAAGACTTTTTTGGTAGACTTTTTAGACTTATGTTATTATGATTCGTAATTTTGTTCGTTATTTAATAGACATTTTAAACGTCAATTTTTTAATGCCAAAAATGAGAATTTTTAATACAGAGCTCAGCTGACAAACTGGGGTTTATAACTAATAATGCCTAACTAGCAAACTTAATATTATAATAAAATAATACTATACGCAATCTAAAAAAACGATAAGACCCCAGTTACCGCCGAAGTAACTAAAGCAATAGATGAAGTAGGGGTAGATATGTTTCGCAACATTTAACAGAAAGTGTGGATCGCCGAGTTGTGCCTAGAATGTTACTCTATCTCAGGATTTATACGTCTACACAGAAGAAAATCTAGAGGGAAATGCGAAAATTACCACCTTATTACCCTCATTCCATTCAACTATATTTTATCAGCAATCGCTTAAAATCCTACTTATCATGGCGGATTCCTTCAGAGGCTGTATTCGTTTCAAAGAGAGGTATACGTGAACAAATATTTAACAATTGACAAATAATCTAAAAAATCAGAGAAGTCAATTATCCTGTAAACACCTGTCACACTGATTTTTGGAAGGAGTTTGGCAGCCTAAAATGGGATAAATTATATCAAATTCTGCAAGAAATGGGAGTATTGAATCACACCTAATTCAATTTGTCATCTATACATATATAAAAAAATATCAATTATATGGAAATTAAAGATTGATCATGCCGAATTTTGCGTTAGTAAAAAAACCAGTTAACGATGCATCCTATAGTCAGTTCAACTCAATATTTATGCTGAATATATCATGCGTAGAGCTCTTGAGGATTATATGGGTGATGTAAGTAGTGGAAGCATTAAAATAAATAACTTAAGATATGCTGACGACACTACACTGTTTGCGAGATTGGCTGAGGAACTGACCATAATTATCAAAAAAATAAAGGATGAAGGCCGTTTTTACGAACTAGACTTCCAGAGCAGTTCAACAGAGTTCTAGAAAAGTCAAATAAGGCAATTTGAGGTAGTAAGTCGATTCGGCTATCTTGGAGCTTTGATATCGAACGAAAACAAATTTATTTATTTATTTTTTCGTATCCAACCCGTCAAACATTATAAATAGAATACACAAAATTAAAAAAAAGTCAGAGCACAAGTAACAGATTATGATATAGAACAAACAATGATATAGAAACAAACAATGTGCACACACAGCCAATAATTACACATAAGGCAGATGGACGATCATATTTCGGAAGACCAGAAATCTGCATATTCAACGGTTGAACGGGAAGCCAGGGCAAGGTCGCTGGTGGTGCCCGGACCTGGTAAGTGTGGGCACAACAACAGATGGTTTCGCATCCAGCCGTTGAGTGTGCAGATTTGTGGTCTTTCGAAATATGATCATCCATCTGGCCTGTGTGTAATTATGTGGTAACTGTAATTACTGGTTGAGTGTTCCCATTGTTTCTATAAATATATATATATATATATAAATATATATATATATATATATATATATATATATATATATATATATATATATATATATATATATATATATATATATATATATATGTGCTCTATCTTTGTATTTTCTTACGTACTTTGCTGATATTGTTTAATTTTTATTTATTTTGTATATTCTGGCAATATCGCTGACCAGGAAACATTTTGTCTTTCTAATTACTGAAACCATGTGTTATCAGTAACAAAAGGAAACCTCATTAATTCTTATGCTAGAAACTGTAACCAAAATTTTTCTTTTAGCCAATTAAATTGAAAAATTCGGACTACAGCGACCGCAGCCGTTCGCCGGAAATACCTAGCCATAGGTCCTGGATGAGTTGATGTGGCACGTAAGAGGGGCGCCACCCAGTTCGTTGAACTATTTGATGTATTAACAGACCCTAAAACTGGAAAAGGGTCTGTCTTAGATAAAAACTGTCAAATGATTTTATACATACACAACACTAGCACAATTTAAAAAAAAACAACACATAGCACATAAAAGGTTAAATGTAAAATAGTAAAAAAATCACTAGGGGTTTTAGTGGTCTGGTTCACTAATATCTTACTATTGTTGAAATCCAAAAAAGGAAAAGAAAAAAAATAATAAGTTTTCCTAACTTAAATGAGCTCGTGCCCAGTTCACAATGATTTTAAATTAGTTTATATTAAATCTACTTAAACTATATTAATTAAATGAAATTAGCTCAAAGGTAATCAACTGGAACCAATTAAGATATACTAAACTAAACTAAAATAAATCCGATCGAACTATATACTGTCTGTTTCCTGATGGTGGTCAGAGAAGTAGGCAGTCGATGAAAAATAATCGTGAAATATTATCTCAATAAACAAATATAATAAAAGTTATTATCTGGCCTTTCTTTCATGTATCACACCGCTTATTTATCCAGCCACTGGGCTATCCAAGTACCAGTAAATGTGCCTGCTCGTAATTATGTGTCCCTAATGCGGCGGTCCCCAAAAGGTCTGGAATCTGTATTGACCGCTTGGCCAGCTAATCTACATATCTCTGGCGGATGGGTACGGCTTGGAGACGTCTGTACAGCCCGAGATGTGAAATTAGAATATTCCGGCCTTGTCCTCCACGATACCAGTGCGCTCTCAAATAAGACTCGCGCAAAATGATCTTACCTGCAGCGGCCGATAATTTGTAAACGTTACAGAACTTCTGGGTGATCCAAACATATCATACGCCGATTTAAGAGTTATTGAATCTCCACTGGCATCTCCAAAAAAGTAAGGATCAATAATACCAAAAGATGATATTGCACAGCACCCTGTGGTCTTTGTATCCATATACACATTTGTTTAAGTTGGTATAATTATTTTTGACATCTGACAGAATTTTCATATCAAATCGCTTATTCAGTTATGAATTGTAATGTCCTTTGAAATTGTTAAAAATAATTGACGACGATTGTTTAAAATAAAAAATTTAATTTACCAGTGAACAATTTGGCTGGAATGATAATTAAATGTTACGGTGATAAAGATATGTCAAAAACCTGTTTACAAATGGAACAAGGACTTTAGTGATGAACAATCAGAAAAACATTATAACAAATCAAGGATCTTATACGGATCGCTGATTAGAGACTATGGCAAAATATCGCATGATTTCACGTATCATCACACACTGCAATAATTATTCGTCAATTTTTCACTAAAAATTAAATACCGCTTCACATCACCATATTCACCAAGTATGACACCGTGTGACTTCTAAAGAAATCACTTCGTAGATACCATTTTGAGTCCACAGAAGCCATTCAAGAGATTTTTCTGGCCTTATATGTATGTATATATATATATATATATATATATATATATATATATATATATATATATATATATATATATATATATATATATATATATATATAGCGATTTGAATTTAGATAACAAATGTTTCTCTCATGGATAATTATACGTCGCATGCTCCAGAGTCTAATCATCTAATCTTTATGTTTATGCAAAAAAAGGACAAACAAAAAATGTAGTCCATCCACTCGCTTTACAATAAAAAAAAGTTTTCTGTCAAAAACATCTTTTTTCTTCTTTTCCGTTCATTCCACAGCATAAACTTCAGCAACGCCAAGCAGGGTATCAAATTGAATGATGTTAAATCTATGTTCGCTAGAATACTTTTATTTACTTTCCTATTCATTTCATATTAAACTGAGTCATAGTGAAGCGTGACGGGGTTTAGCTAGTCGAGTATAAAAGTATAAAAACTGTTCCGAAGACTGGAAAAAACGTTAGAATAAGAGTATTGCAAAATAAATTTGGATAAACCAATAAATATCTAATCTAATATTGTAATATAATTCTAATAAATGTAATATAATTCTAATAAAGTAATATAAGTCTAATATTGTAATATATATTAACAGGAAAAAAATAATTAATCAAAATTAAATGACTAATTCAATTATAAAACCAAAAAATCGAAAAAAACTTGTACCGGTCAGAAAACAACTCGCATCATCCACACAAACTATAAATCATTTTGAATTCCGGTAATTAGGCGACTTATTATCCATCCATTATTTATAGCTCGCCTTTCTGATGAAAAAAAAAACGCTAACAATTGACCACATCAAAAACAGTTCGCAAGTGCGATATTAGTTCGAGAACAACTTTGATGTCGCCTGTGTGTCTGATGAAATATGACCTTGTAGTTTTATTTGCCGGTCAATAAATAGGATGATCTCACCGCAGCCATTAGAAATCACTATTGTATTCATCGTACAAGTAAACTTTTCCTTCCACATTATTTTCTTCTTTGTTTAGGCTCTTTCATCAAACAGTTTTTTTTGACAGCTAGTATAATACATAGATACCAGCTATAATTTCTCTTAGTCTTGACATTTGAGAAAGTTAATGGTTGCCATTTATAGAAATGGCGTGGTATATTATAAGAGAGATTAGTGAAATACAATTACACACTCAAAAAAATCAAACTTTGGTGTGATTTATGGTCCGGAGAAGACATTCAATCATATTTTTTCAAAAATAATGGACGTTGATGATTGAACCACGTTGACGAGATGAACACGATTATCAAAAGAGTTTATATATATATATATATATATATATATATATATATATATATATATATATATATATATATATATATATATATGTATATATAGCGTATAACTTCACACACGGTACAAAACTTTACTGAAATACAATCATCAAGTTCATACGAAACAGGCCTACAATTGGACAAACAACATAAAAGAAAAAAGATATATATCTAATTCATCATATTCTAATCATATTCTAAGGTTTAATTCAGCTATCCATTCAGGACATGTTGGCGTAACTTTCATGAAGTCAGTTTTATCTTAGTACAACAGTCCCAAGTCGAGCTAAATGTTTTGTACCACTTATATAGGTTGTATGTATAAACTCACGAGAGTGGAGTTTACCATCCAAATTAGATGGTGCATCTATGTACATTGTTCTCTTTTCACTGCACTGATGTGTGGTTATTATTCTCGAATAATACACATAGACTAGAAACTAAACTGGAAAACACACAGTGTTTAAAACTACTAACAGGACTAAACATCACAGTGCTTAAAAATACTAACTGAAAAACCTAGAATATAGTAGACCCCTCATGCTAAAACTTGTGGATTTTCGAAATGTATGCGATAGAGTGGAAATGAGTGCAATTATAAAAGCGCTATTAAAATGTAGAATTGACTATCGGCATACAAACATTAGATATATCTATTAACTTGCAACAACTTCTATATTATTATATATATATTACTGAAAACCACACAGAAGATAGGTATTAAACGCGGAGTACAACAAGATGGAGAAAAGCACAACAATCTCCACTTCGCGGACGACATAGTATTAATAGCGGAAGATTTAGAGGCGCGATACATATACTCGGCTTAAATATAAATTACAGTAAGATTAAAATATTGCCTAAATTAGTCCCAAGTGAGAATATAACAGTAGAATGCAAATAAATTGAAATTGTGGAATAGTATTGAATAGGGACAATTAAACATGAACATGTGAAATACTGAGACGAGCCAGTTTGGGTTGGACAGCATATGCTAAACTGGCATATCTTTAAAGACAATAATATCTCTATTAGTCTAAAACTTCTTAATATATGCGTCTTAATATATGCGTCATGTCGATTCTGGCTTATGGAGCAGGGACTTTGACCCTTACAAATAAAATCAGAGAAAAAACTAAACATCACACAACTTAAAATGGAAAGGTCAATGTTAGGGATAACACTAAGAGATAGAGCCAGAACCAAAGAGATCCGCAGAAGAACAAAGGAGGATGATATTGTAGAGAAAATAGCTACATCAAAGTGGTAGTGGGCTAGTCACGTTGCGAAACAAAGTAAGACACATGGAAGAAAAAGGCTACTGACGGATGTAAACCGAGATCAGACAAGAGAAGTCGATGAAGACACCTACCCGATGAACGCATGATCTAAAACGAATCAAAACAAACTGAGTTGCAACTTCACACATGTATACTACTTGGATTAGTTAGACTTTTGAAAACTATTGATCGAATAATAAAAGCTCAAAAAGTAATAGAGTGAAAAATGACCGTGGTGTGAAATTAACAGACCCAAAGCTTAAAAAAGGAAAAGAGAACAAATAGGACTAATGTATATGGGAATAGAAGTGCAGTTGGGCAAGTCACAATATGAAAATGACTAATGATTGTTCTTGACTGAAGACTAGGTCTAACCCATCGGTTAATAAGTCTCCGGTGTGATATATAGATAGCGTCACTTACGAAAAATCCTTACCAGTGGTCGATTATGTCAACCTTCAAAAGTCATGTTTCAAAATTTCATGACAATCTGTCTACTAGTTTCTGAGTTAGTGTGCTTTAAGTGACGCTACTCTCGTTATTTTCAAAACAATAGATTTTTTTTAATAAATAACTTTTTGATGAAGAAAAATACCATTTAAGCAAAACAATGGATTGATAAACATTACCCAGACTCTGCCCCAGGAAAATCAACCATAACTGATTGATAGTCTGAATTCAAACGTGGTCGTACAAACACCGATGATGCTGAACGCCCTGGATGTCCAAAAGAGGTGGCTCCACCAGACAGCATCAGAAAAAAATCACAAACTTATTTCGCAAAACCGTAAAGTAAAGCTACTGGAGATAGCTGATATCATGAAGATATCGAAAGGAAGTGTTTACAGCATTTTGCATGAACAGTTAGAAATTCATAAATCGCTAAGGACGTTGGTACCGCGTCTACTCACAGCGGACGAAAAATAACAGCGTATTGATAATTTTGAGCAACATTTGGAGCTGTTTGTGGACAGTAGCCAGTGAAAGTCAACAATATAATCATCAATAGACAAGGTTATGGCCACTGTAGTTTAGAATGCGCATAAGACATTGTTATCGATTATCTCGAGAAAGGTAAAACCATCAATAGCAAATATTACATAGCGTTATTGGTACGTTTGAAGGTCGAGGTCGTAAACAAGAGCCTCCAAATGAACAAAAAAGTGCTATTTCACCTAGATAATTCGACGTGTCGCAAATCGTTAGCATTATGGCTAAATTACATGAACTGCATTTCGAATTGCTTCTTCATCTGTCATATTCTCCAGATCTGGCCCTCAGCGACTATTTCCTGTTCTCAGACATCAAAAAATTGCTCCCTGGAAAGATATTTCGCTCCTATAAAAAAGTAACAGCAGATATTGAAGGATACTTTGAAGGACAAGATAAATCGTTCTATAAAAAAGGTGTAGAAATATTAGAAAAGCATGGAATTGATTTTATTGCTCTCCAGGGAGAATATATTGATGAATAAAGTCGAAATTTGCAAAAAAGTGTGTCAGACCGAGGACTTATTGACTAATGTGTTAGGAAGAAGAAATACAGATAGACCACTACTTCAAGGGAGAGACGATATCAGATATGGTACAAAGTTTGGAAGAACAGAAAACCATGGAGATATTATAATGGGACCTATATCCATCGTTGAATGACCACAGGTAGAAGAAGAATTGTTAAAATAATAACTTATTATATTTTTTATTTTAACTTATTTAATAGATCAAGTAATTAATCAAATTACAATAAACAAAAATATCTAAATATTCAATTCACCAATTTATCAATGAAAATATTGAAATCAATATTGTTATAAACCGTTTTCAATTAATTTAACTAAGTACGTGTCCATTATAAAGATAACATTTAGGTAGATTTACACAATATGACTTGTAAAAAGTAAGATAAATATCAAAAATAGCAAGATGGTTCTGCAATATTTATGACCTCCAAATGAGTAATGCAGGATGTTATTCTTAACAACAATATTTTCGTCAAATACGAAAATACAACGAACCATCAAAAATAAATAAATCTCTGATAAGATAAAGAAAGTGTTCTTATACGTGGCAAACAACTCAATGCAAATATTATAAACATGATTTACAATAGGTCCGATAACATCATACCACTTACTGGCATGCTTAAAATACTCAAGGTCATGTTTCATTAGACACTCGGGCGTCGATAAAAAATTTTCCGCAGTCGTATTGGACTTCCAGGCAATTTTTGCCACGTTTACTTATTATCTGTTTCTTTGTGACTTCTTCATTTTCAACACACGATTTACATAACAGATGGTGTCCCAGTAGGTATAGTCCGTTTCAAGAATTTCCTTACCCTTCGGCAAAATGTTAATTGCCTCAATCAAAATATTCCTAGTTTCTTTAAAGCCGCCAGAGCCGGATTGGTTTAACTTCTAAATAATTTTGGAAAAAATTCAATATTGTTAAATTATGATTAAATTATTATTATTATGTATGACTAATACATTGTTTATTGGTTTGTGTATTTTGAATTTATTAGTACAATAAAAATAAATAAATGTATCTATTAGTAAAATAAAAATTATAACTTAAATTTAATTCTACATTTAATTCGGTTTTGCTCTCCTGTCGCTTTGATATACATTAATAACAAGTGGTTTTATATTATTAGTAAATGATACATAGGAATCTTTAATTTTAATGACATGGTTAATCGACTTTATTCAATTTTCTTTGGGAATACTATCACAACCTTCCTAATTAATGTTGCCGCACTTGCACTCAATTGGATTAAAAATTCATTAATACGGAGGAAGGTGTAAAACCGTATGTCCTATATCGGCTGTAATGATATCACATACATATTCCTTTTTAATATTAAATGTCTAATATTTTTAGATCACATTTGTTATATGTCTTTTCGAAATATATATCGTTGTTTAACATATAGATCTGTATTTCCAATTTCGTGTTATTTGCATTAGGAATTTAATTTTGACGGTTATTATATCTGGCATTGTCCATTACAATTACATTTTCCTTAGCACATTGAATAACAATTCTGCTGTGGTGTCGTCATGATAGTCCAAAGATGAATATTCAATATTTTTGGAGGACCACCGTAAACAATTTCGAACCTATCCATCTTCGGAACCAGCATGCAAAATTGTAATTATTTTTCCCTTGTTCACTGAGGCTTTGATTTGGTATTTTCTTGATATATCTACCCAACCATGTTTCATCAAGGTATATAATGGGACGATTTTCTAGTCTGTATTTTTTTATAGAGTTTAAGTTCTTAAACCGCCATCGTCGCAATCGTAGTGATTCTATTAATATTTGTCTTTTATTAATGGTCCGATGTTTAAAACCCATTAGAGATAATATTCTCCGGAGGCTAGTTCTGCTGCAAAGAATGTTGGTTTCATCTTTCGTTAGTCACTGTTGCAATGAACACAATGCAGGCACAGTTTGCTCTTCATACTTAGCATAAATTTTGCTTCGAATTAAGTCTTTGTCGCTTTCGTCAACACATTTACTTTTACCATAATGACTACACACTTTTTTGGCCTTAACTGACTTCGTCACAATGTCTATAACTGTAGACAATGGCGTTTCCGTTAACAAAGACGTTTTTGCTGCGGCTGTATTTACATTAAGCCCCCTATTCAATAAAGAAACATACACATTTTTAACAACTTGTTTAGGATCGGGCGATAAATGTTTTCTTTTAAAATTAGCACTACCGGAGGCAAAATGATTATTATCTTGCCAAGAACGCAACATTTTTAGCACGTTTGGAATAAAAAAAAATACGATCGAAATTATAGAACTGCACTGTTAAAAAAAAGAATGCGAACTAAACTAAAATATTTCGAAACTACTAAAGCAGGTATAAAATAAATTTTATCTTTTTACCTGTTATTTTACTAGGCGCGGTCCTGTTTACGTTTCTTGTTACTTTGCCGGGTTTCGTTACGGCAGTGGTTGTTAAGAGTTTATTGCAGCCAATTGGTCAACGATATATTTTGAAACGTTCTATACTTCCGGATTTCCTTTTTAAATCAAATCAACTATTTTAGAAAAATACCATGCTTGTTTATGTTCTTAAGTTTAAGTTTTAAAAATAATATTCTTCAAACATTTCCTTTGGCGATTTCTACAATTGGCCATTCTTCATGGCGTAAAATTGTTAATAGCAATTTGGCACAGTTGCGGTTCAATTTCATCAATAACTTGACACATGTTTTGCTTCAGATCATTAATGGTCTGCGTATTGTTAGAATAGACTTTGTCTTTGAGACAAAATCTGAGAAAGTTCAGAGACTGAAATCACCATTTCGACAAACGGCGCGGCCAGGAAAACATCTAGGTAATAAATCCAAAGTTTCCCTCGCCGTATGATAAGTTGCTCTATCATAAAAATACACTGTTACATTTACTATCGTAATGTTCATGAAAAAATGTCCCTATAGCTCCTCAAGACCACAACACATACCATAGTGTTATTCGAAGAGAATGGAAAGGTTTTTTTGCAATCACTCCACGAATACAACTTCCCCAAATTCTACAATTTTGATTGTGTACCTAACCTGTGAGGTGAAAATGAGCTTCGTCGGAAAACATAATCTTAATGCAAAATTCCATATTATTTCTAATTTTATCAAAGATAAAATTAGCTAACGCACTGCGATGCCCAGGAGTTTTAAATTACTGAGTTAGATATAAAATTTCCAGGTTAAATCGTTGAAAAAGGCCCTAAATTTAAATCCACGTTTGAATGTCCCAACTTACAATAACAATTACAAAACAATCAATCCACCCCATTACACATGGATATGCAGCATATAAGTCTATGATCCATCGAATTTTCACAATTCCCTTATTCGAAAATAATAGAAAAATAGAACTGCAAAAAATAAAACTAAAAGCACAAAATAACGACTCCAAAAAAATAAATAAATTAGTTACTTAATAAATAAAAAACGGAAACAATTACGAATTCGTCAAGTGTACCCAAAAGTAAAACAAACAAATAATAAAAAATACTGTAAAATTACATATTTTCTTCCAATTTCAAAATAAATAGCTCACTCTTTAAGGAGACATTAATTTACAAATAGTATTTAACCCAATAAAAAAAACCAGTTTAGCGGACATGAGAAATGTGCCAAATGCGAATTTAATAAAGTGTTGGATGCGAAAGTTTGAAGACACTGGAAACACAATGCCGGATCAATTAACTGGGTGCAAAAGGACATCAAGAACGAGCACGAATGTTTACCGCGTTGGCCAGATAAACTAATTGTAGATACACTAATTAGAAAACAGAAGTTCAGAAAATTATTGAAAGAATCTTCGACTTTTCAAGAGGATCAGAACACAAATAAATTCATGGTAATACCATTTGATGCCCACTTGACAAGAGGATTAGCCAAAATTTTGAAAAAAGTGGACATTAAGGTTGTGTACAAACCATATAATAAATTAAGAGAAGTTCTGGGTAATCCAAAGAATAAAATAGAGCAGCATGAAAAGTCGAGGATTTACGAAATTAGTTGTCAAGGCTGTGATATTGGGCAAACAAAAAGATCCACATTGACAAGATATAAAGAACATATTGCCCACATTAGATATGGGAGAAATGAAAAATCTTGTGTTGCCCAACATGCCACAGTAAAGATATTACTAATTTAAGACTAATTAAAAGTGTTAATAATAATAGAGCTTTGGATGCATATGAGAGCATTCAAATAAAAAAATGTAAGAAAATCGTTCGAGATAAAGGACCGATTCCTTTCAGTCAAATTTTTCAATTATTAATGTAAGGTTTAGTGCACTTCGCGGTTCATTATTTTTACACACTTCGTTAGGTATGGTTTTCATATAAATAGAACATAGTTTAGTTTTAGAATTAGCTTAAATCATCTCCTGATGATGCTATCATGGTTAGCGAAACGTGCGTCGAGCAATTCAAAAAAGTGTTTTGGTGTTTAGTGGTAAATCTCTTCAAGTTTTCACCAATCTGTTAGAGACGATCCACGACGGTATTACGACTCCGTGCAGCTTCTCTACATTCGTACTGATCCACGATTAATCGCATTATTCGCCAAGATTTACATTTCCACCTTTACAAAATTGTTATTGTGCAAGAGATGAAGTCCGATAATCCAGCTAACCGCGTCGAATTCTGCAGGACAATGAAAAATCGTTTTAGGAGCTTCAATAACAGGAATAAAATTAAAGGCCACGTGAATAAACAAAATTGCAGATATTGGGCTTCGGACAATTCGCTGGAACTGCACCAGAAAACATTACACTCGCCTAAGGTCTCCTTTGGGCTGCCATATCAAGCGAAGGAATTATCGGTCCCTACTTTTTTGAGGATAACCGTTGTCTTGCTCAGACCTAATTCCGATCGTTATTGCCATATGATCCGGACTTTTTTGGCTACAGAAATGCAAAACTCAATTGGCTCAAAACTTAACTTACCACGTTACGAATGATTCTTTAGCAGCTTCACGATTTATTCCTTGACAGAGTGAGTAGTAGTCGGGGGGGGGCTCATCAACTGGCCACCGAAGAGCCCAGATTTAACATCTGCTTACTTTTTCCTATAGGCTATTTAAAAAATAAGGTTTTCAATCCATTACCACCCATTCTAAATGTTTTAAAGCAAAGAATAACAGACGAAATCCACGCGATTCCAAGAGCAATGCTCCAGCGAGTGATTGAAAATGTCAGTTCCAGGTTAAATGAGTGTGTAGGTGTAGTAGGTGTGTAGGGGATGGTGCACATTTACGGTGGTTGTTTTTCATAAATAAAAATTCAAAAACTACTCTGTAATTTAACAGCAATTAAGTAAGTTTGAATTAATTCTGATGTTTTATTTTTTAAGTATCAAGAACTAAAAACATCCTGAGAGACTGAGAGAATATATATATATATATATATATATATATATATATATATATATATATATATGTATATATATATATATATATATATATATATATATATATATATATATATATATATATGTATATATATATATATATATATATATAATATATATATATATATATATATATATATATATATATATATATATATATATATATATATATATATTATATATATATATATATATATATATATATATATATATATATATATATATATATATATATATATATAAAAAAATTTATATATATATATATATATATATATATATATATATATATATATATATATATATATATATATATATATATATATATATATATATATATATATATATATATATATATATATATATATATAAAAAAATTTGTGTTCAAATATTCATGATGACCAAACTGCTGGTAGTGTATATTATCAGTTCCTAGAAAACAGATCAAAAAGGAAAAGAAACCTCCAGATGCGAGAAAGTTAGTTAGTTTTTCCCTCAATAAGGTGTTTTCCCTCGCAGAACCGAGGGAGAAACTTTTTATTTAGTCCACGTTCGAGATTTTCTTTTAGTGCTATATGGGAAATTCGGCCTTCCTCTGCCAAAACAAATACGTATTTTGTAAAGGAGTTTCTTTTTTCTTGTTAAAGTTACGTCGTTTCGCTCGAATTTGTCTCCGATTATTCGCATGGGTGATTTGAAAAGTTCTTGCTTTCCTAATCTACCTCTGGGTGAACCTGGAATCCGGTTATTGTTTAATTTTAAAGTGTTAAATAACTTCGAACTGTATTACTTTGAACACTGTATTTCTTTTGATTAGTCTACACTTTCAATTAAAATATTCCAAAGATGGGTCCTTTTATTATCTTTTAATATACACTGAAGTGTTTAAAATGGGAATTAAATCAAGCAACATTATTGTTTTCTCAATTCTTCTTCCTTATTCCCTCAATTTGGAGTAACTTCCTCCTGTATTTTCTTTACATACAAATTAAGTAATTTATATTCGATGGACAACAATATTTCTTTGTACTTTTTAACCAGGAGTTTTTGGTTCTATATTTGACATTTTTTTCCTCCTTATTCAAACACTTCCTAATTTAATCAATCGAAACGTATAAAAATAACAAAATATAATCATCGCTCGATCTATTCTCACATATAAAGGTAAAACATAAGAGATCGATAAATGATGTATATAGTAATATATTCGTGATCACAGATTATAGTGCGAATTTTCGTCGCTATATGGTGCTAGGAAATACAATTCGCCTGGTCATTCTATACAAAAAAATCTTGTGGGTTACCAAATCTACTGGACCAAACCTCTTCGTGCGATCTTTAGCCGAATTTAACAATTTTCGAAGGAGATGGTAACTAGTAATGAAAAGTGGATTATGTACAATAACGTGGGACAAAAAAACTCATGTGGGTTACCAGGATCAGCGGATTTAAGTACAGCGAAAGACAGCCTTCATCCAAAGAAAATTATGTTTTGAATTTGGTGGGATTGGAACATCCCACCATCCCATTCACGCAACCAAAGCACTAACACCGACTTCTATTATTCACATTTAAATCGCCTGCAGATAGTAAGAAAGATAGGCCAGAATTAGCAAACAGCAACAAGCGACGTGTCTCATTGTTACAATACACGACCACACGACGAAATTTGTTGAGCTTTAATTGGGATATTTTGAAGAAGAGGTGAAAGCTAACCTCTTGACGACATTTTTTGGCAACAAAGATACTAACTATCAGCAAAAAGGCATTATAAACATACCATAACGTTAACAAAAAGTTGCAATTATTAATGGTAATAACGTAATTGACTAAATAAATATTTACATAGACTATTTACGTTTTTTCTCTTGAAAAAATCCTCGCAAACTTTCCAGACAACTCAATATACCGATTAGTTACTGAGTTATTATAATCGTCCATTTTTCTACCGCACTCTGTATTAAAGTTTCAAAGATGCACATAAAAAATCAATTTGCTTAAGTCATACAATGTATTTACACACATAAATAAGAAAAAAAACCCTTTTAAACGTTTTTTCTTTCTTTACTATAAGACTGTTGTATTTATTGCCTTTGGGGGTTGACATTTGTCGAACATAAAGCAACATTGTGACACGGTATAGGCCAAAAATAAAAATGTAGGGCTCGTCACGCGCTCTTAAAACTCAAATTTCGGGCAATAAAAAGGCAGTAAAATCTTTTCGGCGTTGAACGGCACATATGCGACTGATTTTATGTTTAGAAACACCTTTGAATTTCTTGGAAAAAATAAAAATGCTCTCCGGGTTGGATCTTCGCTTCGGGGGTGCTAAAAATAATAACCCGCATTGTATCAAAATTGGTCAAAAAAAACGAATGTGTTATTTTTATGATTATAGTTTTGGTATTTTGCTATCTTTTAAGTACCATCATAGCACGTTTGGAAATATATATATATATATATATATATATATATATATATATATATATATATATATATATATATATATATATATATATATATATATATATATAGCACATGTATACACAAATGCGCTGTTGCCACATCTTTTTGTCGAACCAAGTGTTAATAATAACAAAGTCAATGCCTTATTTTTTATAAATATATATTAATTTATTAATCATTATTAAATATGTTTTAGTATTATAAATAAAAACTGCGGATTTCTGTAAATTATTTAAGTTTTGGGAATACAACAAAATTTCATCATTATTTTAACTCATGAGTATCGCTCCTACTTCCTTAAAATCTTACTTATCATAGTAGATTTCCCAGAGGAGGCTGGATTCGTTGCAGAGAAAGGTATACGCCAACAGATATTGAACATTCGAAAAACAATCGAAAAAGTCAACCATCCTCTATACAATGATAATGATTAAAACACATGGTATTTGTTTCACAATATATTCATTAAATTTCTTAGATTTTAAAATAATATTCATGCATGTTCAAAGCAGTCCTGTAATATAAAAATGTCGACCTTTCATAGTATGACATAACTAACATAGACTTCTAACGACTTCACTTAAAAACGACAGCTATATAAAATAACTTAATATAATCAAAAATATCGCAAAGAATAATGAATATCTGCATGATAAAAACAAAATGAAGAAAAACAACATCAAACGTTTTCATCCGCAACACACGGGTGTATATATATATATATATATATATATATATATATATATATATATATATATATATATATATATATATATATATATATATATATATATATATTATTAGGTACGTATAGATCCGGGTAGATCAGCATTCTGATTCATTCTGACTCATTTTCGAGTGTTCCTTCTGATCTTCCACACATTTCTCATCCTTTCTCCGTGTACTCTCTTTCTCTCCTCCGTCCACCTTGTCTCCGATCTCCCTGAAACTTGGCCCTCTGATGCAACGTTCCACATATGTATTTTGTTTCTTTACGTTCTTCTATCCTCATTCTCTGTCGGGTCCAATTGTGCCTTTCCCAGATCAGTTCTGACTTGTGCGATCCATGGTACTGTTGACTTGACCCCTTGTATGTATGTAAAAATTCGGTTTATGAGTCTTGTCGGTGGGAGTCTACTGATATGTCTATAGAATTTCAACCTTCTTTTTCTTATGTCCGCCACTACGTTGGACATTCCCTCTGTGATATTTCTGGAATGTAGTCTGTAACCTTCCTCTGTTAGTTTTGGGCCAAGAATTTTCCTCATAATTTTGAATTCTTCTTTTAGTGGTGTCTTATTTTTGCGTGTGTGGATATGCATTTCTTATTGTACATATCGTGTCTCTTGCCGTATGCCCTCTTCATCTTCCGTAATCGAGTCTTCTGTGCTATCTTCTCTCCTCCTATGGGTTCGAGGACCTCGCCTAGGTATTTAAAGTGAGTGACCCTATTTATCTTGCCGTATTTGGTGTTCAAATTTTGGATATCTAATTTTCAGCAGAAGAATTTGGTTTTTTGAAAGGAGATTGGTAGGCCGACTTTCTCTGCAAATTCCATGAGGACTTCTATCTGTTTGGTTGCCCTTGTTTTATTGTCTGCGTGTAAAGCTAAGTCATCTGCGAAGGCTAGGTATGAGATTTCTATGTTGTCTTTGGGTCGTCCAAGTTTTATTGGTTTCCAGTGTCCTTGAGTTTTCAGTTCTTTTTCCCATTCCCTTATGACTTTGTTCAGGACCAGGTTCAAGAAGAATGGTGATAACCCATCTCCTTGGCGTATTCCGGTTTTAATTAGGAAGGGTTCGGAAATTTTCCCCCTAAATTTCACTTTAGAGGTTGTATCGGTCAATGTCTGCTTGATCAATAGTAGTGTTTTGGGGTCGAGTCCTTGTTCTTCTAAGATGTTGAACAGAGATTTTCAGTCGATGCAATCGTATGCTTTCTTAAAGTTCCCGAACGTGCAAATGATTGGGACGTTCCTGATAGCTTTGTATTTCAGTATTGTTTTTAAGTTAAATATTTGTTCAGTTCATGAGCGACCAGGGCGAAAGCCTGCCTGGTACTCGCCAATTTTGTGTTCTAGTTGTTGTTGTGTTCTCTTGTCTCTTCTGTGGAGAAGGTATGCTGAGAGAATTTTGTAAGTGACTTGTAGTAAGGAGATTCCTCTGTAGTTGTTCATATCTGTTCTGTCTCCCTTTTTATGCAGCGGATGTATAAGGGCACATTTCCATTTATCTGGCAATTTATCTGTTTGCTAGATGTTCGTGATAATTTGCGTGAGTTTCCGCAGTGAATTTGGTCCGAGGTTTTTCAATATTTCCGCGGTGATACCATCTTCACCGGATGTTACTGTATACTTTAGTTTGAGTACGCACCTGTAGATTTCTTCGTGTGTTGGTGGTGGTGATTCTGAATGGGTATAAATACAATTTTCCTTAAGTAATCTTGTGTCGCATTCGGGACAATTGAGATCAGAGAAACAGTGTGCCAGCTCCTGACAAATCTCCTGATTGGTTAGCGCTAATCTACCATTCTGCTTTCTGAAGCAAAGATTTTGTGATGTGTATCCACGGATTTCTCTTGCAAAACTCCTATAAAAGTCTCTCGTGTTATAATTGCAAAAATTCTCTTCTATAGAGTCTAGTTGTTCCTTCATGTACTTCCTTTTAGTTTGCTTGATAACCTTTGCGATCTGTTTTCTAGTCTCGTCAAAAAGCTGTTGACTTTCTGGAGATTTTTTAGTATTGTACTCCTGAAATGCTCATTTAGGATCAGTTCTTGGGCTTTTTGTGTAATTTTTCAATCAGACATCTTGTATCTCTCTTTGTTGTGGGTATGAGGTCTCAACGTGGTCTATCTGGAATTCCTCAATCTGTTTTATAGGCAATCTCCATGTCTTCTGTTTTCGAGGACATTTTCTTAGGGATGTTGACATGATCTTCAGGTTATTCTGTTGGCATAGTTCGATGAGTCTTGTGCCATTCTTGTTGGTAAATTTGTGACTATCTACCAATCCAACCAATCTACTCGTTTGGCCTCATATATATATATATATATATATATATATATATATATATATATATATATATATATATATATATATATATATATAAAGGCCAAATGAGCAGATCTCCAATGATAGGCTAAATGAATATTAATACTCAATTTTACATAATACAAAAACGACGGGCTTTGCCAAACATTGTATAGACCGGAATCATTTTTTAACATCAACAATGGCAAATTAATACCCATCTGCAATAAAAGCAGATTGCAAAATTACTTGGAAGCTTTCCAAAATTTAAAAAAAAACATGTACGATGGTAAAAACCTAACAAACACGCAGCTAGACGTCAGAAATACTCCAATTATTGAAAGTATCATAAATTTGAAACGACAGTATAAGAAAAAAACCGGCCTCCATTATGCAGAACTTTGAAACTTTAGATTAGTTTATCTTTGAGATTAGTCGCGAGGCCGAAATATGTCAGAGCATATCTTGAATATGTTGTGAAACAAATACCCAGTAAACTTGAAGAGATTTACCACTAAACACCAAATCACTTTTTTTGAACTGCTCGACGCACGTTTCACTAACCATGTTAGCATCATCAGGAGATGATTTAATCTAATTCTAATTCTAATCTCTAATCTCCTGATGATACTAATATGTTAGCGAAACGTGCGTCGAGCAGTTCAAAAAAAGTGATTTGGTGTTTAGTGGTAAATCTCTTCAAGTTTAGTATTTCACATCAAAGGTTCCAATAGAAGAATTGAAATACCAAGTGTTTTAATCATTATCATTATTACTATGTTTCACAAAAAGCCAACCACGAAATCAATCGAAACCATCCTGTATAGCCTTGTTTCCGTGATTATCATTAAGTATATAACAGCTTAAAATGGGATAAATTATGGCAAATTCTGTGGGAAATGGGAAATCTATACAAAAAATAAAAGAGCAGTAGTGAGAATTGAAGACGGACTTCTGGTGACTTTTCTGTCAAACAACCAGGCAAGGATATATAATATCTCTAATGAAATTCAACATTTATGGTGAATATATCATACGTAGATCTCTCGAAAATTGCATTGGTGGTGTCAGTATTAAAATAAATAATTTAAGAAATGCAGATAACAAGACACTTCTTGTGAGATCGGCCAAGGAATTGACCTTAATTATAAAAAAAACGATTAACTAAACGCCTACTAAACCAATTAATTTCGTTGTAATTGATTACATAAACTTATTTAACTACAAAAAAATATTTAAAGCAAAAACACTCCAAAACATTATTATTTTTAGCTTTATTCATATGGTTGAATATCATCTCATCCTGAATGAACTTTATTTATAGATCGGGCGCACTAACAAAAATTGCAAACAAATCCTCGGGATCCTGTTCGAAACGGTTTTGTTTTCGTCCGAAAGAATAATAAACTATTGCTGGTGGATTTATAAAATTTAAATAATAAAAAAAATCTATTGAAGCTTTTTATGACGTAAGTGATTACAAAACAACGTATAAATTGAGGTGGTTAATATCTTTGATCTGATGGCTGGAGCGTATTAAAAGTTGTTAAATGTATATACAGTAATTACCAACGTAAACTTTTAAAAACCTAAGATTCCTTATTTTTAAATAAAGTTGATAGAGAAATGAGTTTGAAACATAAATATTTTTATTATGTATTTGTAAATAATAAACTGTTAATTTATCTGTGCGATGTTTAAAAATAATTGCGCAATATCTAGGAAACATGGTGGGGGAGATAAGGATGTGAGATTTATTTTTCAACGTAGTTTTGTTTTAGTTCGATATACTTCGCCCAACGATTTTCCAACTTTATATGCCTTCTAAGATGTACGACTTCTCATTTTTTCATGTTTGGAAAAACGATACAATGAAGAAGGACGGAGCAAAGTCCGGAGAATAGGGTGGATGAAGAATCTATTCGTGGGACAAATTGATCAGTTTCGCCATTGAAAGGGCAGATGAATCGGCATGCTTATTTTCATGGTAAAACAGTAATTTTCCTTCGTCAAATAATAGTTTGTTTTTTTTATTAACTATTTTTAAAATTTGATCAATAATGAAAATTAAAGAAAACACCTTGGCAATTAAAAAAAAACACTGACCGTAACTTTTCTGGCTGATGGAAGCTTCCTTCGCCTTCTTCGGGGCACGTTCGTCAAGTAAAGCCCACTATTTTGATTGCTACTTCGTTTCTGATGCATAATGATAAATCCAACTCAGCATTAACGAATCGCCGCCGAAACTCCGTCCGATTAGGCTTATACTACACATGTCCAAACACCGCTATGACGTATTTATTCGATTCCGTTTATCCTAGAGGAAGTCCTATACCCATCGAGCTGATATAGTTCTCATACCCAAATGTTATTTACCATTTCAATAATCTCTCTACAGTTTACTCTGAGATCGGCCAACACCAGATAAAGCATATTATTGACCTTATTCTCAGTAGTGACTTTAGAGGGGCTTTATGAGCACGGGGCCTCACTCGTGCTGTTTTGTCCTCATCGAAACTCAGTAAACCACTTATGAACTATAAAATATAAAAGATCAGAATCCTCATAATAGTTTTTTTAACTTTTCTTTGAATTGTGCGATTTTTTTTCACGGAAAAAAAAGTGTTCACGGAAAAAAAAGTAATCACGGAAAAAAAAGTAATCAACACACAAATGCGCTTTTTCCATGGCAGCAAAAATATCAGATTATTCACAGTTCGAAGACCGCCAAAACAAAGCTAAAATTGAAGTATTACTAGAAGAAAATTTTCTTTTCAGGAATCTAATCATTTTTGCGATCGCATCGAATCTACCGGAAAGCATCTGGCTCGGAAAGATCTGACAAGCACTCTATCTTCGTTTATCTATAACCGCCTTAATAAATCCTATTGATCAAAATTATTGCTGGTGTTTAGTCCAGGGATCCCTAAGCGTTTTAAGAATAAGAACATGTAAAAGTTTTGAAAATACTAAGTGGGCTGGATTAAATAAACAAATTCTTCACCTAGAAAACTACATAAGTTGAATATGAGGGTTGCTATTTATGTATCCGGAATTGGAAACAATGGTGTTGCTAGGCATCATCTAACATATACATCATAAAGTTTCGCATTGTTGACTGTATATGTACTCAGACCGTTTTGCCATACGGACGCTATTTGTGTTGTTTAGTAACTGAAAAATTTCATCTCAGTCAAAAAATGGAACTAACTCGTTAGAATTTTCGGGCGATGATTTACTACGACTTTCGACGTGGATTATCTCAACAACACTGCATCGATCAATTCATTTCGGCTTTTGGCAATGAAGCAGCATCTAAAACCATTGTATATCACTTGTTTAATGTATTCAATCGTGGCCGTCGTTAGCTCACGGACGAATTTATAGAAAGTCGTCCAAAAAACGTTGTTGTGGAAAAAAACATCGATACTGTACGCAAATTGATAAAGCAAGAACATCATGTGGCATACCGCAAGATTGAGGCATACATATTTAGGCATTAGTAGGGCAAGAATACACAAGATTTTACATTAACATTTAGTCGTGAAAAAGATTTGTGCGCGTTGGATTCCGCATAATTTAACAATCGCTCAAAAAAGGCTTGTGTCGATTGGTGCAAAGAAATGTTCAAAAAATATACAATCGTGATGCGTCAAATGCCATATATAACATCTACACAGGTAACCAATTTTGGTTTTATGCGTATGAGCCCGAAAGTAAACAAAAGTTGTTCGCGCAAGAAGCACTTTGAAACAAATTGTCGACTGTTTTTTTTTTTAGATAAATGGACATGTGTCTACAGTTCCACTAGAGAATCGTAGAACGGGCAGTTCTGAATAGTACACAATCATTTGTTTGCTAGAAGTCTTTGAAGAAGTAAGGAAAAACAATCAACGACGTAGGATCATTCTTCACCATGACAACGCGAAGTCTCACAAGTCGGACCGAACAACTCAATATTTGACCGGTCAAAACATCGAATTGATGGGTCATCCGCTGTACAGTCCTGATTTGGAACCCAATGATTTCTTTTTGTTTCCGTCCGTGAAGAATAAACTACGTGATCAACGCCAGAAAAAGCGGTTGGTGCGTTCAAAATGCACGTTTTCGAGATACCTCAATCGGAATGGAAAAAATTTTATGAAAATTGGTTCAAACGTATGCAAAAGTATATAGATCATCGCGAAAATTATTGTGAAAAACAATAAAACCATTTTCATTGATAAATATTTGCTTTTATTCATAATTGCGGATACATAAATAGCAACCCTCGTAATAACTGTTGAAGGAAAAATAATATTGGAACATTTTTATTTGCTTCTGACGTTGAAATAGGGCTAATGAAGACTTTGGGCGGGTTTCTTTATCGCCAAAACAATTTTATCTATATTAAGTATTATAATACAAACACATAAAACTAAAGTGGCCGAGATTTTTTTTAACTTCTCGATGCACGTTTCGATAACCACATTACCATCATCAGAAGATGATTCAATCTAGACTGAATCGTACATCACCTTGTGATTATCATAGATTGAATCATCTCCTAATGATGCTAACGTGGTTAACGAAATAGGCGTCGAGAAGTTTAAAAAATGTAATTTGATGTTTAGTAGTAAATCTCTTCGCGTATAGTGTTTTACAATGAAAGTTCTAATAAAATATTTAAAACAAAGCTTATATGTTCTGACTTGCATGTTCTTATGTTCTGACGAATCAAACGGGTATAGTTTTCTTCGAAAAGCTATGTAGAAAAAAACACAATGCTCTCTAATTTAAACTTTCTGTTGTTCTTCCAACTGTTGCGAAATAAAATTTCACACATGGACCAACAAAATAAACAGAATTGTGAACAACGCCACGCACTGTATCATCCGAGAACGAATCCACGATGTCAGACACAAATTAACTACTTTTGGATAGATTAGCCGAATTTAGATCAGAAACCGATAGTCCTTAGTAAAATCAGAGAGAGACAAAAGACCAAAGTCGTTATATTAGTCAACAAAAATCGCAAAAAAAAAAACTAGAAAAAAACTCCTATACTGGTTTACAGTTTATCAGACAAAAACCTGAGTCCAGCGGTTGAAAAAGTTCTAGCCAAGGGTTTCAACGCCATTACACCGTCACGCACTCCAATAAAAAATATAATTTGTGCTGTCGAACAAGCATTCTCTATTATTATTATTATTATTATTATTAGCGCGAAGTACAGTTAGAGGCTTTTGTTATTGTTAGCTTTCCTTTGCGCCCATACTGATTTCATTCTTTCACTATGAGCTTTTTTCCTTTCGTCAGACCAACTTGTTCCGGTCTGCCTACATTTTTCTTTTTGGCCAACGTCCCAAACGTTAACCTTGTATCTGAAACAGTTTTTATCCTAAATTTCACTTTGTAATATTTGCTGATCTTAGGTCCTCTTTAACTGCAGCAATCCATTTAATTGTTTCAATTTTAGCTCTACTCCTATTTTCATTAAATTTAACTTTAACTTTTTCATTAAATTTAATTTTAGAATACAGTTCAATAAGAGTGACGAAAGTGTCTCACTCATGTTTTAATTTTAAAAGGCTCTGAGACGTCACCCATTATTTAATTTTAGACCTTGTGTTAGTGTTGCTTTAATAATTGTCAGCGTTTTCAGATCTAGTCATTGTTCTTTCAAGATTTGGAATACAGCTTTGCGGTCAATAGAATCATATGCTTTTTTGAAATCTACAAATGTGCCAGAAATCCACCAATTTCCATCAATTTGCCAAAAACTCGTTAATTAAAATTGTTGAATGGCAAGACGTATTGTCATGATGTCATTTGTGATGACTCTTTCGAAGTCGTTCAAGAACTTTGCGGTAACAATGCTGTTTTACCATTTGACCTTGGGGCACATATTCCTGGACGATTTTCTGGCTGTCATAAAGCAAGTAAGCATGCTTTTGCTCTTCGATTTGCTTTTTTGGCCGTGGTGAGGTTAGAATGTGCCATTTTTTTGTTCTGGCACTTCCGTTCCGGGGCACACTGTTTCCGCAAAAAGTCACAAAAAGTTAAGACTTGTTTCCATCCTGTTATCCTTTTGATCGCTAGAAAGTTTTTTCGGAACCATTTTCGCGCAGATTTTATTCAGTGAGTCAAATTCAACTTTTCCCTAATTATCTTGACGGTCGACGAATGATTAGAATGCACAACATGCCGAGTTATGTAGATATTTTCATCGCTTATTGTTATTTGAACATCTTTCGCTGCGAGATTCAACTTCAATCGAGTCTCGGGATTTTTAGATGGCCTTAAAACATCAGAAAACCCGAGCCCTTGACAAAACGCTATTTTCGTAGGCTTGTTGACGTTTTGGAAACGTTTCCATTGTACTGTGCCCAAGTGTAAAACAAAACTGTATAGCGCATTGTTGCCTGAAAGTGACAATCATTTTCAAAACGCACTAGAAAAATCCTGATCTCAAAAACAACTGCTACGGACCATCAAGTGACTCTAGTGTGTATAAACTCGTACTGAAGACGCAGCAGATGTTGACATATCTTCCCTCCAAATGGGAAGCCAACAGTGGTGTCAGATCGAACGTTACACCACCAGTCTCATTACTTTTTTTACACACTTCGTATACATTTAATATACCAGAAAAACAAATGTCAGATTTATGTATCCTCCTTATAATTTAGATGAGTTAGTAAATTATTTAATCCTGAAACAATTTGAATTTTGTTATTATCATTTTGATAACGTGCCTATAAACTAACCTAACCGCAGTATTTCATCAAATTAAATTCATAGGAGACTACGTGACACCGTACTGCTTTCAGTGCAACAAAATGTCAGCCTTTACCGTATAATTAATTAATTTATATGTTAAATAAGCACCTCATCAAGTTTTCCATTTAGCGTTTTTCCGATGTTCGCTGGCATAGCAACAACAATCGGTAATTAACGCTGGACGAATAGAAAAAAAGCATTGCAAACAGTAATCTATCAATGAAATTTAGCTAGGTAACGCGTTAATAATACCTTTTTTTCGTTCCAACCAGTACTGACAGCAAAAAAAAACATCTCAACTACTTTAAAAGGAAATAGGTACTTAATTAAAGCTAGGTCAACCGGTTTTGTAGGGAACATCCTAACTCATCCAATATCTTTCAGAGTTTGGTACGTGATGTTTTGACAAAAACGTTTGATCATGTACAAACGTTCGATATGCATTCGAAGAAAATGTTTTAGCATGTCAATATTACCTTTATTTTTTATTAAAAATACCTTACTTAACTACCTTAATTTTAACTAAAATGGAATAAAAGCTGAATTGGAAAATTCTCAAAAAGTCCCGCTTCATTAAACGGTTTGATTTTATCTCCTACCTATACCACAATTAAATAAATATTGATCTTCAAAATGCCGAACAGATGAAACCAAACTACAATTAGGTCTTCAAATTAATTCTCGACTGCTACATTTCATCGACCACAAAACTTATTCGAATCAGAATCACCGTATTTTAAAGCGCCACCTTCTTCAAAATGAGATATACCAGGCTAATTGAAAAGTTTGCGGAGCGACACCTATAGAGCAGTAAAAAAAGTTTCAAGTCGATCTGTCAGTGCATTTGTACAAAAACAGCAGCTTAAAGTAAACGAATTAGTGTTTTTTTAAATGAAAAATATCGCAGAGTAATTAAAGTCTTTGTAAAAAAAAAGTTTAAAGGCAATGGAAATTCATAGTGAAATGGCAAATGTATTAGGGGAGTGTGCGCCTTCAAAAACAATGGTTTGAAATGGGGCAGGTGAGTTTCAACGTGGTCGTACAAGCCTGGATGATGATCCTCGTTCTGGAAGTCAAATAAAACCAACTAGTGAACAAATAATTAATTCTACACATGGTTATGGATGACAGAAAATTGACTTTGAGTGACGTTGCTAAGACATCTTAACTGAATGGGTGTGTCATATTTTGAAAAAGGAATTACGCTTGAGTAAGCTATGGGCAAGATGGGTGCCGCATTTGTTAAATTCTGATCAAAAACGACTTCGAGTAAAACTTTCTAACAAACATTTGGATCTTCTTCGAAAGAATAAAATAGGTTTTAAAAATCGTTTTGTAACTATGGATAAGACTTGAATTTACCACTATGATCCTGAACTGCGACAACAAACCGTAGAGTCAGTATTACTCAAACCTTCTGGATCAATTGGATTCAAAAATTCGTGAGAAAAGGCCTGGTTTAACGGAGAAAAAAATCATTTCAGTTATATTACGAATTTTTGGAGCATTCACCATATTCACCAGGTCTGGCTCCCACTGACTTTCATTTGTTCCCGAACCTCAAAAAATTCCTACGTGGCAAGCGTTTTTCATTGAATGAATAAATTATAGCAGCCGTAGATGAGTATTTTGATGGCCTTCCAAAAAATCACTTCAGAGATGGAATAAATGAATTGGATAACCGCTGTAGAAATGTATTCAGCTTAAGGGAGAATATAGGGAAGAATAAAGAAATTTTTTCAGCTATAAACTTGTTTTACCATTTCCGCTCCTCGAACTTTTCAATTAGCCTAGTACTAAACAAGCCTACTGTAAATAAAACCAATTGTAAACGTGATGTCGTTAGAAAAACAACATTTGGGACTCTGCCTTCATTTTGTCCTTTCACGAAAAAATGATTTTGCGAAAGCTCAGGATACCATTAGTGGTGTTACAGTACTTCAAAAAAGTACAGTTTTATAGAAGTATAGTTCGTACAGTACTTCTAAGAAGTGGTTCCAACAATTCCAAACTAGAAATGTTATCTTAAATGCTAAGGAACGTCCGAGACAACCCAAAAAAATAAAGGCTGAAGATGGGTAGGGTACGCGGGTCCAGCGGTTTTGTTTAGACAGGAACTTAAAAGCATTTACCCAGGCTAGGGAAAATTAGTAAGTAAGTTTGAGCAGAAAGAGTTATGTCGTCTTGAAAATAGATAATGTAAAAGATAAGACATGCATCGGATCGTCAACAAATCGAATATCGTTCTTTTCATTACTTGGTTTTAACACTGTGACCGATTTTTATCGAATTTATTCCACTACTAAATATTGGCCTAAAATCTTACATAGGTAGTATGACAAGTGAATGCAACCTCCTCAATATCTTGGATACAAAACGATATACCAGTACAACAAGAATAATAATTGTACTACAATTTTAACTATTAAATCATCAAATCAAGTTAAAAGATGTAAAAGTCTAAGATCTTTCAGGATAAAATGGTCTTTCAGAAAGTTTTCCTTGTTTTATTTTATGCTTTCTTTAGCCTAGTTTTTAATCGGTTATTTGGATCCTTACATTATTTTAGGCGGGTCTTCAAAGCGACTAGGGCGCTCATAAGGTTTGCGAAGTAGAGGGGGAAGAGGCCGTTCCATTCAGTACCGCTCAGTCTCTGTCAAATTCTTGGAGGGAAATATAAGTCTTGCAGCTAAGAGAAGCCTGAGCTAAAGTCGTTCACGGTCTCTAAATATGGGTGTTTTAAGAGTAGATTCATAGTGGTAGGGTAGAGGAATAAAATTACTAACCTAAAGATGGGTTCAGGTCATCGAAAACGATGGTCAATCTTCGAAGAATAACCTTCAGGTATAAATTTTGTAGATAGTCATTAACTTAACTTTTACTTACTTTTGTTACATCATAATATATAGGTCTATGTAACGCTCATATTGCCATTTCGTAATTCAACCTACAGTTTAACGTGGGCTGTGAATCACTGTCTTCAACTGTCGAATAACCCCCGTCAGAAGCCCTCAAAAGCTATGCATCCCAATTTTTGCATTTTCAACTTATTCTTTAATTTTGTCAAAAATCTATCGGCTGGCCAGTGATCAACGTAAAAGACTTCTCAAAAGGCATTCCATTTAACCCAGCCTTGAACTGGTATGACTGAGGGATATTTCCTTATAGAATTATACAGTCTTGCATATTAAAAGGCAGTACACAAACCTGGTTTTTCCTTGGAGGATTAGGCATCAATTGAAAGAAAAAAATTCTTCCAACAAGAGCCAAAAACCCAAGGATTGCCATATCGACATTGCAACCAAAATTATTTCAGTGGCTCAGTGCACGCATTTATTGAAGTGAGTGGAGTGAAATGGATTTTACCATGTTGCGGATACAGAATTTTTTACATCCGCGAATGCGGATGTTTTAAGGTTAACATGCGTATGTCAAGTTTTTTTTAAGTTGAAACACACAACAAACAAAGTTTTGAGTTGAAACACGGTAATTTATAACAATCTTTATTTTATAATGAAATTTTTAGTAGGAGAATTTAAAAATTGGTGCACCCGCACCTCCGCCGCAGAAAACCGCTGCCAAAATCCCCCCTCCAACCTTCGTGTGGGGAACCCAGCAGAAAAAATCAGTTCCAAAGCCAGAGGAACCCACTCCCATTCACCAAATGTTAGCTCGACTAATCGAGCAAAACAACCAGATGCTGAGCATCTCGGAGCATCTCGAGCTATATTCCTCGACATTTCCAAAGCCTTCGACAACGTTTGGCACGATGGTCTCGTCTTCAAAACCATCAAACTCGGATTTCCCCGAGATCTCACCCTATTAATCCGTTCTTCCCTGGAAAACAGGTCGTTCCAGGTCAGAATAAACTCCTCTCTATCCACGAGGAAACCCATAAAAGCGGGCGTCCCGCAAGGCTCCCCTCTAGCGCCAGCCCTGTTCAATATCTACATGGCTGGCATTCCACGCTCGAAAACTGTGAAATCTGCATTCTTCGCAGACGACACAGCTTTCTTTGTAGCGTCCCCTAGAACTTCCGCAATCCACAACAAACTCCAGGATCAGCTCAACGCTGCTATCCGCTGGCTTAAATTCTGGCGCCTGCAAGTCAATCCCAAAAAGACTCAGGCGATCATCTTCACCAGAAAACGCTACATCAGAGAGTACAGGCTACTGGTGGACAAAGTTCCAATCCCATGGTTGCAAAAAGCAACCTACCTAGGTCTCCATTTCGACCGACATCTTTCTTGGTCCAGTCAAATCCAGCAAGCCATGTGCAAGGGGTGCGGTCATCAAGCTGCTATACCCACTTTCATGCAGAGCGAGCAAACTCGCTCCAAAAATCAAGGTCATGATCTACAAAATCTTCGTTAGATCAGTAGTTCTGTACGGTTTCCAAATGTACTATAGGTTTCTCGATCGCACCTCGATCAAGAAACTCCAAACATTCCAGAACAAGGCATTACATGTGGCCCTAGACGCACCTTGGTTCGTTAGAAATAATCAAATCAATCGTAAGGCCGATGTGCCTCCGATCACTAACTTCCATCAAACAACACTCGCGAAGCTGAAACTCACAGCCTCGCGAGGTAGCAATCCACTGCTACGAGAATTATCGGACCTCCTGCCCTAGCCACAGGGCAACACTCCGATACCATCGTCCCCAAAATTCCAGCATCGAGACCCGAGTTACGAAACCATCTCGTTTCCCGACTCGTGTAAGTCTAACCTTCTTTTTCCGCGACCGGTCAGATAATTGGCGTTTCTGTCAATGTCGGCCCGGCGTCTGCATCTATGCGCAGCGTCGGCCTGGCATCGCCAGAAATTAGCACACAAATACTGATGACATCGGTTTTCAAATTAACCTCCTGAAGTTCACCTGGACTTCATTGAAAATCCGCATACAGAATAGTCGGACCTCCGTCCTCCGGGACCATACATTCCGACACTTCATGGGTCAACTAGAGACCCCCAAAAATTCTTAGAAACCCCATCGTGGGTCAAAATAATACCAAATAAGTAAGGGCCAAAAGGCTAACTTAAAAACCAGGCTAACAAAATAGAAAATAGAAATAGTAGATAGAATTTTGAATTCACTACCATTAACGCTCCACCAACTAACAGGGCTTTCGGATACACTTATTTTTTTATTGTGATACAGAAGCAATTCACTCTTAAGAACAGTACCGGGGCTACTATTATCAGATGTTTTCTCTTGACTTTCATATTCCTTCCACGAAATTAAACGGCAAATTTTAAAGTGCAATCAATTATCTGATGAGTTTGTCAATTTTTTTCGAATTCGGATTGTTAGTAGTATCCACTTTTTTTTTTCTTTGAACTACTTCCTCTAAAGAAACCTGTTATTTTGTTTCTTGCAGTGCAGTGACGATCTTATCTGAAAAAGGAATACCTAAATAAACGATAACTTGTTTTGGAAACTAGAAACTGCATAAAAAATAGGTTTACAAAATCAAAACTATTTGATCGACATTTTTTTTTTATTCGATACAAAATATCAAATTTGGAGTAGTTTGGTAGAGGTAAAAGCTCCTCTTTAATTTTAATTGATTTTTAGAAGTTTATTCGACAATCAGTTTATGAAAGAAAAATACCATATTGAATTACGCCCGGGTCATACCTAGTACCGACCGGAACTTTCCTGGGGTTAAGCTAATTAGCCACACGAGTTAAAACAAATTTTTGAAACGAGATTAATATATATATAATATTGTATTATATGTATTATATTAATATATATATATATATATATATATATATATATATATATATATATATATATATATATATATATATATATATATATATATACTGATACAGGATGCATTACATAAAGGTAACTATTAAAGATCCCATGAAGAACTTTCAAATAGGACCAATAAATTTTTAAAGATACTTCCAAAACGCGACAGACATTTAGTTGATTTGAAAATTTTTTATGATGGACCAGTTCGCGTACGCCTTTAAGATCTGTATCTTCTTTAATGGTTCGTTAAATCATTTGTAATTATCATTACACTCTGGTAGATTGATTATTTCTATCGTTCTCTAGTTCTACGAAAGCTGAACGACTTCAAATTAAAACAAAACTAAAAAAATTGACATTAATGAACTTGTCCCATCAATTTATACAGCTACACCTTGGGAGAAAAGAACTAATGTCGAGAGAAAAAAAAGAAGAAAGTAGCATCCTATACAGCAGAACTATATAAATGATACAAAAAAGTTTTTATGGATGTGATAAAGCAAATGCAATTTACTTGCGTTCTTTTTAATGACCTTAGTTGATTTTAGATTTTTTATTAAATCACATGTAACTAGCTATGGAAAATAATGTGCGGTAATTAACTGTTTTAATTAGAATAATTGTAAACGTTGTCGTGAAAAAGAAGGGAATAATTAAGAGAGTCAAAAGTTTTAAATTTCACATAGATAGTATATGAGAAAGAATTATCTAGTAAAATTATATACCAGGTGTGTTACCAGCTAATAATTTTCAATTTTTTCTTTTAAAAAATACATCTAATTTAGGAGAAAGGTAAAAAATAGTTTATTGTGTAAAAGTTTATAAAGTAATTTTGTATTTCGGGCTTGTAGCAAACACCAATTAATGTTGCCAGCTTAAGAAAAAGAGGAAGAAGAGGTTAAGTGTTTAGTAGTTATACACGCTTTAAAAATAAAATTGATATTTTTTTTGTATGTCAGCCGTTTTTATAATTTATGAAGCCATCCTTACAATTTAAAGTTATGCGCTGACAATTTGTGGATGCTCTTCCAGGAAAACCGTAAACTTTTTAAGGTGGTCATCAAGCCATTGTTCGAAATGTCTCTAATTTTTGAAGTTTTTTTATGGAAAGTGCGTGAGACATGAATGAAACGAGTGGTAGTCGGAGGAGATCAAGTCTGGTGAGTACGGCGGATGAAGCAAGAGTTTCCAGTCAACTGCAGAAATTGTGTCTCTGGCCGCTTTCGGTGTGTTCGATGGGGCGGTGTCATGCTGCAAAATCACTTTTCAGTGTCTTGAAGCCCATTGTGGTCGCTTTTCGATCAATGCATGGTTCAAGTTGATTATTTGTCGACGGTAGCAAATAATATTAACTGTTTCACCTGGTTTGACAAGCTCATACGACACCCTTCTGATCCGACCAAATGCTCACCATTGTCTTATTTCCAAAGCAATTCGGCCTTGCTTTTGATGTTGATGGTTATATTGGGTGGTGGGTTATATTGGTATGGTTATATTCCAAAAAGTATTCCTTTCATGTCGAAATAGCAAAATTTCGCACACCGTTTTTGTCCTTTCCATCTGTCTGTCGTTCGGCTGATGTGATACTCATTTTTCTACCTTCTGGATCTTTCCCATGGCATGCAGACGATCACAAATAATTCGGCGACCAACATTTAACCTTTTTGCCATATGTTGTTGAGTTTGCATATCGTATTCAAAAATGCTTGCAATTCGGCATATTCAATTTTTTTCGATTGACCTGGGCGTTCTTGACTTTCAAGTAGAAATCAGCAGTTTTGAATCATCTAAACCAACACCCACAAGCATCTTACATTGGGACATTGTTACCGTAAGTTTTCTCAAGTATACGACTACTTTTACTCGCGTTTTTCTTTTGATTGAAATGAATGATTGAATTGAATTTTCTTTGAGAAATGAAACTCGACATGTCTACCATACAAAAGATATGACGTTAACTCGAAATCGTTTATACATCAATGGTGTTTTGGCCTTTTTTTTTGGCAAGTACCTTTACTTGCCTACATCAGTGGCGTTTTGAAAGGTACTTGCCTAGCACCAAAATGACATAATTTATTAAACTGCGAATCGACTCTTGTTTATAGCGCCATCTCTTACAAAAATTAGGAATTATTAACCGCCACACCTAGTATTTATAATCAAAATTTGTATATACTACTATGAACAAAAAGTAAGATAACCTTTTAAATTAAACACAAAGTATTAAATTTATTCGTCCAAATCTACTTGTTCTACTGGGTCTATCCCCTGTCATGACGCAAAAAGAAAAAAATTGATCAACTTCTTTGTTCTATAAATCACTTTTTTTTTATAATTACAAAAGATGTTTCTATCTTAATAAGCGAAATGATATGAAATTGTTGTCACATGTCAGATAATAGTATGCTTATGGTGTTCATAATAAAAAATGATTAAAAACATCAAGAAAGGTGACATATTTGTCTCAATTTTTGGCGCTTCCTAACAAAAAAAGCTATTCGTACATTATAATCGATTAATTCTCCAAACTTCAGCCCACCGAGCTTTTTTTCTATATTTCTAGCGAAATATATCTGCATAGCTCTACAGACCTTTAAGGCCTTTGGCCTACAATCTGCCGCCAAACCGCTTTATTCCTTGTCGTTCTTTCCCACTGTGTCACACCCCTTCTGGTCAAATCCTCCTCCAACTCCTGCAGCCACTTTCTCCTCGGTCTTCCACTCTTCATTCTTCCCTCTCCTTTTGTGCGCCGTGCTCTGATAATCTGTCTTATTGTGGGTTTTCCCATCTGTCTATTGTGGGATTGGTTTCAAATGTCGTTATTATTTCTTCATTGGTTCTTCTCTTCCAGTATATTCTTCTTAGCACTCTACGCTTCCACACCACCAACATTATTTCACTGCTTTTGGTTAAGGTCCAAATTTCGGATGGCATACATTACAGGTGGTCTCATTATTATTTTATAAACCCTTACTTTGGTTTTTATTAATTATTTTAATTTCTTAGGTGGTATGAATTATTCAACAGTATGAAACGTTTATATTTAAATAACTTTAAGAAGCGTATCTTAGAAAAAGAAAACATCAAGTATACTTATTTACATCAAACACAAAATATACGCAATGTATAGCATATCTTGAATACAAATATTGGTACATTGTTTGCATGTTTACTTTTATACTTCTGTGACCTTTAGATTTCTGTATGCAGCTGCAAAAAATATCGCAAATTAAACGGTTTAAAAAATTTAATTTTATCACATTGTGAGGAATCTTTCGAATCTTACGAAGCTAAGTAGTATTCTTGTACTTCTTTTAAAGATGCCAAAATACAAAAGTGGGTGTAATACGTCATTTCACACAATTATCCGAATTTGAAAGAATGTAAAAGATGCTATAAGCTATATCTAGAAGCTATATACTAATTATCATTTTAAGCTAATATGTGTTAAAGCATATTTGGCAAATAATTTTTATTATCTAACGAATAAACTGCATCTAAACTAATGAACATTGTTCAAACAAAAATGAAAGGGTTCGGAAAAGGGTTAGATCGGTGTCAGGCTTGTATAAGCTGAACGTTTCGCTAAAATCGCATTTGGCATTTTCAAGTGTTGTCCGCTTCGACTGAAGAGTCCAACTGACTCAGTTGGTCAACTGAACTGAGGAGATACTTCAGACTAACATGACCCAAAATTTGCCAACCCGCATTGGTGGCAGATTGGTTGATTTTGCTGAAAGAGAAGAATTGTACATTATGAACTCGTTCTATAAGAAAAAAATCAGTAGAAAATGGACATGGAAAACTCCATCTGGTCTCACAAGTTAAATTGACTACATCATGTCAAATGATAAAATAATATTTTGTAATTGTAATGTCCTTAACCGTTTTAATGTTGGAAGTGACCATAGAATAGTACGAGCAAAGGTTAAGATAAACTGTCGAAGAGAACGTACACGAATAGTAAAATCGAAAAAGGGTAAAGTGAATTCTGAAAAGCTGCTGCAGAGGGGCAACCATTTTGAAATTGCTTTGTCGAGTCGCTTTGCTGTGTTGCAAGACCCAGAAGAGATGGAACTAACAGATCAGTATGAAAAAATCATCGAAAATGTGGTTGAAACGGCTGCTGCAATAGCACCAGCAGAAAAAAGTTTTAAACAGTCAAAAATCTCCAATGAGACCATCGATTTAATGAAGAAACAGAGGACAATAAAAAATGCAGACAATCCCTTTGACAGGGCCGAGTACGTTGAGCTTTGCAAAACTATAAGAAAACCTATTCGAAAGGAAACGCGTCGGTTTAACATGCAACTAGTAAAAAAAACACTAGAAGGAAACAAAGGAATAAACAAAACCAAACATAAGCTGATAAATAAAAGGACACAAATGTTTGCCTTAATACGTGAGGATGGCACAGTGTGTAGGGAGCGTACGGAAATGTTAGAGGTTATCAGAAGATTTTATGCAAAGTTATATGAAAATCAGAACCAGTTAAAGACAGCAATGCCCACGGAAGAGCAAATGCCAAATATCTTGTTGGAAGAGGTGACAAATGCCATAGAAGCTATGAAGAATGGAAAGACCCCAAAAATATACTGCTATAAAATACTGCCAAAATTGTACTCAAAATGCCCCAAAGATCAAAAAATACCCAGTCTATGGAAAAATGCTGAAGTGATTATTCTTCATAAGAAAGGAACATAGAAAGATTTAAAAAACTACCGCCCAATAAGCCTCCTATCAGTTATGTACAACGTTTTCACCAAGATAATATCTAAAAGAATATTAAGAACACTAAATGACGCACAACCAAGAAAGCAGGCAGGATTCAGAAGTGGATTTAGTACAATGGATCATATCCAGGTTGTCCAACAGACCATAGAACGGCACAATGAATACACCATGCCACTGTGTTTGGCTTTTATTGATTATGAAAAGGCATTTGATTCCGTATCAACGCAGGGCATAATGGATGCATTGCTTAACCAGTGGATAGACAGAACCTATGTGAACCTACTGCGATCCATGTATGAGTAAGATACAGCTACAGTTCACATGGATGACTTTGAAGTTAAAATCAACGTAGAACGTGGTGTACGGCAAGGTTACTCAATATCGCTTGTTCTTTTCTCAGCCTGTCTTGAAGAGGTATTTCGTAATCTGGATTAGGAACAGCAGGGAATAAAAATCAATGGTGCATATCTAAGCCATCTTAGATTCGCGGATGATATCGTTCTCCTTTCACAAGACCGAGATGAGCTACAAGAACACATACAAGAGCTGCAAAGGGCAGGAAAACCAACCAAGAAAGAGTCAGGTTATGTTTAACAAATTTGCTGTCAACAGAAGAATTTCTATTTTAGGAAGTGATTTAGAGGTTGTAGCCCACTACATATATATTGGGCAAAAGATTTCAATGGAGGGTGATACCGCCCGGGAGGTGGACCGGCGGGTTAAGTATGGCTGGCAGGCATTTGGCCGGCTCAATATAGTATTTAAGAGCAAACTCCCACTTTGTCTGAAGAGAAAGGGTTTTAAGCAGTGCGTGCTGCCTATTTTGACATATGGAAGTGAAACATTCCATGGAAGGACACTCACATCACAACAAGTTCATAAGCTTCGGGTTGCACAGAGGGGAATGGAAAGGTGTATGCTTAGCATCTTAGCATTACAAAGCGGGACAGAAAGACCTGCATATGGATCAGAGAACACACGAAGGTATGTGACATCATTGGAAGGGCGAAAGAATTGAAATAGAAGTGGGCAGGTCATATAGCGAGACGATGCGACGACAGATGGACCAAATCAATTCTGGAATGAGTACCACTTGATCATAAACGCCCGCGAAGAAGGCCGAAAACACGTTGGACGGATGACATCATCAAGTATATTGGACCCGAATGGCAGAGGAAAGCTCAGGATCGTGCGAATTGGAAGCATTCTGGGGAGGCCTTCATCCTGCAGTGGATCGACAATGGCTGAATATATATATATATATATATATATATATATATATATATATATATATATATATATATATATATATATATATATACAGAAATGTATGGAATACTTGGCTACACAGAAAAAATCAGATTCAGATTCGAGTGTTGAAGTTTTGTTGGTTCGAGTGCGCAGAGCGTATCATGTCGGTTTCTGATTGGTTGATGTATTTTGTTGGTTCCACCCCTCGGTGCATTGGCTGGAGTTTGCTTCCTTGGAATTATTTGGTTTTTGATTTGCAACGTTTTCCATATTCTTGAAGGATGTTTTCCATGTTGTTGACTTTGCAAAAATTTAAATCTGTATTCCTTCAAATAGCGAAAATGTGGGGTGCCTTCATCTTAAATGCGACACACTGTATATATAAACAATCAAGTTTTAATGAAAAATATATTGCTTCGATTTAAAAAGGGTATATTAATAAAATTTAAATTTAATAATAAAAACACTATATTTTGTTTAGTATAGAGGACAATAGTTCTAATTTTAAGAGAAATAAAAATGTTTTTTTCTGTTGTGAAGCATATCAATCAAAATTATCAGTTGCCTTGTGTGTTTTCTGTCTGGAAAAACTAATTTTTACCTTACTATTTTATCTGGAGCTCGTAAACGTTAAGTTTTATGAATTTGTTGCTGGGTAAATTTTAGTTAATATATCAACCAGGCTTTTTTCTGTCTGTAAAATATATAAGAGAGATAAGATAATCATTATTCCAACGATTCCTTACATTATTTTGAACAAAAAGTTTCCTTAAAACTGATATCCAAAATTCAACGATCTCCGCCGAAAATTCGTGAGAACTTGAGAACTTTCTTAATAACTGATTACGTAGCATCGTCGTGATTATTTCGATCGGATGAAATTCAGTTTTCTGTTTCATTGGATCCTTCAGGTATTTGAAAATAAAATATATTTTTTTACAGCTATTCATTCCATCAGTTTCAGCATAAATTTGGTTTATTTTACAGACAAAGCTCCTTATTCACGGTTCCGT
Source organism: Cosmopolites sordidus (assembly GCA_031761425.1). Lineage (NCBI taxonomy): Eukaryota > Metazoa > Arthropoda > Insecta > Coleoptera > Curculionidae > Cosmopolites > Cosmopolites sordidus. Next base: position 1,067,429 of record JARFXV010000314.1, on the reverse strand, counting down.
TATTCGCGTTTTCAGTATTCGCGGATTAAAAAATTGTAATCACTTTTTGTATTCACATCAAGTAAGTATTATAAGTCATTTCTGCTTTACCGATCGCTAAATCCTCGTGCTTTGAAAAATCAGAACAAAGACAACCTACCAGTGTTATGGCGTTCAAACAAGAAAGCGTGGTTCAAACTTATTTAAAGAAAAATAATTTTTGATTTCAATGCAGTTCTAGTTATTGGCAATGCTCCAGGTCACCCTCCTGAACTTAAAAATTGATCCGTCTATAGAAACAACCCTTGTTTTTAAAAGACAAATTATTAATGCTACAGCCGAATATCAATCTGAATTGAAAGACCTTTTAAAAGCGGCAAAACGAGAAAAAATTACTAAATTTTTTAAACATTTCCTAAGCTTGATAATAATTAATAGAGTTAAAAAATCTCTCATATATATTCCAGTATACCTCGCCTAAGGTACTGGACGGGTCACGGGAGGTGGATAGTGAAAGATCCATTAGATATCAATGGACAGCTGCGAATATCTCAAAATAAGCAGCCCCGAAGCAAAGCAAAAAACTAAAACCACTTAGTGTCTGACTTGTATCAAGCTGTTCAGTGGTCAGCATCTGTTCACCAGTGGTGTGGCTGAGATTATAATTCTGGAATTAACCCCTCCAGTCTTAACCTCTGAACCCGTCATGGTTCAAACCTTTAATTCAAAGTACAAGATGAAGGGTTCTAGTAATTACAAAATTACCCCACGTGGAAAACAATCCGCTGCCAGCTTTGCTGGTACAACCGGACTTTCGGATTCTGGGGCGTCCGGGCTTAAACGCAAAATGTTTCAGAGGGAGTCGGAAAAAAGTCTGAATATTGACCAGCCCATTAAACTGGGGACAACCAACATACAAATTGAATGTCAAAATTGAAATCCTAGAAGAAACAGCAGAAAAGGTAGGACTCCAAATTTCATTTGAAAAGACACAATACAAGACCTGTAACAGACTAAGAACACCATTTCTAAAAACAAAATAAGGTACCATCAGACGAGTCTCTCAATTCAAATATTTGGGTGAAATAATCATGGAAACGGAGTTGGAAAAAGCGGCCAATAAGGGTAGAAGTGAAAAAATGGAAATTGTATTGAGACTTACACAAAATATTTACAATAAAAAATGCATATCTAAAAACACAAAACTGAGACATTACAACACGGTTATTAAGCCAGAATGTCTATATGGGGCAGAAACGCTCATTTTGACTAGAAAGAGAGACATCAATGAGATTGAAACGAAGGAAAGAAAAATCATAAGAAAACTTTTCGGCCCCAAACAAATAAACAGCACAACATACCGACTTCGAGAAAACAAAGAAATCAAACAATACACAGATATATATATATATATATATATATATATATATATATATATATATATATATATATATATATATATATATATATATATATATATATATATAGCAATATGAGAAAAACAAGACTCCAGTTTTACGGACACATAAAACGGATGAATCCGAATAACTAGATATATAGATATATAGATAAAATAGTCGAATTTTATGAAAATAGGAGTAGAACTAAAGTAGAGATAATTAAATGGATTGCTGCAATTAAAGAGGACCTAAGATCAGCAAATATGACACAAAGTGAAATTCAGGATAGAGGCTGTTTCAGACAAAAGGTTAACGTTTGGGAAGTTGACCAGAGAGAAAAATGTAGGAAGACTGGAACAACTTGGTCTAATGAAAGAAAAAAGCTCATTGCGAAAGAATGAAATCCGTATGGGCGCAAAGGAAGGCTAACAACAACAAACGCCTGTAACTGTACTTCGTGTGGTCCACCAGGGCCCATACGTGAATAATAATAATAATAATATATATATATATATATATATATATATATATATATATATATATATATATATATATATATATATATATATATCTGTATTAGATGCTGTCGAATCATAGCACAATATTTATACCTTATCACTTAGGTTCCAGTCCAGAGTGCCAGTTTCATGGACACTTTTGAGAATGCTCGAGAGGACTAACAAGCCAATATAGGCTTCCATTTCTATAACGTCTGTGTCTCGGTATTGGGACTTAATGAGCTTCTGACAGAGGAAAGTTTTTGATTTGTATAAGTAACAATCATTTGGACCATATTATCGATAAACAAAAGTTTCCAAACTTTTTCCTTATCAGTTATACTTCCCAAAGCTTAGCAGGGCTTAAAAAACCAGGTGATCCGCTAATAATATTTCTACTAGGAGTACGAGCATTTCTTTTTGGTTCTTTAGTTGAGCAAAGATAGGGTGACCTAGATTAGTTTTTCCTCATCCGACTAAATATTTAATCAGGCAGTCGTCGACTTTGCTCTTCTTCAACAACTATCTCATCAACATCCACAACTTTATGAAAAACACTATCACCATCAATAGTTTGATTTTCAAACACAACCGCACCTTCTATCAGAGCTTCCTCGCTGTGATCTTGCAATTGAGGAGGCAAAACGTAGTTCGGATCATCATGTAAATCGCTAAAATCTTCTCCTTCATCTGACCTAGTTCCTTCATCGCTCCGTTCTTGCAATATCTGCATGACGCGACTAGCAAAGTGATAGTGCACGGCACTTACTTTTTTTATGTTTCTTGATGGGTTTTATCTCTCCATTTTTATGGGTATGTGTGATAAAAGATCATATGCCCCCGTTAAAAGAACGCAGTAGTATTGTAATTTATTTTAAAAAAGGAATATAATTGTAATTTTTTATACAAAAAAGAAAGAAGACTTTATGTAAAAAGATCACTTATTACAACTCAACGTTATTTTTGACGAATATAACCCAATAGTCCGGCGCCTTATAAAATGGCAATTTATAGTATATTCAACCAATTTCCTGCGTTCGGAGGAAATATGCCTCACATCAAAGGTCCAAGAACTGTGCGAAAGGCTTAAAATATTGCAGGTATGGAATAAAGCGTAGGGGAGTCTCCAGAAACGTCGATCCAATGACGTGGTTTGATCCAATAAATTATTCAAGAACTGTTACCTACAGACAATAATAAGCGATTAAAATTATGCAAAACAATTATAAACTACTTCCATAAAATTGACAGTTTTCTTGCAAATTTGATTTGATGGCTCCAGATTGTCTTTATGGGTTTTTTAAAGGAAAAATGTTACTCAAATAAGCTCCAAAAACCACACATCAACTGAACGGCAACATCCGTGTTGAAATAGCCCCATTAAACTTTCCTTCTAAATCGAAGCAGATAAGACTGAAGAAACACTGAAAAAAGGAGAAGAAGAAGGAGGATGGACATTTCGAATGAGTTTTTTTCTTGTCGCTGTAGTGCTACAGCCTGTTAGTGCACCTTGATCTCCTTCAACCTTTGTCTCCAACTGGATCGATCTCCAGAAGCTCCTTGCCCTTTCTGAGGTATAGAGACATTGTCATTGTCATATCTACCTCCTTTCTGGTCTGGTCTGGTCTACCTCCTTTTCTGTTACCCCCTATTCGTTCTTCCATGATATTCCTTGATATTTGGTTTTGTCACCTCAAATTCTCACCACGTGTTCCGCCCATCTGAGTCGCTAATCCCTCATATAGAGACATTTATACATTTTTTTAAGTCACATCAACGATTTAGCGTTCTTTAGTGACTAACCAATCCATAACTTTGCAATTCCCATTAAAGTTGGGTAGACTATAGAAAAATCCATATCCGTACGAGGATTCAAACCCGAGACTATTCGATTGCCTGGCAAGTGACTAGCCTGCCACTCCACCGCGACAGGTCATTTATACAATTGCTTAAGTACGAAATTATACCTGATCCTCCACGTTCCATTGTCATTTATAACACTTAAAATTCTTCTGAGTACTCGTCTTAGAAATACTGCAAGCATGTCTACTATTTTCTTTGCGAGTGTTCACGTCTCGCAACCAGAAGTGATTACTGGATAAATGAATGTTTTATGGAGCATACATTTCGTGTTCTTTGAAATAAATTTTGATCTTTGGTTTTAGGACGTAATACAATCTCCTGCGATGTTGTTGTTTTCATCAAGTTTGCTTTCCAGATATGAAATTCCTTCAGAATTCAGAATTTCAATATCGACATTACCGATTATCCATTTCTGTTCTCTTCTTGGTTTCTTTTTTATCACCCATGTTTTGGCTATATTTATTTTTAGGCCGGCTCTATTCGTCATATATCTCTCAATTTTATTTTGTCATATATCTCTGTTAGTATTTTTTTTATCGTGTTAATACGTTTAAAATATCTGCATATCCTGCGATCTATTTTTTTAATTTGTGATTGTTCTATTCATTTTTATGTTACTTTCGTTGATGACTTTGTTCAATACTAAGAGTGTTAATCAAATATAAATCGGAATTTTACAATTACTTTTCTCAGTCAGTCACGAGCGGGCTTTCAATGTAGGTGGGTGCAGTACAATGTGTTAGGAGTGGGGGAAAAGCTCGGTTGGCTATTTCACTCAGTTCTTTTGTCAGTACAGCCATGAGTCAGCAACAGGATCCATCGTTCGTTGAGCAATGGGTTTTTTTATCGTGTTAATACGTTTAAAATATCTGCATATCCTGCGATCTATTTTTTTAATTTGTGATTGTTCTATTCATTTTTATGTTACTTTCGTTGATGACTTTGTTCAATACTAAGAGTGTTAATCAAATATAAATCGGAATTTTACAATTACTTTTCTCAGTCAGTCACGAGCGGGCTTTCAATGTAGGTGGGTGCAGTACAATGTGTTAGGAGTGGGGGAAAAGCTCGGTTGGCTATTTCACTCAGTTCTTTTGTCAGTACAGCCATGAGTCAGCAACAGGATCCATCGTTCGTTGAGCAATGGGTTATAATGAATTTTGGCGAAACGTCTGCAAGCTCCGGACAGGGACCAATTCGACAACCAGATGTACTCCTGGAAAAAACCTAATATATGTTTTTCCATCCGTGAAACAGTACGGTCAAACATGAGTTACAAACTGAATTTACTAGAATGTTTGGAAATAAACCGTCATAAATAGACATATGTCCTTCTTAACGACCAAATAGACTTCAATTATCTTCCGTTATTAAATATATCGAAAAAACAGTATGAATAAGGATTCTGGGAATTTCCTAGAAAACAATATGTAAAACTATTCGATTACTTTAGTACCTACTATTTGGCACAATACAATTTCATTCCATCCGAAGAAGCTACAGTGTAGCGAAACGCGTTTTATTTTAGAGAAAAACGTAAGTGAAATTAGACAACTTTGTTTTATTTAAGCAATTAAGTATACATTTTCATCAGGAAAATGCCACAACCATCCTCAACCCCCCTTATTCTTCAGAAAACTTCCTGATGTATTTAAATTACAGCGAATAACTTTCGAAACTATTTCAGTGAATGTTTTTTTTGGTATTTCAACAAGAATCAAAACATACCGCGCCCCCACAATCACCACAACACACATTAATATTCTATTGACACGCAAGACGACGCTTACATAACGATTGTTTTTTTATCGAGACGTAAAAAAACGCAAATTTCAATCCCGCTTATCTGTGATCGAATTTAAGAGTCAAGGCCGAACACCTGGATGATTCCGATCACGGTTGCTCGGTATGATTTTCAAAGGATTGCAGCATGACGGGCTACTCGTTGATTGAACCAACTTAACAATCTCATATTGGATTGACTAAAAAGTAATTTAGTTTTTATTGTCATTGAATAAAAGATTAATTTTTATGGAGAATAATATTCAAGGATTTAATCCATTTTTGATATATATTTCTTCATCACGTAAACTCAAGATGTCCTTAAGTACATAAGAATTCAATTCGAATTATATCATTATCATTTAAATTTGTTGAACTGGTAACAATGATTCTGCATTTTCTATCATTGTTACTATATGTTGTATATACAGGGTGTAAGAGAAAATACTTTCGTAAATTTAATCAACGATTCTTCATATTATATTAAAGAAAATAATCCTTACATCAAGGGTACCTGGAAAACAAAATTGCGAAGTTATTAATCATTTACTTATCGAATTATTGGCTATTACTTAACAAACAAATTATAAATAAACTAATGAACATTGTCAAAAGAAGTATTTTAAAATTACGTCACGTAATACATCAGTCAACATGAAGTGACATCGTCGCTAACCAACTACAAAGAAATTCAACATTGCGACAAAAATTACTTTAGTGTTTGTCAGTGTGCATTAACTTCCATTTAAAACCAAAAATATATTCTGTGCGCGGATATCCCGAAATGCTTCTTATTTGCAGAGAGCTTATTACCAAAGACTATTGGATACAGGTGGTGTAGTTTCAAAATTCCAAGAATGTGGGCGGCACCGAGAAATCCGTCCTGAAGTCGACACACGAAGTTTTACATCATGTTGAACAGGATTCAACCAGAAGTACTTGAAGTGTTGCGTGACAATTTGGAGGTTCGCATTGGATTGTACATCGAACATTAAAACTGGCCATTTGTTCATACAAAGGGTACAAACACACTGATATGACACACACTGACACATACGCTGATTTTTCACAAAGGAAAAATATTGTTAAGGGTTTTTTTGGCTAAAACCAAAGGAATTAAAATTTTTTGTTCAATATTTTATCAATTGACGAAGCTTCTTTTACGAGGAATGGGAAAGTGGGCATTTTGAATATTTAATAAAACAATTCATCACATGCCTGTCAATGTGACGTGACTGGTTTCAAACCTGTTAGTAACTTCTACTTTGGCATTAAATCACAATACTGTGTAAGTTTTCCTTTATTTTGCAATACAGTCAAAGCTCTTTAGAGGCGTTTAGAGGCGTTTTTTTACGCCTCGATAAAAAAACAATCGTTATGTAAGCGTCGTCTTGCGTGTCAATATAATATTAATGTGTGTTGTGGTGATTATGGGGGCGCGGTATGTTTCGATTCTTGTTGAAATACCAAAAAAAAACATTCACTGAAATAGTTTCGAAAGTTATTCGCTGTAATTTAAATACATCAGGAAGTTTTCTGAAGAATAAGGGGGGTTGAGGATGGTTGCGGCATTTTCTTGATGAAAATGTATACTTAATTGTATAAATAAAACAAAGTTGTCTAATTTTCACTTATATTTTTCTCTAAAACAAAACGCGTTTCGCTACACTGTAGATTCTTCGGATGGAATGAAATTGTATTGTGCCAAATAGTAGGTACTAAAGTAATCGAATAGTTTTACATATTGTTTTCTAGGAAATTCCCAGAATCCTTATTCATACTGTTTTTTCGATATATTTAATAACGGAAGATGATTGAAGTCTATTTGGTCGTTAAGAAGGACATATGTCTATTTATGACGGTTTATTTCCAAACATTCTAGTAAATTCAGTTTGTAACTCATGTTTGACCGTACTGTTTCACGGATGGAAAAACATATATTAGGTTTTTTCCAGGAGTACATCTGGTTGTCGAATTGGTCCCTGTCGGGAGCTTGCAGACGTTTCGCCAAAATTCATTATAACCCATTGCTCAACGAACGATGGATCCTGTTGCTGACTCATGGCTGTACTGACAAAAGAACTAAGTGAAATAGCCAACCGAGCTTTTCCCCCACTCCTAACACATTGTACTGCACCCACCTAGATTGATAGCCCGCTCGTGACTGACTGAGAAAAATAATTGTAAAATTCCGATTTATATTTGATTAACACTCTTAGTATTGAACAAAGTCATCAACGAAAGTGACATAAAAATGAATAGAACAATCACAAATTAAAAAAATAGATCGCAGGATATGCAGATATTCTAAACGTATTAACACGATAAAATAAATATTAACAGAGATATATGACAAAATAAAATTGAGAGATATATGACGAATAGAGCCGGCCTAAAAATAAATATAGCCAAAACATGGGTGATAAAAAAGAAACCAAGAAGAGAACAGAAATGGATAATCGGTAATGTCAATATTGAAATTCTGAATTCTGAAGGAATTTACATATCTGGAAAGCAAACTTGATGAAAATAACAACATCGCAGGAGATTGTATTATGTCCTAAAACCAAAGATCAAACTTTATTTCAAAGAACACGAAATGTATGCTCCATAAAACATTCATTTATTCAGTAATCACTTCTGGTTGCGAGACGTGAACACTCGCAAAGAAAATAGTAGACATGCTTGCAGTATTTCTAAGACGAGTACTCAGAAGAATTTTAGGTGTTATAAATGACAATGGAACGTGGAGGATCAGGTATAATTTCGTACTTAAGCAATTGTATAAATGACCTGTCGCGGTGGAGTGGCAGGCTAGTCACTTGCCAGGCAATCGAATAGTCTCGGGTTTGAATCCTCGTACGGATATGAATTTTTCTATAGTCTACCCAACTTTAATGGGAATTAAATCGTTGACGTGACTTAAAAAAAATGTATAAATGTCTCTATATGAGGGATTAGCGACTCAGATGGGTGGAACATGTGGTGAGAATTTGAGATGACAAAACCAAATATCAAGGAATATCATGGAAGAACGAATAGGGGGTAACAGAAAAGGAGGTAGACCAGACCAAACCAGAAAGGAGGTAGACATGACAATGATAATGTCTCTATGCCTCAGAAATGCAAGGAGCTTCTGGAGATCGATCCAGTTGGAGACAAAGGTTGAAGGAGATCAAGGTGCACTAACAGGCTGTAGCAATAGCAGCGACAAGAAAAAAACTCATTCGAAATGTCCATCCTCCTTCTTCTTCTCCTTTTTTTTCAGTGTTTCTTCAGTCTTATCTGCTTCGATTTAGAAGGAAAGTTTAATGGGGCTATTTCAACACGGATGTTGCCGTTCAGTTGATGTGTGGTTTTTGGAGCTTATTTGAGTAACATTTTTGCTTTAAAAAACCCATAAAAACAATCTGGAGCCATCAAATCAAATTTGCAAGAAAACTGTCAATTTTATGGAAGTAGTTTATAATTGTTTTACATAATTTTAATCGCTTATTATTGTCTGTAGGTAACAGTTCTTGAATAATTTATTGGATCAAACCACGTCATTGGATCGACGTTTCTGGAGACTCCCCTACGCTTTATTCCACACCTGCAATATTTTAAGCCTTTCGCACAGTTCTTGGACCTTTGATGTGAGGCATATTTCTTCCGAACGCAGGAAATTGGTTAAATTTACTATAAATTGCCATTTTATAAGGCGCCGGACTATTGGGTTATATTCGCCAAAAGTAACGTTGAGTTGTAATAAGTGATCTTTTTACATAAAGTCTTCTTTCTTTTTTGTATAAAAAATTACAATTATATTTCTTTTTTATATAAATTACAATACTACTGCGTTCTTTTAACGGGGGCATATGATCTTTTATCACACATACCCATAAAAATGGAGAGATAAAACCCATCAAGAAACATAAAAAAAGTAAGTGCCGTGCACCATCACTTTGCTAGTCGCGTCATGCAGATGTTGCAAGAACGGAGCGATGAAGGAACTAGGTCAGATGAAGGAGAACAGTGTAGTAGTCAACATGTAGTTTGACAGTGAAAGCGTAGAATCAAGATTTGAGTTTTTTAAAGGTGTTGAAAGAATATGAAACAACTGACAAATCGATTTCTAAAGTGGCTCTGAGCAAGTTCAGTCAACATGTGTGGTATTTATCCGAGGAAATAGTCGTATTATCACTCTTTGTTGGTGAATTTGATGAACAAACTAACTTAATATTGTAACTAACTTACAAAGAGAAAGTATATATGATTTTGGGAAGAGTTATGTTCCATCGAAAGAAGACATGTTTGCTTCATTATATGGTTAAAGTTTTGATTGTTCTGTTATTTTCATTTCACTGTTATTTTAATTAAATTATCAATTTAATTGAGATACTAAGTTTTAATAACTATTGTTTTAGGGAAATTCCTGAGCGATGTTATCATCAAGAGCAAAAATGTGTTTTCGCGATTAAAAATTCACAGCAGTTTCCTACAAGAAAACATATCTTTGTGGGAAGAAAATTCTGCCTATGTGGAAGTTAAAAAGAAGGTTTCTAGCTTAAAAGCAGTAAATGATACAGCTGAAAGAGCTGTTAAGCTAATGCAAGATTTCCACGGTTTGATTACTGCAGAAGAAGAACCAAAACAGTACCTACTACGCTGTGTGCAAGAACATAGAAAGATGTATCCAGACTGCAAAAAAGAGACCTTAAAAATAAAGTATCCTGAATAGTTGTGTTATTTTGTTTATCAATATGATTAAATCCATTACTTAAACTTGTCTTTTCATTAATAGTTACCTAAGATACGCATACTTGCGATGACCTACCTATACATAAATAAGTGTTCAAAAACAGCAGTTTACATAATCTTTGGGGACCTGTCAGCACGAGTTAACATTAACCTAGGAAGTTAAAATTTTGTATTTAAGCGTACCTTATTATATTAAAAAGATATAGAGGGTATGCGTTTCAATAATTGCAAAAAAATCGTCTATATAAGGGACAGCTTAATGATTATATTATTTTTATTATTACATTTTCATATTGGTCATTCAAATTTGTAAAACAATTATACTACAATATTATTTAAATCATTAAATACCAGGAATAATAATCCAGATACATTTTAAAATGGTAATCCAGAAAATGCCCACCCGCGAAAGTAAAATCGATTTAACCGGATCCAGAATAAATTATATCAAGATAAAAATCCACCACTTATCAAACCGAATCTTATCAAGACCGGCAAACAATTGGAATTCGTGCCGGCGAAAAAAAGAACGAAAAAAAAAATACAACAAAGGGTGTCAAATAAATCGGGAAATTCAATGACGTCGTAACTCTCTAATTGCTTGTGTTTCCGCTACGAGCCAACCAAATTAAACACTGAACGAAACTGGTCGGACGTTTTCCCTCTTTTTCTTTCTCTTTTTTTATTTCCAATGGAAATAAACGGTTTTCCATCAGCTTGGCAGATGGAGAGAACGCTTTACTACCGATAATTCCATTTTAGAGGGCTAATTTTTGCGAAGGGGAAGACCGTGACCCTACGTTCACTGTTCCATTATAGCTACGTCATCGGCTGCGTTGCTGTGGCCACCATCCTGGGTCGAACTATATCGTTTTACTTTTACCAAGGGGAAAAACTTTTTCTATTTCATGCTGGACCACGTGTTGGTGATATACAAACTTGAAAAAGGGTGAAAAAACATACACACCAGATGAAAATAATATTCTTAGTTTCCTATATTTAGAAAATATTCATCCTAGTGCCATATAAATATTACTAAGATTTAAATTCATTAAACTATAATTTAAATCTAAAATAAATACATTTTATTTACATACTTATTAATGGAAACTGCATAAGAAGATGCCATCAATACATCTTTGATTGTTAAAATATAACCAAAGGACAACTGTATTGATGGCATGAAAGCTATCAGTATTAATGAAAATATTAATGTCAGGGAAAATAAAAAAAAAACAGGTCATACCAAACGAAGGAAATAAAGCAGATAAAGATGTGCTACAGAATAGAAGATGTACTTGAAATAGATATAGAGAAATACATACAATGTGAGATTAGAGAGAGTGTTCTGCAAATGGGACATAATAAAACACTGGGCATATATGATAGAACATTTTTTCTATTGGAATTTTTACTATGAAACACTAAACTTGAAGATATTTATCACTACTCACCAAATACTTCTCCTTTTTTCTTCAAAACGATAAGAAGGGGGAGGGGAAAATATACGCCACACTAGTCAGACATATTGAGGAGATTTCGATCAGTCGTCCTTGTCCGCCATCGATCATATCTTGCGCAAATAGCTTTTCGTGGGCTTCAAATCAATTCATCGAGATCTTATCAAAATGGCTAGTCCTGCCAATAGCTACGCTACTACCGGAATCGGTTACTTTGCACTAGATTCCGCTGAGCTCCCTCGGTAACAACAAACTAAGTCTTTGAGAAATAACACTCGAATACTGTCAAATTATTTTCACCTTTACTAAGAGACATGGGCGAAAAAAAAGGAAAGAAAATATGTTTGCTGAATAGAATAATAGATTAATAATCTCGTCCGTAATTATCATTCACAGATTAAATCTCTCACAACCGGTGACTCATTTAGGATTTTTGCTGTGATGTCAGTTTATTTTTAAAAAATGTTGGCTTGTCGCCTTTTGCCTTGGAGTATTGTTGTTTCCAGGTTATTACATTGTTTTGGGTAGACAAATTCGAGAACAAATGCATTTGCTCTTTTAGCTGTCCGTAGCATGCGAAGACATTTTTTGCCAGCTATACAAACAAACATTTATTGTGCGTTTGTCAGCTTTTCAAGTAGTTCATAAATCTGCAACATACTTGTGTATAGGAAACACCAGTGTATTGATCAACTGAACTTTAAGTCTTAAGGTATATGTTTTTGAGACAGTAATAATAAAAATACTATAATAAAATATTTCCAAAAATGCTAATACAGAAAACATATTATACATACGTCAAAGAAACAGAAGGAAAACTCTCTAAAATCCCTAAAAACTCTAAAAAATAATATCAGGTTTCACAAAAGTAAGATCAAATATCAACCGAATTGAAACAGCTAGAATTATAGAAAAAAAAACTAGAGAAACTAGCATATCATGAAAATTGTATTCGTGGAGATTATTAAGTATTTTAATGATATAGAGCACGAGGCTTAAAGGTAAGAGATCATTACGGAAACAGAGCAGTATTTTTTAAAGTTTACAAGTCGGACTTTTTGTAGTGTATAAAAATTGAATTGAAAAATCTTTAGGTAAAGTATATAAAGCTAAAACGAGTATATACTCCCCAACACTTTCTCCTCATAAAATAGAATATTCCAAGGTACATGTACTTCATGTACAAGGTGTGACGGTTAATAACTCTTAATTTTTTTAAAAGATGGCGCTGGATACAAGGGATCGGTTCAAAGACCAATCTCTTATATCATTTTATTGCTTCGACAGTACCTTTCAAAATGTCATTGATTTTTAAACTACTTTTAGTTGTCAAAGAAAGTGAACAAGTTACAAAGAAGTTTTGAATGAGCGTCATATTTTTTTCGTATAGTAAACATGTCGAGTTTCCTGTCAAATATAGAGCATTTGTGACATCTACTGTTTTTCTTGCTCAATCAAAAGAAAAACGCGAGTGAAAAACATTTGTTATCATCAGCATGCCATGGAAAAAATCCCTGGGCAGGAAAATGGCTACCACAGCACCTGAATGACGGAGAGATGGAAAAGCGAAAAACGGTGTGTGAACGTTCCCGGTATGAAAGAAACACATTTTTTGCATCAGATCGTTATTGGAGACGTAAAATGGATGTATTTTGAGAACCCAAAACGCAGAAAATCATGGGTTGACCAAGGACAACCATCAACATCGACGGCGAGACCGAATCGCTTTGGAATGAGGGCAATGCTGTGCGTTTGGTAGGATTAGAAGGATGTCGTATACCATGAGCTTCTGAAACCAGTGAAAAAGTTAATACCATTCACTACCATCAACAAATAAACAATTTGAGCCATGCATTGATCGGAAAGCAACGAGATTGAGATTCAAGACATGAAAAAGTTATTTGACAGCACGACAACGCTCCATCACACACAGTGAAAGCGATCAGAGACATCATTTATGTACTTGGCCGGAAACTCCTGCCCCACCAGCCGTACTCACCAGCCTTGGCCCCTTCCAACTACCACATGTTTTCATCAATGTCTCATGCACTTTCTATGAAAAACTTCAACAATTACGAAGATGGAACGAAAAATGGTTTGATGGCTGGACCATCTTACAAGACGTATGGTTTTCCTGGGAGGGTATCCACAAATTGCCAGAGAGATGGGAAGAATGTGCAATTAGTGAAGGCGCATACTTTGAATAAACCATTATTTACCATTCTCTCAAATTAAATGTTTTTTTTAATTAATAATTATTCACTGCCACACCTGGTACAGTCTCTAAAAGTTTTGGGAATAATGCAAAAGTTCTTAGCCTTAGATGTAGCACCATTGCATTGCATTGATATGAACCTCTTATAAAAAGTTTAAAGAAAGTATAACATCATGCGGCTACGTAATATCTTTTGAAAAAATGGATCTACCAGTCAGTTAAGATAGGGGCTAACCTATCCACTACTTTCGAAGCCTAACATTGCGACGTCATGAAGATTAGAGCTGAGAATTAAAGTAAATGATTTGATGCTGTTGTGGAATTGCTCTCCCCATTCAAGAAAAATTACTTCCCGCATAATATTATGAACTAAAAAAAAAGTGAATACGCTACCATCCCATGATACCCTATAGATGCCCAGTACTGGAAAACTAAAAATCCACGTCAAAATGATGTGTTTATGAGAGTAATTTGAAAAGTTTCTAACTTAACGCAGGAACGAGTATTTTTTTTTGTCAAATTCAGGTTTATTTCTCAACATAGTCCCGTTGTAATTCTATACATTTTTTTCTATTGATGCTCCCATCTTTTTAATCAGTCCAAATAGTAGATGACATCTTGTTCTGCAAATAGTCGTTTACGAATATAATGGTCTACCCACTCGATGAAAATCTCAGCCCTCCGAGCAAAACTTTGACCCTAGGAAAGAAAAAAAAGTCGTGGTGAGCCATATCTGATGAATATGGTGAATGGTCAATCAATTCGAAACCGAATTCGTGATTCCTCCTGCCTCCAGCTTAGCATATAACATTGCGTAGTATGTCCCTGTTATAGTTGTTTCCCTTTTCAAGATAGTCGATTAACACAACTTCATGACTATCCCAAAAAACAGTCGCCATCACTTTCTCGACCGACAGAACAGTTTTCGCCTTTTTCGACTGTGCTTGTTTCAGGGCTGTAGTGGTGTACCCAAGTTTCATCTGTTATTAATCGGCGCCAAACTTCGACTTATTTTGCTTAAACTGTTTCAACAGGACTTCTGAAATGTTTATAGGAATGCGTTTTTGGTCCTGAGTGAGCGATCGCTGCACCCATTGCGCGCTTAGCATTTTCATGTCCAAATCTTCAATCAACATGATACAAACACGTTCTTTTGAGATGCCCACAGCCTCTGTTATCTCTCTAACCTTAATTCGATTAGCAACATTTTGTGAACTTTTTCAATGTGATAGGTAGTGATTGCAACTTTTGGCCGTCCCGAACGTTCCTTATCAACCAAGCTGGAGGACCACGTTAAATTTAACTTCCCAAAATTGTATGGTGGCAAATGATAGTACAGAGTCCCCGTAAACAGCATCCATCTCCGTTTTAATTTGCGTAAGCGCATTGCCTTTCAAATGCAAGAATTTAATGATGGCGATTTTTTCCATCATTATAGACACACTAACATCTACTGATATAAATGACTGTTAGACAATAACTGAGAATCTAATTTGGTTGAACTTTTTAAGGCTATCTTTCAATGCATGCGCAGTTAATTACTAGAATATTATTAATGAGTCACGCCATCTTCATGTTGAGGTTGGAAACTATCGCGTGCATGGGCGTCGTGCCTTATAAGATTAAAAAGAACTCTAGAAACGATCAGGCTGGGAGATTTTATCGCACCCAGCATATTCTCCAGACTTAATACTTAAAGATTTTGATGTCTTCCTAGCCCTGGCATATCACACGGCTCATAAACGCTTCACATCTCTTGAGGAAGTCGAGATAAACCTAAATGACTTTTTCACATCAAAATCACCAGGTTTTATTCGATCTGGAATTCGACAGTTGTCTGAAAGATGCCGAAAGTATGTAGAAAATCAGTGACACTACTTCAAAAATAAAGTTTTTATTACTTATTTATAAATAAATGTCAGCAAAAAAGGCATAGAATTAAGTTCAGTCAAATATACACCGAGATTTAAAAAAAAATACAAAAAAGTTTTATAATATATATAATTATACAAAAAAATACATAATTACATAATATTTCATGCACTGTTTTTGCTATTTTTATTCAAAATTAATAACCTAATGTAATTTTAATATTTAACGAATGATGATTTCAAAGCAGAACAAGCAATTTATTTTATGGGAAATCACAAAAAAAACATAAATATCTCGATACATGAATATTCGCCACATTTAATTCGAATAAAAGCCTCAGTTCAAGCTGCAACGCCAACGATTGATGATAGTCTCGAAAAACTGTGTCAAAATCTTTTGCGATACTTATCGTGAATACACTCGCTGTGCGCCTAAAATAACCTCATAACCACAATGAGCACGCAAACAAAATTATCCGCCGCTCTAATAAAATTATTTTTTATGCAGATTAGAGAGAATACGAGGGTCGGTCTAGTATCATCCAAGAACAATGTAGCTCCAATTAAAATGATGTAGAAAAGAGACTTAGAGACCTAAAAAAGCAACACTATGAAAAATAGATTTTATTGAATTATTAGATCCTCAACTTAAGTCTCTTTTATTTTAGCCTTAGTATTTTAACATTTGACAAAAAATATACAATCTTAATCTTAATCTATAGCTCGACTAGATGATCGTTTCCAGAATCATCTACGCATTGTCCGTAGGAACAATTACTTCCCTTCTTTCCTTGCCAGTATAATGCCTTTTATCCTCCAGCGCGTCACTAACACGAATCAATTGCGGCTAATAACGGTCAGCAATGATCGATTGACCAGATTGGAATAACTCATAATGTACGATGCCCAGTTGATACCATCATCTACACGGTAACATCTTTTAGGTGTGGATATTAGGTTTTGCGGTACAGGTTGATGGCATACTTGGATTAACCCACAATTTCTTTCCTTTGGAATATCATAGAGCATTAACTTTTCGTCACAAGTGACAATCTTATGCAGGAAGTTGTTTTCGTTGAATTTGGAAAACAATGGCACAACTACATTTAGGTATCTACTCCTCTTCTCAGCTATGAATTCATTGGGGACCAACGATTTTCCCTTTGAATTTTTCCTATCTTCTGTAAATATTTGGAAATTTCTTGCACTTTAACTTCAAGTTCCTATCCGAACTCGGACAATGTAGAAGGATTTTTTTCAGCAGTGTTTCTAAATCTTCCTCGTCCACTTTATAATTCTTGAATAAAATACAGAATTTGCATTGATTTTAAAAAACGTTTTATTGATAATTGAAGCGCAATGTATGATATTTAAACACGAAAAACAATATCTGCCAAATGACCATCTCTTGCAGCACCAAAGTCGTCCACTCTTTTGTCAGAATTTTGGCCTAACCGCGGCTTTATCTCATCAGTGACTCAAATAATTTCATTCTTTAGTTCAGGAATAGATTGTGCATTGTTCATGCAGACCTGGTTTTTCACGTAACCCCAAAGAAAATAGTCCAACGGTGTCAAATCACATGATCTTGGTTGCCAATTACATCACCGTCCAGGAAATTTTTCTTTCAATAAATCAGTTGTTTCATTAGTAAACTAAAGTGTAGCGCCATCCTGTTGCAACCACATATCCTCCAGATCAATATTATTCAATTCAGCTTACAAAAATCCATTTGTCATCTCACGATATCGAACACTATTCAAAGGTATAGCTTCACCAGCAGCATTCTGAAAGAAATACGGCCCAATTACACCTCCTAATTATAATGCATACCAAACAGTGACTCGTTTAAAATTTAAAGATTTTTCATGAATCAATCGTGAACTTCCTCATACCAAATGCGGCAATTTTGTTTATTAACATAGCCACCAATTTGATGATTTTTTGAGAAAAATAATCTGTTCTTTGATCCTGTTGACAAATGCACGACGTTTTGAATAATCCAGTGGCTTTAGTTCCTTTATTATTTGAACCTTATAAGCCTTCAGAGCTAAATATTTTCGCAAAATACGCTGTTGAGGATTCACTGAGTCCAACTAGTTGTGAACGTCGACTAATGGAAATTTTTGGATCTTCAACAACACGTTCACGTACAAAATCAACATGCTCTTGTAAACGACCACTACGAATGTATATTGCTCTTCTTTTATCTTCCCTCGAACCAGTTTCTTGAAGTTTTGAACAATTCAATTGATAATGCTTTCAGATTGACGATTGACGCAAGTTTTTGAATTCTGACGTCAAAGAAATCTGCCGCCTGTCTGCCACACTTTCATGCTGAATTTGTCTGTTTGGCTTTCATTTTGATTGGCGGCGATGTGTGTCGCCATTCCATTCACTGTTGCTTGGAGTCAGAAGTCATGTGAGACACCCAAGTCTCATCTCCTGTAACGATATGGTCTAACAATTAATCTCCATCCGGATTGTATTTGTAACTCAAAAACTCGAAGCTTCTATAATTTGGCTATTCAGATAAATATTACGAACAGCTTGAGTAGAGTAGGTCACAAATAAAGAGGTCCTACCTAGAATATCCACCGAAAGCAGTTTAACAACAACTATAAAAACACGCAAATTGGAATACTTCGGACATGTAATGAGAGGACAACGTTCCAAACCGTTGAGATTGATTGTGCAATGAAAGATAAATGGATGAAGAGACATGAGAGGAGAGTACATCGATCCAGTTATTTAGAGTAGCTGGGGATAGGGTGAAGGTAGTCATGATGGTCGTGAACTTTCGTTTGAACAGGAATAACTATC
Organism: Cosmopolites sordidus; assembly: GCA_031761425.1. Classification (NCBI taxonomy): domain Eukaryota; kingdom Metazoa; phylum Arthropoda; class Insecta; order Coleoptera; family Curculionidae; genus Cosmopolites; species Cosmopolites sordidus. Next base: position 1,048,799 of record JARFXV010000314.1, on the reverse strand, counting down.
ACACAAAGTTTTCTCTCAGTTTATATTCATAATAAACTAATTTTTTATACCTCATTTTGAAGCTGAAAGGTTGCGCTTTAAATTATGAGAATTTGATATTACAGTGATCTTCATTTTTCAAGGAAGTCATTTTGTTTCTGCACACGGCCGCATACGGCAAAAACGAAAATGATAAAAGTAAAAAGGATACTCTGGAAGCGATGACCGAGTAGGACTGAGAGATTGTATGGCACCCGGCGTATTCTTCAGACTTGGCCCCTTCGAATGTTCATCTCTTGCGATCTTTACAACATCACCCGGTTAGTAGTCAATTTATATCTGTCGAGGAAACCGATAAAAAGCATCTAAGATTTTTCACAGCAAAATCACCAATTTTTGTTTAATCTGGGATTTCAAAGTCGAGTAGAGGAGAGGGGATATTTTTATTATAAATTAATGTCAAAATTAGTAAAAAAAAGCCCAGAAATAAATTAAGGACATAAAAATACATCGTTATTTCTTCGGATTTCATTCAGTATTTTAAAGTACTCATCAGTCAAATGATAATGAATGAAATGTTGACAAAAAGATAGGAAAAAGTTGTAGAAAACAATGAATTTTGATAAATTAATTTATAATAATTTCTTTTTTTTTAATAATTTAAAAATTACTAATTATTAATTTTTAATATCTTATATAATGTTTTAATCTTAATAATTTTTTAAATTAATACTTTTCTTCTTCCTTTAAAATCATTTACTTACAATATTGACGAATTTTACAATCGAATCTTTCAAGAGTTAAATGCGATGAGGAGTGGAGAGGAGAAACCTCTTCAACAAGCGCAAAATCAAGTTTACATTCGAAAAAGGTTATGTTATGCATTTGGTAAGACTGGAAGAGAATCGTTTATTATGAGCTGTTATCTGGAAAACCAGGCTATTAATTCGAAGAAATACTATTGGCAACTAAGGGAATTAAAGTAGGCAATTCCTAAATTAGCTAACAGAAACGGCATTGCGTTAAATCGAACTAGGCCAACGTATCTTAAGCACGACTCAAATACCAACACGACCCGATACAAACTTTTACAACTTGACTGGAATTTTTTGGCCCACTCACTGTACTTTCCCGACCTTGCCCCATAGAACCATCATTTATTTAGATCGCCTCAAAACAATTTGAATGATAAAAATGTTATTTCCATGAAAGACTTGAAGGATCATCTGGATCAGTTCTTTAACCAGAAATCTCAGAACTTCTCTGAAGAGAAATAGAGCAAGGTCATCGTTTATCGAACATTTTTAGTATATAAAATTTTTCCTTAAAAGATGGAACCAACTTTTACATCAAGTAAGTAACATGGATGTTACTGACTTGATGTAATGGAGTATTTTGTAGTCCCAAAATCTAAAAATGATAAGCTAATTAATGTAACACGTACAGTTTTTTATTACAGGGGGTCGGTGGTGGGGAAAAAGGAGACATATTTTTACAATCTGATATTTAATATAAACATGTAAAACATGTTTAATCTATGAAAAGACATTACCGAGGATTTTGTGAATAAAAAATATATTACATGAGACGTCATGCAGCTATAAGAGCTTTCCCTTTTTCCTCTTGTATTCTGTAGTATCATATATTTTTAAAAACCAGCAGTATTTTCCCAACATAGATGGGTTCCAGCGTCCCTGGTATCTTACTGCGATCGTCCAGATGTGCTTGTGAAACCTCTCTTCTTGCTCATCGCTAACTGCACCCAAATTGTGTAAAAGTTGTAAAAAATGCATTTTTAAGGAAGACATATGACACCCTAGTATTTCATAGGCTTTCAAGAGTTCATCTATGATGTATTTAGAGTTTTCATCTTTCTTGTGGCCCAGAATTCCCGTCACTACACTTCCAAGATGTCAATTTCTTTTCATTTAATTTTTCTTGAATACGGAAATCACCTAGAAGCTTCTTTATTTGAGGTCCAATTAATATCTTTTAGTTTTGCACTATCACTTAACTGAAGAAATATTTCTTTTAGGTAATTGAAACCATTATCTTCATTTATTCTAATACGGTTTTGTTCCTAAAATCAGAATCTTTCAATTAAATCTTTCAAATTTTAAAATCAGACTTACATATATAAATCTTAATGTGATACAAGATCCAGAGTAGGATAAGTTTCTCTACTACACACTACTAAATTTAGAAAATTAAATGGTGAACATCCCAGAAAGATTCATTATCTTAATTGTTCATAGCTTTGACAAAATTTGACAAAAGCCCAAAAATGGCGGAAAAAGCACCTTTTTTGGATTAACAAGGGGCATATTTTATATTTGAAGTAACAGTAAACTTGAAGAAATTTACTACTAAACACCAAATCACTTTTTTGAACTTCTCGACGCAATTTTCGCTAATCATGTTAGCATCATCAGGAGATGATTTAATCTTCTTTAATTAGATTAAATCATCTTCTGATTATAACATGGTTAACGAAACGTGCGTCGAGAAGTTTAAAAAAGTGATTTGGTGTTTAGTGGTAAATCTCTTCAAGTTTAGTATTTCACGCCAAAGGTTCAAATAGAAGAATTCATTAAAGTACCCGATTCAAAAGAAGTTCTATGAGATCAATTCTTCTGTTGGAACCTTTGGTGTGAAATACTAAACTTAAAGAGATTTACCACTAAACACCAAAACGCTTTTTTGAACTGCTCGACGCACGTTTCGCTAACCATGTTAGCATCATTAGGAGATGATTTAATCTAGATCTAATCTGATCTTCTCTATTAAATTAGATTAAATCATCTCCTGATTATGCTAACATGTTTAGCGAAACGTGCGTCGAGCAGTTCAAAAAAACCTTTTGGTGTTTAGTGGTAAATATCTTCAAGTTTAGTTAAGTTCTATGAGGTCAATATTTCTTACTGTCATTTTCTTTTCTTTTATTGTCATACTGTCCCTTAGATAGAAAAAACAGCAATACTTGACAAAACCCTCTTGAAGCTTTAGCCATATACCTATCAGGTACAAATAATTTCAATGAATCCATGATATAAACGATAAGCAGGTACTTACAAATTGGAATTGCTCGGCCATTTCTGTGAAAAGGTATTTTAATAACTACCTAAATGAAACGCAAAAAGAACATTCTCATCAATGTTACACAAATCATGTCTACCTGTGTAATTGTATAGTCTAGAAGTTTTAAATCCACAAATCTATGAATCATAAAAAGATTACATTGAGATGCCCCGGTAACGTCATCATCACCATGTGCATGAAAACAAAATTATCGGGCTTTTTACTAAAATTCTTTTTTTCAGCAGATAAGAGAGGATATAATTTATGTCTTTATGCAGAACAACAAACGGATTAGCGTGCGTGAGATCGCGACTATCGCAGTGACTAGACCGGTAATCTTTAATTTCGTATTGAACGTGATGGATTAGTTGATTGGTTGGATTCTGTTATTGTTTGGCGACCGTCTGATTACGGTTTAGATTAATTGATGAGACGTTTTAATATTAACGTACTGATTAAAATAATTGAGTGAATTATACAGATGGGGCGCGAGATCTGGTATTAAATGAAAATAGCTTTGTCTACCTATTTTACTAGTTTACACGGTTTTTATACCCCAGCTGAAAGTTGTTACTTATTGTTTATTTAGGTAAGAGTTATCCACAAAAAATAATTAAAAAATTCTGTCATGTCTGCTTTTAGAAATATTTATTTACTTAAAAATGTAAAAAATCGGTTTCTCTTATAATGGACCAACAGTAAACCCCTAACATATTTTCATCTCAAAATCCTTGATATCGTTCTTTGAAAATCTTTAAATCTTGGTGAAAACGTTCCTCTTGTTCGTCACTCATACATCCTAAGTTTTCAGGGAAAAAAACTGAAATGCGTGTGCAGGAAATTAATCTTCAATATCATTTTGACTCCCACCTGTTGAAATTTTTTAATAAATTAGCTACAATATCTTTATAGTTTTCACTTTTTTTATTTCCCAAAAAAATTCTTTGACAACCATTTTAAATGAATTCCAAGCAGCTTTTTCATTAACAGATAAAAGGTTTTCACACTGAAGATCTTTTACAACTTTACGGATCTGTGGGCCAATAAATATCCCCTCTTTCAGTTTTGCTTCTGTAATAATTGGAAAGATTTTTTGTAAATACAGGAAATCATCACTATTTTTGTTTAGCGCCTTCACAAAGTTTTTCATAAGTCTCAATTTAATGTATAAAGGGGGTAGAATAATGTCTTTTGGATTTACCAAAGGCTGATGTTTAATGCTCGTTTTGCTCGGAATATACTCGTTCTGAGTAGGCCATTCTTTTCTTTCATAATAATATTCTCTGGCCCTGCTGTCCCACAGATAAAGGAAACAAGAGTATTTTGTGTAACCACCCTTCAATCCCAATAACAAAACCGATGACTTGAGATCGCTGCACACTTTCCATTGATGTTCTTCATACTTTATTAAATACATTAAAGTACACATCGTTTCATAGCTCTCTTTACAATTCACTACGTGTCCTATTGATATAGACCGTTTCTTATTCCCGTTGTATAATAAAACAGCTTTCAGACTATATTTTGAAGAGTCTACGAATAGCGCCACTGCTTCAAAAAGTCCCGGGATATCAGTACAACAACAATATTCCCCTTTTTTTATGAAAAAATAACTTTGCTCCTGTTTCTGGACAACATAACTTTCGTGTATGGAATTAATAGGTTCCATTGTTGTTGGAAATTTTTATTCTGGAGGTAAGTAGGTTTCAATCGTTTATCTAGATCCCAAAAGCTCAGCCTGTTTCTTAGATAAATGTAAATTACGTACCTAATCATTTAGGTCACCTTGTGTTAATAAGTGTGGTTCTTTTGAAGCACTTAGTTCATAAGTTGAGTCGCACTCTGTCTCTTTGTGTGTGTGATTGTTTGTGTGTGTTTATTTGTGAGTGTGTTTGTTTGTGTGAGTGTTCGGTTGTGTGTGTGTTTGTTTGTGTGTGTGTTTGTTTGTGTGTATGTTTGTATGTTATCGTCTTGACTAGCAGTAGCTTCTCGAGTTTCTAATAGATTTGGTGGTGTTGATACAGGTAATTCGGCACTATGTGGGATTGGTCTTTTTGCAGATGGTAGATCTGGGTGTTTCTCCTTAGTTGTAATACCTTTTATACCAGTCAAACAAAAATAACAATCGGTTACGTGATCTGTTGTTTCTGTCTAAATCACTGGCACAGCAAAAGGGCATATGTTTAGATCTCTTAGCCCATACCAGCAGAAGTCTCACACAGAATGTTACACAGCAGATATGTGGCGCCCAGGATTTATCTTGATGACACACAGGAAAACCAAAGTATTCCAAATAACGTTTGGTTACTAATGGTGTAAAATTTCGACGCTGAGAAGTAAAAGTTAATTCTCCACTCCACTCCATTTAAACACTTTTGTGGAATATTTACAGCCTTGACGAATATCAATAAATTTAAATTTTTTGACTATAATAGCTATCTAACTTCAGAAATGACATTATTCAAACCTAAACACGTATATGAGGTGAAATTCAATGTGTAACTGTCATATAGAAACTAAAAGTGACTAGAAAAAAATAACATTGTTTTTATAATGGAGTGAGTGGATACGTGCAATCAAACATTAATACAATATTCGTCGTGTTATAATTTTAATAAGACTAATTTTAAAATCGAATAGGTTAGTCTAAAGATTAACCCAAAGGTTTACATCTTTAAAATCTATAGTTACTAGGATTTCTTCTGGAAAGTCCGAAATTAGTCCCAACTTATCCACTACTGGATAAGGGTCTCTTCAAGCTCCTTCCATCTGTATCTATTTTGGGCAGTCTAAACCCATGTTTTCCTACTATTTACAATTCTCATAGTAAGTCTTGGTCTCCATGTCATAATTTTTGTATTCCAACGATCTGACTGCTGACGAGCTACATGTCCAACCCATTTCCACTTAACTCTGAACACCCTCTTGTTCACATCCATTACTTTTGTGATTTGTCTAATTTGCATATATGGATTTTTTTTCGCGGACACACGTTACTTCCATGGCTCTTTGTGTGCTTCCTTGTCTCATCAATCTTTTCTTCATCAATGTTATCGTCTCTAAACCATATGTTGTAACCGGGACTATACATGTTTCCTAACTTTTTCGTTTGAAGCTTGCAGGTATATTCAGTTTTGCAGTTTTCCATTATATGACTTAGTTTTCCTGAGCTGCCAAAGTTAAGCTAATTCGACATGATATCTCAGTGATCTTGTTCTCCTTCCTAGTTTTGATTTTATATCCTAAGTATGCCAAGTGTGGAGATAATAATTCTTATTTTTTTTAAAACACGTTTAATTTGAGAATAAGATAAAATATGGTTTATTCAAAGTATGCACCATCGCTAGCTGCACATTTTTATGTTGTCGCGCTCCAAAATTACTTTTCCGTATCTTGTAGCCCATTCTGGTCGCTTTTTGATTAATGCGTGGTTAATTTTGATTTGGTTTTTTTAATTAAGCTCATGGTGCACAACACCCTTCTGATCTCGAAATATATCACTTTGATATCTTCTATATTGTCACTGTGTAGGACAATATCGTCTGTGAATCAAAGTTTGTTTAAATATTTAAAAAGAAAGGTCTTAACATTGACGGAACTCATCAATATTAAGAAGTTTCTTTTCCCATTGTAGACTTTTGAATATATCCTCCAAGACAAGAGTGAACAGCTTCGGTGAAATGGTATCCTTTTGCGCACCATTCTCTTGACTTGGATGTGATCAGCTAATTAGTCGTCATTAACACTTACTTGCATGACAGAAGTATCGATTACTCCGTGACTTCAAAATTGCCAAGTTTCTGAAAAGTGGAGTCACTAAACTATTAATATGCATCTTTAACATCTGAAAATAGTTCTACACACACTATAGTTTTATTTTTTTCTTATTTAAACTACGCCGAGGTCGCGGCGAACAGCTGATCATGTAGCCATGAGGCATCTGCAGTTGATCTTAATACTTTAGGTTGAAAGGGTTCCAGTATGTCTATATTGGAAGTGGAGACTGTTCCCCAAAACTTTCCGTGTACTCGTATTAGTTTGAGAATTGCCTTGGAGCTCAGAAGTTTATTGTTTAGAATCAATTGCCATTCCTTTCAGCTATATAACAAAGGTTACCAGGTATTTTGGCTCCAGGTGTTGTTTTTGCTTCATAAATATGTGCGTTCGCCAGGATATTCGTCGATCTAAGCGTATATCCAAGTGATCTTCCTGACCTTAAATGCCCAGCACTATAAAATTCATAATTTTTCAATAATGGCCCAGCAAAATTAATAGCCATGACTGAGGACATGTTCGTATCGAGTTGACAACCATCATTTCCAAGTATTTGGTTTCTTCTACGTGAATCAATTGCTTGCAGTTCTATTTTCTTAATGTGAATGATATATGCAGTTGTTTCCTTTTCAAATTTGGATTTAATTAATGTTATCAACTCACATGCATGATGATGACGCTGGTATTTTGTGTATTGGTAGTTCTGCTGTAAGGTTGCGTAACAATAGTGATATCATAATTAATAGGTAAGTCAGATAAATAAATAAGGTATAGTTATGGTCCCAACACATTTCTCGGTGGTAGGCCAGATTTGAAATAGTGTTTTTTTGTTCATATTGGACTGTTATGATGAAATAATATATGAATATAATGAATATAATATCTGGGAATTTTTTTTTCATCTTTTAACATTAACTACAACTCATAATCTACCTTGAACATAATTATTGTTTATTCTTATGACCACGCAGAAATCAATTAGATCAGATCTTTTTCTGCATTGGCAGGCTAGTAAGTTACAAAGAATTACTAGGTGCTCGGGTAGAACAGCGTTTTAGATTTATAAAATCTCGACGTTTCGGCTTCCACTTTGAAACCATATTCAAGAGAATCTAGTGGATATACTCCGAGGCCTTAATCTGTCTACTCCCCAGAGTTCACAACTAGAAAATAACGTGGACGGTGCGACCTCTGTATTAATAGGTGAGGTTGTAGGTATGGCGCTCGGTTGAGGGGAGGGAGTGAGACGGGAGGTGGACGTTTGACTGGAAGGGTTTCGGATGGGCAATTTGGAAATAAGCGGTTTCCATGTATCTGGAACTCTTAGACTATCATCTCTCTTGTTTAAGCAGTCTGGACGTTTTTCGATCTCAATTGCTTCACGAATTATGCGGGGTTGTAGGAATATATAGGTGCGATTACTTTAGCCTTGTCGAAAACTAATTTAATGACCCGTTTGGATATGATGTTCTGCTGTTGAAGTCGAGGAGAGATCAGATTTTCGGACGGCCAGAGAATGCTCGTATATGCCATTTTAGATACGTGTATTAGTTTGACCGATATATGATTGGGGGTAGCCAGAACAAGCAATCTCATAGACACCATGTGACTCTTGTGGAATATTATCCTTCCCTGGTCTGAGAAAACTGGATATATTTATTTCTGTTGTAAATATCGTTTCGATATTACGGGATCTGAATACGTGGCAAATTTTATCAGTAACTCCCTTGATGTATGGCAGAAGAACTTTGGGATTTTGGGACACTTCTCTAATGAATTGGTTGGTATGACTAGTTGCCTAAACTTTCTTAATTTGCCTTTTTATTTGACGCATGTCATAGCCGCTTTGAATTAGTGCCGTTTCTAATGAATTAAGTTCTGTTTGCCTATAATCCCTATCCGACAATCTTAGTGATCTCGTAACTAAAGTTTTGACTACCGAATTTGATTGGGATGGATGATGATGTGAGTTCGCATTTAGATACCGGTTTGTGTGGGTGGGGTTACAATAGACAGAATAGGAGAAGCTTTGGCCTGGCCTTTTTGATATTAGAACGTGAAGTGGACCTGGGGATATCTACTATTCAAATGCGAAAGGAACAGATTTAAAGATTGTGGTCCATGCGGCCAAATGACGAAGGTATCATCAACATATCGGAACCAGCAAGTAGGTTTCAACGGACTGGTGTTAATGGCTTGAGTTTCAAAGTGTTCCATAAAAATATTGGCTATGATCGGAGAAAGAGGGGAGCCAATAGGAGCTCCACGAATTTGTTTAAAGAATTTATTTTTAAAAATGAAATATGTATTGGACATGAAATGTTCAGTAAGACTAAAAATATCCATTAATGTGTGGTGTTTGTTTTTTTAGAATGTTTAGAGTTTCTAGAAGGTGAATGTTTGTAAATAACGAGACAATATCAAAACTAACCAGAATGTCACTTTCGGATATACTGTGCCTTTGAAGAAGCTCCTGAAGCCTTTGAAGAAATGAGAGGAATTTTTGCTCTCGCTGATTTTTCCATGAGCGGCTGCAGAGTTTTCGCTAAATATCTTGGTAATTTGTGAGTTGGTAAACGATATGCGCTGACAATGGGACGAAGACCAATGTCAGTTTTATGGATTTTTGGGAGACCGTACATTTTTGGGTTACAAGAAAATTTTTCGCGAGATATTAAAGCCTTTTTATCATCTGAAGGAAGATTAAAATTATTGATGACAGAATGCGTTTTCTTCTCTAGATATGTTGTAGGGTCGTTAGGAATTTACTTATAGTCTGCACTCTCTAACAGATTTTGTAAATCTAAGACGCGGTTCTACCCGAGAAGCTAGTAATTCTAATATTACCGACCGCGGAAGCCTTTCCGAAGATATATATATATATATATATATATATATATATATATATATATATATATATATATATATATATATATATATACATATATATATTTATATTTATATATATATATATATTATATTATATATATATATATATATATATATATATATATATATATATATATATTATATATATATATATATATATATATATATATATATATATATATATATATATATATATATATATATATATATATAAAAGCTCTTATATTGCACTATAAAACAATATTTATACACTATAAAACAAAATAAATTTAGATTAATTTGACATAAATATGTTGTTACCAGTCTTTGAAATAGTTCTATTCAGGCCCAACTTCTAGTTATATAGTCTGCACTCTCTAACAGATTTTGTAACTCTAAGACGCGGTTCTACCCGAGAAGCTAGTATAATTCTAATATTACCGACCGCGGAAACCTTTCCGAAGATATACATATATATATATATATATATATATATATATATATATATATATATATATATATATATATATATATATATATATATATATATATATATATATATATATATATATATATATATATATATATTTATATATATATATATATATATATATATATATATATATATATATATATATATATATATATATATATATATATATACGAAATATTGAGACGATTAAACACTTGTTTTACTGCTGACCGCAAGCCCGAAAACAACCAATTTCCCCAAGAAAAAAACTATATATATATATATATATATATATATATATATATATATATATATATATATATATATATGTATATATATATATATATATATATATATATATATATATATATATATATATATATATATATATATATATAAGCTCTTATATTGCACTATAAAACAATATTTATACACTAAAAAACAAAATAAATTTAGATTAATTTGACATAAATATGTTGTTACCAGTCTTTGAAATAGTTCTATTCAGGCCCAACTTCTAGTATTTTTTTTTCAAAACAGCCGGCGAACCCTCGTAAATAGTTTATATGAACTCAAAACGGCACCTACACAGTGGATTCTTAAATCAAGGGAACAGGAAAAACTCACGGTGGCATATCTGATAAATATGGAGCAAAAACAATGAATTGTTTTGCCACAAGATTCTTGATTATGCTAATGTTTTTTATTTGGATAACGCAGAAGATTTTCCTGAACAAAATTCATCTTAAACTGCTTCTCTTCCACCACTTTTTTTTATTTAGTTTCATCACTGTAACACTTTCTTGATATTTTTAATACATTAGCACAGGAAATTTCGTTTTTTACAAAATTTAATGAACATTTTTTTTTGATGAATTTATCTATCTTAAAAAATCGCAGACAAAAATGATAATAGGTGTTTCTGTTAATAATCTCGATTTTATTTTTTAACTTTTGGTTTTTGAGCCCAACCATTTATCAAGCCAAATTTTCACTTCTTCCGTGCTGCCTCGATCGAAAAAAGTGGTAGTCCGAAGGGACTAAGTCCGGTGAATACGGCGGGTGATGACCGTTTTATCGTTTTCCAAATAGTTTTTTACACATCTTGCAACATAGGAGCGATCATTGTCATGTTGAACAATGACTTTGTTGTGTTTGAGCGTATTTGGGGCGTTTTTCTTTCAATGCTCGGTTCAATTTTATCAGTTGTTATCGGTATCGATCGCCAGTAATCGTATCAGCAGTTCGTAATACACAGCTCCCCTACTATCCCACGAAATACACAGTAAAGCCTTCTTTTCATGTATATTGCGCACTAGTTGTGATGAAGGTTGGCCTGAGGCTACCCATGATTTTTTGCGCTTGGGTTAGAGCATGTCCATTATAAGCTTCAAGCAATAATCAATATCTTCCAGCAGCTGTTTTCTTTAAGTGACGATGGTTATTATACTTTCCCACAAAACGTCTTTTTTTAGTATAAATTCGACATATTCAAAACTATGAAGTTTTTTGCACAATGATAATTAATAATTAACTGGCTTTTGATGGAAATAAATTATATTACAAATATTATTAACCGAAACACCTATTAAAAATTACATAAAACATTATGATTTCCGACCTATCAAGAAAAAATATGTGAAACTTCTGTCAGATATCAAGGACAGTCATACCAACTAAAACACATATGTTTGTAGCAATACGGAAAGTGCGCTAATTTTTAAAAGTCGCATTAATTTTTCATCATTGGGTGAATAATAAAAAATATATTTGTGACTTTGTTGTTGACAATTACAAAATTATCAATAACAGTTGCTGTTCTAGATGTCTTCATGCATCTTTAACGAAACAAATTGGTACAAACGTCAATGTTCCTTAAATGTGTTACACAAAAGTGGAGATTTATATAAATCGTTTTATATGAGAATTTAATAAAATAAAACGACCTTCCTTAAATTAATATGGGATCAGGGATTTGCATACGTTTTATGTAAATAAAATGTATTTATGAGATGTTTGGTTTAAACAACTTCAAATCTGCATATATTCAAATAAAATCTTATTTTTCTATCTCAATTTATTTACAATTTGCAGTAAGAACATTACAATAAGCAAATAAATCGGTTGATTTACAAATGTGACTTACTTAAAACTTACCAGTGATTATTTGCGATATAATTTCTAATATAATCAGTTTTAACATAAACGATTAGCAAACTTAAAGAGATTTACCACGAAACACCGCTTCTCGAATCACGTTTCATTAACCATGTTAGCATTATCAGGGGATGATTCAATTTGAATCATGCGGCATGATTTATCACCAGATTGAATCATCTCTTGATGGTGCTAACATGGTTAGCAAAACGTCGAGATGTTTAAAAAAGTTATTTGGTCCTTAGTGGTAAATCTCTTAGAGTTTAGGATTTCTCACAAAAAAAATGAGCTAAGAGATTAGTAATACAATAAAATTTGGAGTTTATTAATTATTAAATGAACAAACTGTATTAACTGTTGTTAATTCTAAAACAGAGTAATTGCGATTTATGTTTATAGAAAATGCTCGACTGACAAACCACATCGTCGAAAAAGCGTTGGACTTTCCTTGTTTTATGGTATTGAAATCATTCATTGATCATTAAATCATTGAATCACTGTGCATTTGATCATCGCAGAGTTCACGGGTAATGTAATCCTAAAGCAAGTAAAAAACCATATTTATGATTTTTTTTGCTAAGTATCATGATGCTCGATCATCCTCCATGTTTATCTTATTTGCTTCCGCACGACTTCTAAACCATTCCCAAAACTCAAAATAGCAAAAAGAGATAGCATACCGCTTTCTTTATGCGACGATGTTTGTCGTTCTATGGATGATGGAAAAGCGACCGAAGTTTTGTTGGATTTTAGTAAGGCATTTCATACAGTTAATCATGCTCTATTAATTGCTAAATATGAATATCTTGACTTTAACGAAACATCACTTAACTTTCTTCATATGTACTTGAGTACTACTCAGTACTGCTCAGTGGAGATTTTTAAAAAACCTGTTATCTTCAAGCTTAAATACAAGTTCTGGTGTACCTCAAGGATCCATATTGGGTCTTTTGCTTTTCTTAATTAGTTGCACCTTCGATTTACAGGCGGTTCTTGTAAATTGTAAATCCACATTTTTTGCGGATGACACACAGCTGTAGAAGAAGTTCGTGGACGTGATTATGAACATGCAGCCAAGACAGTTAATGAGGATCTTTGCAACATTTCTGCATTCTCTGCAAATCATTGCCTATTTGAGCCCTACCAAATCTAGTTATAATTATTAGCTCAAATAAGAAAAGGCAGTTTATATGTTCTCCAATTAATCAGCATTAATTTCAACATCAACATTAATCAGCAAATAATCCAGATTGTAAATTGCGCAAAAATGTTGGGTTTATTTGTTAACGAAAGGTTATGCTTTTGTGAACATATAACTTATTTGACAAGACAAAGTTATGCTAACCTAAAGCTTTTGTACTCTGCTAGATATGTACTATCCTTTAACATGAAAAAGACACTATGTGAATGTCTTGTAATATCAAAGTTACGTTTCTGTATCCTTGCTTTGATGTCCTAACCCGCTAACCTCTCCAGCCGCTTTGTACATGGTTTGCGTAAATATGATCATGTTTCGGGAAAAATAACGGATTTGGGGTGGTTAAAGATGGACTCTTTATTTAATTTTACTTACTATTGAATATTGAACGTTTAATGATTACGTCTTCCCCACTTTGCCTTAGAAATAAATTGGGTTTTCGCCGAATTATTCATGATTCTTACCTTCGTCACACGTGCCCTTCTTATGGTGCCACGTCGTAGCACAGCTATGTTTCATCGCTCTTTCAGCTACAATTCTGCTAAATTGTTTAACTCGCTAAGTATAAATTTGAGATGTCATTTAATGCTCTACAGAAAGCACATCAGATTTAAATTTAAGGAATATCTGCTATCAGCGTAGAGATAGGGCCTTGTATGTTATTTTATGATTATCCTCATTTTTCATTGATGAATATTATTCTCCTTGTTATTTGTTATTACTTGATTTTGTTTGTGTGTTTTATTTTCGTATATACGTTGTTATTATTTGTATTTTTACTTACAGAATATTTAGTCTAGTATTATGTAATAATAAAGACATTTATTATTATTATTCTGCTCATCCTTACTGTAGAATCTCAGCTCATGCTGGCCGGTATTCCAATGCCAAGATGAAAAAGCAATTCAGCTCCTCTCACCCTAGCATAATATCTTACGAACAATGTGACACGTCTGCAAGAGCACGGCACGCTGTCCCACTATGGCAATCGATCTCGAGATCCCGAGGCTCTCGAGGTTCTTTGAAAATCTCTTACTTATCAGGCCTTCGGCGGATATAACGAAGGGCACTACATCTACCTTACTCAGTTTCCACTGGTTCTTCAAGTCGTATGCCAGATTTTCATACTTTGTGGATTTTTCTATCTCAGTTTTTCTAATGTTGTGAGATAGTGGCACTGCGATGTCAATTATAAAAGCCCTCTTGTCCTTTTTGTTGATTAGAACAATATCCGGCCTGTTATAATCAACCGTTCGATCAGTAGTGATTGGTCTGTCCCAGTAAAGAATGGTATCGGATGATTCAAGTACAGGAGAAGGCGAGTACTTATAATATGGAGGAGGTGCATTTTCTAATAGCGAGTATTTTGTTGCAATTTGTTGATGTATAATTTTTGCCAGCTGATTATGCCGTCCTAAATAAGCATTAGAAGCAAGGGCCGGGCAACCGCCAATAAGGTGCTCAATTGTTTCCCCCAAAGTACCGCATTTCCGGCACTTATCGACTACGTCCAAATGCAGTATGTGCTTTTCATAGTTTTTTGTTCTTGTTACCCTATCTTGAATAGATATCGCGAAACCTTCTGTTTCTGGGTACAAGAGTCCATCGGTCAGCCACTTCAGAGACAATTGTTCGTCAATGGTGTCATCTTCGAGCGACTTAGGAAACCTTCCGTGCAATGTTTGTCCTTTCCATTCTCGAACACAGTCCGTGAGCGTTGTTCTGCTATCAATACGATTCCGTTTATTTAGGTTCAGTGGGGTGAAACCCCGATCCTCATTTGCAACCAATTTCATCAACGTACTGTTTGAATCAAGGAAGTGTTTTCTCATTCTATTTTCTTGATTGAGACAAGGCCTCTACCGCCCAAGGGGTAGAGGCCTTGCCCCAAGGGGTAGAGGTGTTTACAAGGCCTCTACCCCCCAACTTTCTTGGGATGTATAGTCTTTTCGTAGATGAGTTTGGATGCAGGCATCGGAACTTTGTCAATGTTCGGCGCGTCAACCTATCGAGCTCATCAAGGTCAGTTTCTGACCATTTAACTATGCCAAAAGAATATGTCAGAGTTGGCACCGCCCAACCGTTGATCGCTCTAATGAGGTTTCCTCCGTTCAGTTTGGTGTTTAAAAGTTTTGCAAGTCTCTTTTGTATTAGTATTATATTATTATCCAGCAGATCGTGATCGCGGCTTTGACAAGGATATCCAAAAACGGTTATTTTAAAGGATCTATCTCTTCTTCTTATTCGTCTGAATCCCATCTATATTAGGCGACTACTGCTGGTTTTACAAAAGAGATGATGCTACGGAACACAAAAGGAAAAAGTGAAAGTTTTTGTCGCTGTATGACATCTCATGTAATATATTTTTATTCCCATAATCCTTAGTAATGTATTTGCATAGATTTAACACGTATTACATATTTATATTAAATTGTAAAAATATGTCGTCCCCTTTTTTTACTCGCTGTAACAAAAAAAACTGTACGTGTTACACTATGTTAATAATATGTTACCTCAAAAATATTTTAATATGTTGACCTGTGTAATTAAAGTCAGTTCCTCGGCCGATCTCGCAAGTAGTGTAGAGTCACCGACAATACAAAATATATACAGAACTATAAATAAATATCATCTTGTATTTCTTTTCGCTTCAGCCACATTATCATCACCACCAAAATAAACTTCTTGTATATGATAAATGCAGGGTATTTCAATAGATACTTCGGGATTTAAATTTAGCGCTGTTTTTTAACGAGTTAACCTAGAAATTTTATATCTCGCATTTGTCATCTAGAAATCCGGTAAATTAAAACCCTCAGACTACGACCAATCGCCGTGCGTTAGTTAATTTTATCTTTGATAAAGTTACAAATAATGCAGAATTTTACAATATTATTATGTTTTCTGACGAAGCTCATTTCCATTTCACAGATCATGTAAACAACTCTTCGAGTAACAATGTATACCACTACATTGTAGACTGGTGGTGTTATAGGGCCATTTTATCATGAAAATGGTGAAATGTTAATGGAGAACGCTTCCGCAATATGTTAAGGAACTATTTATAGCCCCAATTAGATAATATGCACCTCAACAGTATGTTCTTTCAAAAACACGGCCCCACGTGTCATAGAGCGAGGAAATGGAGATATTCAATGGCCTGCAGGATCATGTGATCTAACCCCCTGTTAATTTTTTCCTGTTGGGCTTCCTCAACGACAAATTCTATTCTTACAATGCGCAGACGGTTAATGACCTAAAGCAAAATATGCGTTAAGTTATTGGTGAAATTGAACCGAAATTGTGCCAATTATTACACAAATCTACAGTGGATTTGGTGCCAGAAAGAAGAAAATTTTGTTTGAATATGCTCGTTATGCTGGTTCTAATGGTACATATATTTTTTGAAACGGACGTGTAGTTTTCGAAATATAATAGATGTCAAATAATACTATTATTTTATATTTTTTATCTTTTGTTGCATCATTGAATATGAAAAAAGCTTCTTTTGCGTGATTTCTTCGAGTGAGTTCCTTCCAGACACTCATGCATGATTCTCCAGTAGTTATCAGCCATCATGTGCCCATACCATCGATCCTGGTACCTTTCTTCCATATTTTTTAGATCCTGATAAAATTGCTCTCCTTGTTCCTCACTGTAAGAGCGAAGGTCCTCCGAAAATTTGTCAAAATGATTATGAAGATAGTAAACTTTAATGCTCATGTTACATCCAAGCTTTCTGAAATGTTCCTGCATGTTTTGCACCAATTCCCGATAATTTTCGGACTTATAATTCCCTAGGGATTTTTTTATAACATTGACGAAAGAAAACCAGGCTAATAATTCTATAAAATTCACTAAATGCATGAAATTGTTATCTTCCATTAAAAGCCTAATTTGTGGTACATAGAAAATGCCAGCCTTAAGTTTCTCCTTGATCAAACCAGGAAATGTCTTCGATATATAAGCTAAACAGGAACCATTTTTATCCAATGTTCTAACATACTGTTTCATTAGTCCCAATTTTATGTGCAATGGAGGCAAAATTATTTTATCTCTAGTAACTAACGCTGTATTAATAATATTTTGTTTCCCAACTGTCAAGTCTTTTCTTTCAGGCAAGTTTGTTTTAATCTAATGCTCGCTTTTAGCTCTGGTATCCCTCAAACAGAAATACATCGAAATTTCATGTAACCGCTTTGTTGACCCAATAAAAAGTTTTCGATTTATAAATGATCGCATATAACAAACTTATGATCATGATACTTGAGTTTTGCCAATACAAGAGATATGGTTTTATACCCGTATTTTAATTCAGTGTAATGTGCAATGGGAACCGTACCATGCTTATTACCATTATGTAGCAAAACTCATTTCAAACTCCGCTTAGAACTGTCTATAGAAAGTTTCCTTTTATCTGGCTGGTAGTTCAAGAAACCCATTTTTGATAAAAGACCACCGACATCATTGAAAAAACATCATTTTCTGAGCAATAAAAACGAAGTAGTTCTTTTTCTCGAGTACGATAACATGTAATTTTTGAACTTTTGTTGGCATCCAGACTCTCATTGAGTCTGGATGCCAACAGTTCTGATCTTTCTTTTGAAAGGTCGAGATGTCTGGTAAGGCCACTTTTATACTACACGTCTTGAGTAATAAGTAGAGGTTTTGACAACCTACCTCCACAATTATCACTTTCTTCGTTAGTACACGCTTGCCTATCTTCATATTGCAATCTGTATCTGAAAGATCAGATAGGCTACGAAAAGTTGGAACAAAGACGTCTTCTAAATGAGAAACAGATGTTTTAGTACATACCAGATCGGGATAGGTATTTTTTTCGGTTAATACCATGTACCTTGACTAAGCAAAAATAACAGTTACCGTAGAGATTTTTTGGTTCCAAATCATCCAAATCATAGGCACTCCAAGCTTCAATTGACTTATTTTACCATTCATCCATTGCTTTAAATGTTCACTACACATTTTGCAAACATTGTTAGGAATCTATGGTTTATCAACGTTTTTAATTTTTAAGTTAAAGTCAGCGAAATACAGATTTTGCATAAATTCAGATATAGATTTTCGAAACTTTTTTACCGTACACAAACATAACGAAAAGTGTTCGGCTCATTTAAACACTATAGTTTTGTAAACATTAAACTACTAACTTTTTTAATTGAACAAACAACAAAAATAAACAAGTTAAATGGCTACTGAGAAGAAAATAGTATCAATGTGAGTAGATTAAAAACTGTACGCACTTTTGATAATTTAATATTACTAAGAGTGTAGCTAGACACTATACTTTAAAATTTAAAGTATTAAAGTCTCGGCGGCTCCAATGTTTTGTTTTTATTTTATAGACCTGTATTAAAGACAATTCTACTCAAAAAATGGCCATCTGTTGAAACAGCCAAGGGGGGCATTTTTTTAACAACAATTTTAAAACATAACTGTCATGTCTCTACTTTTTGATAAAGTAAACAACCATGTTATTTTTCTAAAATTATTTTATTTAAAAAGGAAATTCCGAAATACCTATTGGGACACCTTCTAGTTGAATTAATTTTCAATTGATTAAATAAAAATATTTGTTCAATAAATACTAAGTATTTTAATTTATCAAAATAGTTTGTTGTAAATAAATCCCTATTGATCACGTTCCGATCAACAACCCTGTTTAGGACCTCTCTGGTTCAACACAATACTTGGAAATCCAAACAACTGATCCATTATTAATGTGTTCCGACGATGGCTTTAACCCTTGTACGTCATTCTAACTGATACAGAGGGTTGTCATTGAAAATGCCTCCGCTTCCTACAATAATAGAATTGTTTCTAAACTATGGCTTAATGGGAGAAAATGTCAACGATTTGTTCAGGGGGCATTTACTGTCGGACATTGGGTTAGATTTTCCGTTTAGGAATGGAGAAATTCCAAAATTGCGATAATCATTTCCACTTACCATTTACATACCAACAATTTTGTTCCGATATGATTAAAAAAGTATTAATATACTGAAAAACGAAACAAATGCAATATAATTTATTGGATTAATTTTATTGTTTTTGTGTAAACACTAGGGGTTTAAAAATAATGATAATAAAAACATGAAATTCCAGTGA
This sequence comes from Cosmopolites sordidus, assembly GCA_031761425.1. Taxonomy (NCBI): domain Eukaryota; kingdom Metazoa; phylum Arthropoda; class Insecta; order Coleoptera; family Curculionidae; genus Cosmopolites; species Cosmopolites sordidus. The sequence continues at coordinate 1,029,144 of JARFXV010000314.1, read as the reverse complement.
CATTTAATGTAAAAATAAAATAATAATGATATATATATATATATATATATATATATAAGTTTCTAAAGTTTCTAAAATATAAGTGTATAAAGTTTTCACTAAGATAATTTCTAAAAGAATATTAAAAAAACTGAATGACGCACAACCAAGAGAACAAGCTGGATTCAGAAGTGAATTCAGTACAATGGATCACATCCAGGTTGTACAGCAGGTCATAGAAAGGCACAACGAATACACCATGCCACTGTGCTTGGCTTTTATCGACTACGAAAAAGCATTTGATTCCATCTCAAAGCATGCGATAATGGATGCACTGCTTAGCCAAGGTGTAGAGAGAGCCTATGTAAACCTATTAGAATCGATATATGATGGAGCTAGAGCCACAATTCACCTTGATGATCTTGAAGTGGGAATTAATATAGAACGAGGTGTACGGCAGGGTGACGCAATATCGCCTATTCTTTTCTCGGCTGGCCTTGAAGAAGTATTCCGTAAACTGGATTGGGAACAGGATGGTGTAAAGATCAATGGTGCAAACTTAAACCATCTTAGATTTGCAGATGATATTATTCTCATTTCACAAGACCCAGAGGAGCTGCAAAGACGCATACAAGAACTGCAAAGGGCTGGCAAACCATTTGGCTTGAAAATAAACCTGAAAAAGAGTCAGGTTATGTTCAATAACTTCGCTCAGGACAGAAGAATTTCAGTTCTAGGAAGGGATTTATAGATTGTGGACAGCTTTATATATCTTGGGCAGAGGATTTCCATGGAGGGGAATACCGCCCGGGAGGTGGAACGGCGTGTTAAATGTGGCTGGCAGGCATTTGGTAGGCTCAACATAGTGTTTAAGAGCAGACTCCCACTTTGCCTGAAAAGAAAAGTATTCGATCAGTGCGTTCTACCCGTTATGACATACGGAAGTGAAACCTGGACACTCACATCGCAATCAATTCAAAAACTTCGGGTGGCACAGAGGGGAATGGAAAGATGTATGCTTGGCATTACAAGACGAGACAGAAAGTCCTGCGCATAGATCAGGGAACAAACAAAAGTCTGTGACATCATTGGAAGAGTAAAACAGTTGAAATGGAGATGGGCAGGCCATATAGCGAGGCGATGGGACGACAGATGGACCAAGGCAATCCTGGAGTGGATACCGCTTGATCGCAAACGTCCGCGAAGAATACCGAAAGCACGATGGATTGATGACATCGTTAAGTATATTGGACCCGAGTGGCAGAGGAAAGCCCAGGACCGTGAAGGTTGGAAGCATGCTGAAGAGGCCTTCATCCTGCAGTGGATCGATACGGGCTGATGATGATGATGATGATGATATATATATATATATATATATATATATATATATATATATATATATATATATATATATATATATATATATATATGTATATCGAAAAATTGAGAAAATTTAAAAACGTTTGAAGATATCAGGTTCAAAATCGGAGTAGTTGGGTTTTCAAAGGTGACAAATCCAAATTTGGTACTAGATTGAACTTAGTTCCTAGGGGGCGCTTGCTACCTACTATGTGAGGAATTAACTCGCTCATATTTTTTACACTATAAGGCTGGGAATATTTTGACTTCAAAATAAAGAAGAGTTATAATTTCCACGTTAAAAAAAGTACCCTTGGTCAATATCGATAGCTCACGCCATTTAGGAGATGTTCGTGTCTAAATGTTCCATTGTACATACAGGGGTACTGCGAGCCCCACCCATACCTTACATTGGAGGGCACATGTTTCGTCTGTTGATGGTTAGACTCATCAGGGTACCGACATATGATATCTCGTCAAGGATAGGTAGACCCTATCCACAGTCAATAAACCATACTTTCGCCGACTTGTCGGATGTATAAGCCACATGCAGTTTTAGAATTTCTTTGGACTGCAAACAATAAGACAACAGTAGTCGGAAGTTATACATCCCAAATGGTTTGTTATAGTATTTTCATATTGTTATTTTCATGTTAAAGTACTCCACTAAGTATTTTTCTGTGATTTTTTCATTTTTTTTACTCAACTTACTTTTACTTTTACTTTTTTTTATTTACTCTTTTTTTTACTCAAGAGGAAAAAAATTATGAATTTTTCAAAAAACCGGCGTTTTTTTCAAATACTTAATAACTCATCCAAAAATTGACTAAATAAGACGTTTTTCTCTTTAAATTATTCATTTTTGAATACACTTTTCAAAAAAATACAACAAAGATATTTCATTTCATCTATAAAATTGTTGAGTTTTTCAGAAAACATCATTAATTTTTTATAGTTCGCCATTTAATTTTTTTTCCAAAAAACTTCGATTCATTCTACGTTGATGCCGCAGGTCCCATTGTGGGCCACCTTTTTCGGATAACTTTGAAAAATACACCAAATAGTGCTAGATAACAATAGAATTAAGCCTAGAGAGATAGCAAAGGCTGTAGGCATCTCGAAAGAACGTGTTTATCATATATTGACTGATGATTTGTGCATGAAAAAACTAACCGCGCATTGAGTGCCGCGATTACTCATTCGAAAGTACATTTCCGAAACCCTATTGAAGCAGTTTAAGCGAAGTAACTAAGAGTTATGGCATCGATTACTTACTGTAGATGAAACTTGGATACACCACTAGACTCCTGAAACCAAGGCATGGTCGAAACACCGAAAGTGCACTGCGAAGTTATGTTGTGAAAGACTGTTCCATCAGCCGGGAAAGTGATGGCGACTGTTTTTTGGGATAATCATGAGGTTGAGTTAACCGACTATCTTGAAAAGGAAAAAACAATAATAAAGGCATACTACGCATCATTACATGAGAAGCTGAAGAAATATTTGGTTTGGTCCTAACCTATAGGACGCACCATCTCTCCCTTCAGTGGTCGTCGTGGCAAAACTTCACGAATTGGAATTCAGATTGATTGATCACTGACCGTATTTACCAGATCTGGCCACCAGCGACTTTTTCTCTTTCCTAGATTCAAAGTTTCGCTCGTACGACAGAGATTTTCATCGAATGAGGAGGTAATTACATTATTAAACAACTATTTTGCAGCACAAGATGTCGATTACTACTTGGATGGATTAAAAACATGTGAACATCGGTGGGAAAAGTGTATAAAGTTACAAGGCGACTATATTGAGAAATTAAACTGAATTGTACAAAAAATTGTTTCTGTTTTAGTCTGGAAAATTTTAATACAAAAAACATCAAAAATGTATTCAAAATATTAATTTTATTACCCATAATAGCCAAATGACGATGTAAAGAACAACTGTCCAACAATTAAAAAAGGATCACTTGACAAATGATAAGAGGACTAATTATTAAAACAATTTTTATTTTCAATGACAATCCTCTTACTCAATTGTACCTTACAATGCTGACCCTTTTCAAAATAATCACCTAATATTCTAACTACCCCTTTTAAGCCGGGCAGCTCATCATCAGAAGCAGCTTCATTAAAATTTGTCACCCTCGGTAAAAAAACAGCCTCCCTCAGGCCCGATCTGTCATTCCGAACCCGTCACCGAAAACAATACAGACCTAAATATCTCGAAAACGTTCTCGAATACGAGTCGATACCGAAATTTTCGTATCATTAATCATCAGTTAACAGTGGGTATAGAACTTTTTCGATTGAAAAGTATATGGTAGAAGTCCTTTCTTGTCGTATACGGTGGCCGTGGAATTACCAGGAAGTTACGGTATTTCCGGCGGAGTTCGATAGATCAGCTGCCGATTTATGGCGTGCAAGGAGAGCGTAATGAAAAACGGTTACAAGGGGTTGAAACAGGGTTGATTTATTTTATACGAAAGAGTCGTTTGTTTGGTTTTGCTGAATGGATGATTGTAATTTAGATAAAAGATACCGTGGGTATTGTTCATTTAAATTTTCTTAATTAGTTTTATATGTTGGAAGGCGGTTTCCATGATATATTGTTGAAATGATATTTTTCGAAATATTTAATATCTAACAAGGCATTATATCTCACCATCTGCAAAAACTTATGACAAAATTTTACTGCTGTCATCTCATCAGCCCGTGTGCGTCTACTGCAGGATGAAGATCTCTTCAGCATTTTTCCAACTCTCGCAATACAGAGCTCTCCTCTTTAATTCGGATCCAATATACTTAACGATATCATCAGTCCATATTGCTTTCGGTCTTCTTCGTATACTTTTACGATCAAGCGGTATCCACTCCAGTATTGCCTTGGTCCACCTACCATTCCATCTCCATCTACTACATCGAAAACTACTAGCGCCACCTATTGAAACGATATATTATCTGAAAGCTGTATAGCGCCTTTGTAAAACGGGATGACCATCATTAGAATCAGTGAGATAGATAGCGAAGGAATTAAATATGACTAAATATATGACTCACGAAATTTTGACAAATGATCTAAACAAACGGAACGTCTGTGCTCGATTTGTTCCTCACGCCATAAATAAAAACCAAGAAATTGCCCGCGTTGAATATTGCGAAGATCTTATTAAAACAAATAAACAGAACTGCACATTCCTGAAACCTATTGCAATTGGTGATTAGACTTGGTGCTTTAAGTAGTATCCTCAAAGCGTCAATGTGTTACGTGAAGTCTCTAGGCTCTCCAAAACCGAAAATTGTCTTTCCAGAAGGCACGAGGGAAGACAATATTGATTTGTTTTCACGCTTCTAAAGGTATTATACATCCATAGGCTCTAAATGCCAGTGCAAAAATTTTATCTGGGTGTTAGGAGCATCCTTCGAGTGAGAATCGAACACCGAGCACCGGGAAGTTGATTTTTATTGCACAATAATGCACCATCTCACAGGTCCGTAATTGTTCGTGTAGTTTAAGCGAAAAAACAAGTGTGTATGCTTGAACATCCTTCGTATTCGACTGATTTATTTCCATGTGACTATTTCCTATTCCCAAAACTCGCGTTTTATAACACCGTTTTTCGGGACACGGAAAAGTGGCAGTATTACACAGAACGACATAAAAATCTAAGTTAACATTGGTGGAATGCGCCCAGCAGTATATGATGTGGACGGAATATATTGTGAATAAAAATAAATAATTTTGGCAAAATAACTAATTGCTTTTTTTAATCTAAAAAGATCTTTTATTTTTTCGATATACTGTAGATATATATGGTAGAAGTTCCAAAATTAGGTAAATATTGTAAATTTTTGATTTGATTGAACTCTGATGATTTCTTAAAAAGTTTACACTTACCCCAGTAGTACAAAGATAGAATTTGTCATAATACAACATTAAATGGCTAATTCCCAACCATTTGAAAACGTGCAGCAGATAGAATTTAATTGTCTTCCCAAATAAATGCACATGGCTTTTTTGAATGTAATGATATAAAATTTATTTAATGTGTGTTCGGCGTACAGAAATACATCGAAACATGGAATGGGATAATTTAATGTGTGTGTAGTGTGATAACATCAAATATAATTTTAAACTCATTAAATATTATATTAAGGTACAATCAATTGATTGTGAATTATACACTCCACAAAATATACATCGTCTTGTGCTCGGGGTGAATCAGCCACCTCATCTGATGTTGCAGACACCACTCCTCATCAGATCTCCAGTCAATTTTCCAAAGCAGACAGATCAGACATGACCAGTCACATAAAATCGCAATGAAAGTAGACGGCGAAACAGTTGAGTCAACGTTATCTTCGCACCCAACTTCTTACTAGCATCAGTATGGTTGCCATATAATTAAATTTATGCAAAGCTGTATCAACTAGCTCATTGGGGTTTTTTAGAACTTGTCACTTTAATATACAAGCTATAATCAAATAAGTGTGAATATTACCCACAATCTTGTTGCACAATCCTGTTGCACAATCCTGTTGCACAATCCTGTCGCACCAGACGAAGCATGAGAGAACCATTTGTCACCACATCATAAGAACACGATCGAACGAATACGAATATCGCGTATCAGCATCAGTAAATCATGTAAAGCATCAGTATGATTACCATACAATGATACTTATACAGTGCTATCAATTACTTATCAATTAGTTCAGCAGGGTTTTGTTAGAACTTGTCACTTTAAAATATAAGGTATAATCAAATAGATGTGATTATTAGTCACAATCCTGTTTTACCAGATGAAGCATTATAATTTGTTAAGCTTTGTGAATTAATATTTTTACATATTTGGTTTCATCTTATATATCAATAGTATCAAATATTATTAAAACTATTCTGTCGATATGCTCTTATGTTTAGGTCATTGTACAGTAACAACACTGATTCTAGTAGCAAATTGCTTGCCGAGTTAAGGTCGATATTGTGTTTACACAATGGTGACCGTATGAATGGCTAAGCCACGTTTCTTTGTCTTCAGTAATCAAGCAGAGTTCATCTGATGAGAAGTAATGGCTTAGAAATCAGTAATGAAAGGTGATTAATTCAAATGGGGTAACGGACGAGGCATGCTACTTCCTTAAGTTGTATTATGTATGATATTAATCAAATGTATAATGTTAAAACCGGTACATGAACATACCAAAATACAACATAACCCAAGTACTAATTAATTCTAAGTTAGTAACTGACTGCTTTGCTTGGTAGATGGTATTGATAGAGAAGGGCCAAATAGAGGGGGTGAGAGTGGTAAGGAAAGTTGAGAGGGCGACGGAGACAGTTTGATAAAGAGAAGGAGAGAGGGGTGTAAGTAAAAGCAAGGTGTTTGGGAGATATAGTGGGGGAACGAAGGTGTGAATGACAGATAGGGTACGCGAGAGTGGGAAGTATCGAAATAGGAAAGGAGAGAGTAGGAGACGGAAAGAGTTAGATGGTCGAAAGGACAAAAGGGAGAAGAGTAAGAAAAAGTGTTTTCTTTTAATATTTTAATGTGGCAACGATTGTAAGTATGCAGTTAAAGATATTTTTGACCAAGAAGTGGATATTTTTTGAAGTTCTTTGATTTCTTGTAAATAAGGCCTATGAATGTTTACGTTAACAGTCTATGCATTATCATGGTATATGTACTTTTAAAGGTGTCTATAATCAAAATGGTTCCATAAGATTATTCTGTTTATCACGTTAGCCGATAACTCTCTTTACACCACAATTATATTGTATTCAACATTTCTGACGTTAAGCACTGACTTAATTGCATTCAAATAAGTTTGTTTTGAGATATATTTTTCTTCTTGTTTTACCTAAGATAACAGGATTGTTCCCGCATGTCTGAAAAGGTACACATTTTATAGGGGACATATGTATATTAACCTACTGGCCACTACCCACATTGTGTCAAATTTTAATGTTTATTTCTTTCCACATTAACACAATATCGAATATAACTCGAAAGAAAAGACTGCAAGCAGGTGGCATTTGGCAAGTGGTCATGTCTTTTTTTTGTATTGTGACTTAAGACTATACTAAATTCAATAAAAGTATTTTAACTACATTTACAGAATTATAAGAATAATAAAAATGAATGAGATGTGAATATTAACTCTATTTTAAGAAGGAGAACCAAAACTTATATTTTATACCGGATATTTATACCGGAGAACCAAAAAAATTGGAACACTGAAACATATATTTTATTAAATTAATTTTGCCATTTTTGTGTCCTCCATCATCGTATTGTGTAATGAAGAATATCCAGAAATTTCAGTTACATTTGATATAAAAATATTTACTATTAGTAAGTCTACCATGCTCTGTAACTCTGCGAAGTATATACCCAAATATTAAATAATACATGACTTCACGAGTTCAATTGGAGTGTTGCTGACAGGGACTGTTCTAAAAACTTCTATTACGTATTGGGCTATATTTAAATTTTCTCTGATGGTTACTAAGATTAACCTTGACATAATGCCCATAATTCAGTGTCTTCCACTGAAATTCCGCATGCCTCTTCAGATTCAGGTGATTCAAAATAAAAATCAACAAGCAAAATACTTAACAAAAAGAAGAAGAAGAAACCAAAGAATATTTTATACTCTTATTTTTAAACCAATTTTTATTTGTGATACTTTAAGAATATTATGTTAAATATTATAAAAAATTAAATTTGTTAAACAAAACCTCAACAAAAATATGAGATTTTAATATACTAATATGATCAAAAGTAAGTTGATTTTTTAATGAAACACAAAGTATTTATTTCAAAGTATTCACCCAAATCTATTTCAATTCCTTCAAAATATTCTCCTCTCGGTTCAATACACTTACTCCAACGTTTTTTCCAGTTTTCGAAACAACAGTTTTTATAGTGTGAACTCTCTAGTGCAGCTTCTATTAACTTAATACGACATCCACGAAATGATTTCCTCAATCGAGGTTGGCAGGAAAAAGTTACACGGTGTCATATGTAGTAAATAAAATGCTTATGGATCCACATATGTTGGATTTTTACCCAAAAAAAAAACGAATTATTGCTGTATGTGATAGTACGTCCTCGTGATGCAACTTTCAACTGTTTTGCCACAAATATGGAGGTTTCTTCGAATGGACTATAATATTTAATCGGTGACTACTCATTACAAGATCGTTGATTTTGAAAAGGTCTTCCTGAACGAGATTAATTTGCAACTGCTTTCCTTCCATCACTAAAGGATTTTTCTTAACATAGCTTCAGCGCCCTAAAACTTTCTTAACATTTTTAATGCATGGGACAAGAATTTTCGTTTTTTTTAACAAAAAGGTTTACCTTTTTACCAACTACAAAAGATGCTATAATTTCTACCTTAACAAACGAAATGACATAAAACTTTTTTGTGTGTGTGTGTGTGTGTGTGTGTGCTATGACGAATATTTTCACGTGTGTGAAATGTAATGATAGTTTCTCGGGTATCCTGTGTTAGCTGAATGTCCACTGGTGGACGGTTTCGCTGACGTTTCGATGGAATCTCATCCATCATTTTCAAAGCGTTTACTCGACGGTGTTTCGACGACAAATGCTTAACCGTCTACCAGTGGACATTCAGCTAACACGGGATACCCGAGAAACTATCATTACATGTATATATATATATATATATATATATATATATATATATATATATATATATATATATATATATATATATATATATATATATATTATATCTATATAAGTAAGTAATAAAATAGTCGGTGCTGCACGTCGTGCTTTGCCATTCCTTCATCCACCATTCAAGTCGCCAGCAAGCGTCTCCCAAGACCTGTTTCAGTTGGGCTCAAGCTGGACACCTGAAAAGCGGATGAAGGAACGACTAAAGCCATAACCATTTAAATTGGCCATGTCGAATGGAGGCTGCATTTACATGCTGCCACGTCATCCTACGGTAAACGGTCGCAGCAGTCAGACTGTGCGAAACCGTTCGTGACCCGTCTAACCTCGGGTAAGTACCAGGTATGATCGAAAAATTCTGAACTGGGCTCGTGAAGAAAAGTATTAAAAAGCTATGGAAGTTCACACGTGCTCTACGTCTTGCGTTACCATTCCTTTATCCACCATCCAAATCGCCAGCAGGCGTCTCCCAATACCGGTTTCTGTCCTTAAGCCGTCATCAGTTGGGCTCAAGCTGGACACCTGAAAATCGGATGAAGGAACGACTAAAGCCACTACCATTTAAATTGGCCATGTCGAATGGAGACTGCAATCACATAGACGGGTCACGAGCGGTTTCACACAGTCTAACTGCTACGACCGTTTGTGACAGCATGTGATTGCAGCCTCCATTCGACATGGCCAATTTAAATGGTCATGGCTTTAGTCGTTCCTTTATTCGCTTTTCAGGGGTCCAGCTTGAGCCCAACTGATGACGGTTTAAGGCCGGAAACCGGTCACGGGAGACGCTTGCTGGCGATTTGAATGGTGGATGAAGGAATGGCAAATCACGACGAGGAGCACGGGTGAACATCCTTAGCTTTTTATATATATATATATATATATATATATATATATATATATATATATATATATATATATATATATATATATATATATATATATATATATATATATATCTTACGCACTGTATTTATACACATAAAATGATTTCTATATAGGGTGTTGTATAATAAATCAATCTTCTGTTGAGCATTCAATACTAAGTCTATTTTTGGCAACACCATTCATGCCATTTCAATTCATTAATTTACCAGTTATGTTTTCGTGGAAATGGCAATACCTTTTGGAAGGTATCCTCAAACAGCTGTTTTTTTTGTTTTGGACAGGAAGGCGGTTAATATTTTCGAAAGCCGAACTCTCTCAGACTTCTACGTTCATTCGCATACTCGTGCATATGTTCGACAGCTGTTTACTTTTCTGCATTCAACATTTAGCTAATAATTTCCACAATAATGCAAGATAACTGTATGCGTCTGCAATATTATGTCAACTGGTGTCAGATAAACAGTAAACTGCCATCAAAGTAAACGAAAATACAACTTAAGAGAATTGCATCTGTTGTGTAAGAAACCGAACTCATAGTATGAAAAGAAAAAATACTAGAAATATTTTATTAAATACGTATATTTATTTGAAATAAACACGTGTGTAGAAGGAAAAGTCAGATACTTTTCCGATAGGTAGGGGTGCGATAGTAATGTTGATTGTGTGATAGTACGGGGATTGCTATTTCTGTATCCGGAATAATAAATATTTATTTATCATTGAAAATAGTTTTTTTTTTTCTAAAATATTCTCCACGTTAATCGATACACGTTTTGCATACGTTTCAACCAATTTTCATAGCACTTTTTCTATTCTGATTGAGGTATCTCCAAAACATGTATTTTGAACACATCAACCCCTTCTTCTGGCGTCGGAAATCGTTGACCACATATTATTATTCTTCACGGACGGCTTATTCTTCACGGACGGCAACAAAAAGAAAATATTGGGTGCCACATTAGGACTGTTCGGTGGATGAACCATCAATTCGATGTTTTAACCGGTCAAATATTGAGTTGTTCGGTTCGATGTGTGTGAGCTCGCGTTGTCATTGTGAAGAATGATCCTGCTTCCCTGGTTGTTTTTTCTTATTTCTTCAAAGAGTCCTGGCAAACAAATAGTCGTGTACCATTCAGGATTGACCGTTTATCTTATTTATCCCAAAACACAGGCAACCATTTACTTGGAAGTGCGCGAATAACTTTTGTTGGATTTGGTTCATTTTGAAAGACCTATACATCGACTGCTGTTTACTTTTAGGCGCATACGCATAGATTCAAGATTCGTCACCTGTGTAGATGTTATTCACGGATTTTGGCGCACAAAGATGGTATTTTTTGAGCATTTCTTCGCACCGTTCGATACAAGCCTTTTTTTGAGCGATTGTCAAATTATGCGCAATTCAACGCGCACAAATCTTTTTCACGGCTAAATGTTCATATAAAATCTAATGTATGTTTGTCATACTAATGTTCATGGATGCCTCAATCTCACGTCATTGTCACATGATGATTTTGCTTTATCAGTTCGCGCACAGCAACGATGATTTTGTACGACCTTCTTTAAATTCACCAGTGAGCGAGGGACGGCCAGAATTGAATTCACTAAACTAGTAAACGCTCCATGAATTTCAAGCTAATATGACACTTTTGTTTTGACAGTCTTCCAAAGCAGATAAGCTCGACATTTTTGACTACGCACTTTTTTTTGCATAGAAAACCCATTGCGCAAACAGAAACAAAAGAAGAAAAATTATTATGGGACTCTACTCCTCCATACTTGATAGTTCATAAGTGATTTACTGAGTTTCGTTATGGCCGAACCATCAAGCGAGATACGCCACTCTCAGAGTATCACGTTTTGGCCAGTCACAGAAAAAATGTTATAACAAATTAATAAGATGATAACCATATCGGACGACCGGTACGGAACATCCTACATTAACATTTGGGCATGATACAATTTTTAGCCTAATGGGTACAGTGTTTGCTGTACTCACTGCAAATCACAAACGGATTCGAATAATCACTTCATAGCGGTGTTTAGATATGTATGAGCGTAATCCAAAGACGTTTCTCCAGCGATTCCTGTCTATTGTTGACATTTGAATTCATCACTACACATCAGAAATGAAAGAATAGTCAAGACAGCGGGTTTTATCCGGGCGAACGTTCCTCGATGTAGGTGAGGGGGCTTCCGGCGGCCGGACCACTATTTTATTGATTTTGGACTGTCTTGATCGACTATTTGGGAAAGTGAAAGAGAATCACAAAACAGTATTGACAAAAGAAATGAATAATAAAAAAAAGATTTGATAAAATTATTTAAAAAATCACAAAAATTTCATTTATTTAGCTAAGAAAAAGTGCTCCTCAACCATGAAAATGTACCCGCCAATTCACCCACCATTGCAACAGCAAAATTAGTTAATTGGCACCTTATCTATTAGTCTCCCAACTTGGCCCCTCCGACTTTTTGCATTACATATTAAGAAATGCAGTCAACCATTTCTTCATATTTGGAAAAAAATACACATCATATGAAAATAGAGGACTATTCTGCAGAGTTTGACATAAAAAAGTTGGAAAATCATTTTGTGTGAAAATCAAAATGTATGAAGTTCGTTCGATCAAAAGGGGCTTCCTTGAAAAATAAACTGATGAATCATCGATCAAAAAACCAATATATCATTTAAAAACTACCTGCCTTTTCACTCTACCCTTGTAAAATTTTTAGTTTAATACAAAATTACATTTTACAATTTATTACAATTTAGATATAATACAAAGAAAAAATATTTTCTGTAATAAAATTATTTTCTCTGATAATTTTCTATTTACCATGTCATAAAGAACCAACAATATTTCATTAAAAAGTGTCTTGTATCATAAGTGATTTCCTTTATATTCCTTTTTAAATATTGGGATGGTCTTTCTATTTTATTGCAGCTAGATGGTACGTTGCGTGCTTTTAAGGTTTTATTAAATATTCTCAGTAATTCTAAAACTAAAGCTTCATCACCATATTTGATTAATTAATTGGCTTGTTCGGTTTTATAAATTCTGTGCAGCTTTTTTTACTATTTTTTAATGTTCAAAATATTATATACCTACTAGTTGCCTGGTAGTCAAGCATTAATTGTTTTATTAAATTAACTGTTCAAAATGTCCAACATCACATTCCTCGTGTAAGAAGCTTCGTCGGTTGATAAAATAATGTACAAAAAATTTGGATTGCTTTGGTTTTGACCAATAAAAACGATTCAAAATATTTTTGCCTGTGTAAAGCGGGTAAGAATGCTTGTACCCTTTGTACATTATAAAGGTAAATATTCCTTTAGTGTTCTGTGTATAATCCAAGGGGCAACTCCAACTATTCGCGTAATACTTCGAATATTTCGGGTGGATTCTCTTTTACAAGATGTAAAATTTGTTCTTCGACTTCGGAACCGATTTCTCGCTTCCGTCCATATTTCTTCTTGAAATTTTAGAAGCCCACTACTCTAACCTAAAAGCCTTTCAGAAACTTGAACAAATGTTTGGTAATCTGGAAGCGGCCTTTCTAGGTATTGTTGTCCGTAAATACTAGAGATGGGCAAAACTGTGATTTTTAAGTTATTAAACTGTTACTGTTATTTTAAAATAAATTGTTTCATAATGTTCATTAGTTTATTTTTAATTTATTCGTTAATAATAACAAATTAATATTCGCCATATATACTTTTACACATATTTTCTTATTATGTTAATTCTCATGATCGCTTTTCGATTGATTATTTAATAATTTGACAATTTTTTTCGTGAGAACACCTCTTCTTTCAAATGATGTAACGAGTCGTTAGTAAAATTAACGAAAGTTATTTCCGTTACATCCTGTATATATATATATATATATATATATATATATATATATATATATATATATATATATATATATATATATATATATATATATTATATATATCTGTGTGTGTTTTAAATGTGTCTGTTTTAAATTTGTGGAGGGCCCCAACAAAAATGACCGTCGTTGTACGAAACCGCACTGTCGGTATCGGAAAATACCTGCTCCAGTAAGTTAAATAATTTTCCAATAAGGGCAATAAATATATTGGTCATAAGAATAGACATTATCTTCTTTTATATTACCTTATGTTGTGAAAATGCAGAAAAACTTATAGATATTCAAATATAGCAGACCTTTTGATATCCTCCCTATTTTGATTTTCTGTCCCTTAGTTTATTTAGCGCTATCTAAAGTATTCCAAAATTGAACTGTTGAGTGAATAATAAAAGCCAAGGTTTGTATAATCGGGAATTGATAAATTTGTTTTTTCATTCAATGTAAATTGGGTTTTCGGTACATTTTATTTTTTCAGCAGTATTTGAATGTCCAATGTATAGAAGTCAAGGCTGTTCTACAAACGAGGCAAAGCAAATACAGAAAATGATACCACTGTTTTTAATTTAAATGGACAATCAATTATTTTTAGAATTTCGGATTTAAATTATCAAATTTGTTTTTTTTAATTTCAAGGTTTCTTTCACAAAAATGTTCATACCGCTATCGTTCTAAGTTAAATACATTAATGCATCATTGCTCTATATATATATATATATATATATATATATATATATATATATATATATATATATATATATATATATATATATATATATTCATAAATTTAACCAATGTTAACATTATTCTTAACTTATAATTCTTAACATTATTTTGAACCAAAAGTTTCCTTAAAACATGTATCCAAAATTCAATGCGGTAAACAACTCACACCTTTATTTAATTCTTGCTAACAACTTTGCTCAGTTTCTTAAAAGTATTATTTGAATATTAATTGTAATATTTTGATAGCCATTTGTTCCATGAGTTTTAGCATACATTTGGTTAGCTTTTTTACAAAAAAAAGGAAAACTTGCAGATTAATGTCGTTTAATGGCAAAGTTCAAATTACTAGAACAAATTTTTAATACCACTAATTAATAATAAATTGTTTTAATAAATTAAACGTTCAAAAGGTATACCATTTAAATATATGCAGTATGGCACAGTTTTAACATATTTTCACAGTGAATATGTTCTCCTAGGTTCCTCATTCAGTTGACAGCAGCTTCTCTGTGAGAGAAGCAAATGGTGATATTCGCGTACATAATACAATATTGGTTTTGAATTGAATTAATATGCACACACTGACATACACTGAAATAATGTTTGCCAACATCCTTAGCCGTCCGGATTACCTCAATTAATCAAGGCGATGTTGCTACTTTTACCTTGCCTGATGTAAGGCGTGATTCTAAATGTTTTTAAGATTGTTTTAACAATGTCCATTAGTTTATTTGTAGTTTATTCGTTAATTTATAACCAATTATTATTTGAAAAATATACTTTACCCATATTTGCTTAAAAAAAAGAATTCATCAAAGAAGCTCACCAGATAATCTTTTTCCATTTGTTACAGTTTAGGTTTCCATTTGTTACAGAAGATACGTCATACGTGAGCTACAGCAGAATTTTCCAGCGTAATATAAATATTGCAATTAACTGCTGTTGAGTCATTTTCACTTTACGTTCTTGACCATTAGTTGATAAATTTTCTACTAAATCATAGCTCAAACTGGTAAATTGCTATTAGTAGCAGCCTGGTGCAGTTATTTCAGCTGAAACTACTTGTAATATATCACTCTTTTCCAATTTTATCAGGAGTACGGAGGAGTAAGAGTTAGCATTGACTAAGAACGATAAGCACACATCTCATCGCGAGTAAGTGTAGATTAACGGTCATCCGCGTACGTCATCAATTACATATATATATATATATATATATATATATATATATATATATATATATATATATATATATATATATATATATATATATATATATATAAATATATATTTATATATATATATATATATATATATATATATATATATATATATATATATATATATATATATATACATATAGGCTAATCAGAAGCTGAGAAACAAAAGAACGCAAATATATGCCTTAAGGCATGAGGATGGCACAGTGTGAAGGGCGCATACGCAAATGTTGTTGGTTGTCAGAAAATTTTATTCCTAGTTATATGAAGATCAGAACCAATCAAAGACAACAATACCCACGGAAGAACAAATACCAGATATCCTAGTGGAGGAAGTACCAAATGCTATAGAATCGATGAAAAACGGCAAAGCTCCAGGAAAGGACAGTGTAACTGTCGAAATGCTAAAAGCTGGTGGTCGGACGTTACATAAAACACTGGCAACATTATACTCCAAATGCCTCAAAGAACAAAAAGTACCTGACTTATGGAAAAATGCAGAAGTGATCCTTTTACATAAAAAGGGAGCACAGGATGGGTTAAAGAACTACCGTCCAATAAGCCTCCTATCAGTAATGTACAAAGTTTTCACTCAGATAATTTCTAAAAGAATATTAAAAAACAGAGAAGCTCACAATCAAGAGAACAAGCAGGATTCAGGAGTGGATTCAGTACGATGGATCACATCTAGGTTGTACAGCAAGGCATAGAAAGGCACAACGAATACACCATGCCACTGTGCTTGGTTTTTATCGACTACGAAAAAGCATTTGACTTCATCTCAAAGCTTGCGATAATGGGTGCACTGCTTAGGCAAGGAGTAGATAAAGCATATGTAAACTTATTAGGATCGATATTTGATGGAGCTACAGCCATAATTCACATTGGTGATCTTGAAGAGGGAATTAATGTAGAACAAGGTGTACGGCAGGGTGACGCAATATCGCCTATTCTTTTTTTAGCTGGCCTTGAAGAAGTATTCCGTAAACTGGATTGGAAACAGAATGGTGTAAAAATCAATGGTGCAAACTTAAACGATCTTAGATTTGCAGATGATATCGTTTTCTTTTCACAAGACCCAAAAGAGCTGCAAAGACGCATACAAGAACTGCAAAGGGCATGTGAACCATTTGGCTTGAAAATAAACCTGAAAAAGAGTCAGGTTATGTTCAATAACTTAGGTCAGGACAGGAGAATTTCAATTTTAGGGAGGGATTTGGAGATTGTGGACAACTTTATATATCTTGGGATTTCAATGGAGGGGAATACCGCCCTGGAGGTGGAACGGCGGGTTAAATGTGGCTGGCAGGCATTCGGCAGGCTCAACATAGTGTTTAAGACTAGTTTAGAAACTCACATCGTAATCAACTCAAAAACTTCAAGTATCACAGAGGGGAATGGAAAGATGTATGCTTAGCATTACAAGACGAGACAGAAGGTCCTGCGCATGGTTCAGGGAACAAACGAAAGTCTGTGATATCATTGAAAGAGTAAAGCAATTGGAATTGAGATGGGCAGGCCATATAGCGAAGCGATGAGATGACAGATGAACCAAGGCAATCCTGGAGTGGATACCGCTTGATCGTAAACGTCTGCGAAGAAGACCGAAATCACAATAGATTGTTGTCATCGTTAAGTATATTGGACCAGAGTGGCAGAGGAAAGCCTAGGACCGTGAAAATTGGAAACATGCTGAAGATGCCTTTATCCTGCAGTAGATCGACACATCTGTTCCAGTTGTAAGGAGTACAACACTTCAGGGTAAACCAAATAGATTCTCTTAATAATGGCTTCAAAGTGGAAGCCGAAACGTTGAGATTTTTCAAATCTAAAACGCGGTTCTACCCGAGAACCTAGTAATTCTAATATTACCGACCGCGGAAGCCTTTCCGAACATGACAGTGTATAGCTGTCATGGTGGTATAGCTACAGTTGCCAAATTTGGAGGTTATACAAACTAGTGTTTAGAAAATCATCATAGAAGGTTACAGTGTTGAACAACGCGTGCAAATCATTAAATTTTACTCTCAAAATGAGTACTCAGTTCGTCCTATTGAGTCGACTATTCGCCGTTGTGTAGAAAAATTCCAATCAAAACAAATTCCATCAAACAACACCTGGACGTCGTCGAAATGTGAGGTCTGTAGAACACATTGCTGCAGTGAACGACAGTGTGCAGCATAACCCAGGCAGTCAATTCCTCGTCGTGCCCAAGTATTTGGCCTTTCGCAGACCTCAGCTTGGCAAATTTTGTGGCAAGACTTAACTGCGCGTAACCGTACAAAATTCAATTGGCCCAGGAATTAAAGGTAAGCGACCATAGGCAGCGTCGAGTATTCGCTGACTAGGCTCTGGAGCAGTTAGAAGTGGACTCTGTGTGATCCACATGAGGACTATTATTTGCAAATAATTCAGAACGAGTCACTGTTTGGTGTGGATTTTGGTCCGGCGGGGTTACTCCTTCCAAAATGAAACTGGCCCAACCATAACTGCTACCGGCGAGAGGTATAATTCCATGATAACCCATTTTTGTGACCTAAATTGGATGATATTTATCTCAACGACATGTAGTTCCAACAAGCTGGCGCTACGTTCTACGTTCACACAACGCATGTAAAAGTGGATTTTCTGCACGACAAATATTCGACGACATGGTTATCTCGCGTTTCGACGACGTCAGCTGGCCAACGAGATCGTGGAGCTATGTTAAATCACAGGTATCTGCGAATAAGCCACAGACTATTCATGCCTTAAAAGTCGGATACAGCCCAGCGAAGCCGCGGCAGCCATTTGGCCAATGGCTGCTTCCAATGGCCAATTCCATACATAATATAAGCGAATTCTCTTTCAAATAAAAAAAAATAATGATATCTCATACACAACTTGTTTTGTTCTAGCGCCCTTAATGGAAAACACTTTTTTTTTTCGTATCGTACGAACAATAAGTGTAAAACGTCGGGTTCATAAATACTTCTAGGACAATTGTAATCTCGTACTCGTTCATAAATATCATATTCAGACCACTTTATCCATGTCCTCATAACTGTAGAAATAGGAAGTTCTAATCGTCATGCTACTTCACGAAAACTTAAATCTTCTTCTTTCATTCCGATAGATAGTCAGGGTATCGATGTGTGACTATTTAATCAGCAAACTTCAAAAGATTTAAATTGATACATATTTAAACATATTTAAATTGCTCGTAAAACGTTTTTATTCGGACTTTGTCTTGTGTGGAAGTAAATTTAAGGTAATGTTACTTTACCCTTTGTGAGTGTCAATTTCAGTTTTTTTGGGAGGATTTTCAGATATATTTTGTTGAATTTCTTATTGGTAAGTTAATTTTTTACAAAATCTGTTATATAAATTGTATTGATAATATTGATGTTTCTGTTTTAGTTGAAAATGGTGATGTGTTTTGTGCCAGACTATAAACATTACAGTGAACAAAAAAAAATTGTAGATTTTTTACATTTCCGGTCCATTCAACTGAGCGAAAAAAAGGCTTAAATCTTGTGAGGTAATATTAAATATTTATCAGATGACATGGACGTATAACAATGATTGCGTAATTTCTAGGTGACTAGATCGGGAACCCTCAAAACATTCATTGCACTGTAGTTGCCATTTTGTCAGCAATGTTAGAAAAAATGGTCCAAAGATATTTTATTTTAATATTAAAAGGAAATTTGCATTTGAATCTCCGGGGAAATGGTATGATATTTAAATATATATGGTATAATCCAAGGAAATCTTCACATTTTAAAGCGATCCAAGAGTTACTTATGTGTATGGCCATTGCAAGTTGCAATGGTTCTTATTGAATATGATATTATTTACCTAAATTATTGAACATGTAGATATATACGAATGATCATAGAGAATCGCAGAAATGGATATTTACTAACAAGGAGGACCCCAATTCGAATGTCAGGATATGCAAGGAAATCTGTGATACCTTAACCATACAGGTTCTTGAACTGTTGCAAATTTATTTGAAACTAAAAAATTTGGTGAAAATCGAGCCGTCTCTCCAAATGAAGATATTAAAATTGTGTGTAACCTGTTTGCAAACGTAAATTACTTAACATTAAAAATTGGACTCTCGGTATTGTACGCACGGGACGATTTTATGAAACACAGTGTGGCTGTGCCTCTGTTACAAATGTTTACCCAAAACAATTTCACATCAACATTTAGTGAATATGTGGAATTGCTGACTATTTTGTGTACCGTCCGTATAACGACTGCAGAAAGCGAAAGATGTTTCTCAACCCTCAAACGAATCAAAACATTTCTAAGAAACACTATTGGCCAGGAATGGCTGTGCGCGGTAGCAATGCTATCTGTTGAAAAAACATTTGTGAAGTCAATTAAAAACTTTAATGATCTAGTCATCGACCACTTTGCTACTCAGAAATTTAAGAAGATGGACTTCAACTACAAACAGATTTAATGGTCATGGTCCTATGGTGTGTTTGGGAAAATTTTATTACCTAGGTACCTATTTGAAAATTTGATGTCTGACAGTTGCACTCGTATATCTACACAGCACAGTGTGTGGTATGATACTAAAATTTTTGGTTGCGACGCATTTCTCTATCCTCATTCCAAAATTTGGTTATGCGTGCCCCACCTGTTTTTCCCCCACGAACCGCCATTGGATAGACTTACCACTAAACACAAAATGCATTTTTTTAACTTCTCGATGCGCGTTTCGCTAAACTTCAATCTAACATCCTGATGATGCTAACATAGTTGGCAAAACACGCGTCGAAAGTTAAAAAAAAAATATTTGGTGTTTAATGGCAAATCTATGAGAGTTTAATGTGACAAACCAAAGGTTCCAATAGAAGAATTGACTCTCATATAGTTTATTTCTGTAAAGCCGCTTTGAAAAGCAGGTAAAAAAAAACGACTTTATACCACCGGACTTTATCCTGAGGAATTATCGCAAAGAGGAACATATTAACATTGGTTGTGACAACCATAAGACATACTTTTATTCCTTCGATTAAAATTTATTTTATTGGTATATTTTATTTCGATTTATTTTATAAAAATATTCCAAATTTAAATCCGTCAGGACGTTATTGCAACCCAGTATAAACCGAGAAGAATATTTAAATCAATTTTCTCGAAGTTATAAGCACTGTTAAAAAGATATACATCAGTATTACATTAATATTCATTTGGGAAACAGAATAGGCTATTTGTCAAACCGCTTACAATGTAAAGGTTGTTTTTTTGAGCTAAATTCACCATCCAGTGAAACGTGGGGTGGGCAAAAAGGGACGTTTATTTGTGTCCGTAATTATCTAGGGACACCTAGATAGTAGTCTCACCCTCGACCTTTTCCTTTAAACTTTGCTAATCCGCTCACGAAGTCCTTTGAACAGTGATTAATTGGCGGAAAATAACTCTGGACAACCGATGGTCGTTCCCACGTAATCAAGTTATCTACACTTTCGCTAGCCTAATCATATTTATATTATAATAGATCGGAAGGTTTCGGGTTGTTTCGAAAACGTTCCAATAGTGTCTTATGTTTATAAGGTTTAATACAACACTTAGA
The DNA here is from genome assembly GCA_031761425.1 of Cosmopolites sordidus. Classification (NCBI taxonomy): domain Eukaryota; kingdom Metazoa; phylum Arthropoda; class Insecta; order Coleoptera; family Curculionidae; genus Cosmopolites; species Cosmopolites sordidus. Next base: position 1,007,792 of record JARFXV010000314.1, on the reverse strand, counting down.
CTAAACTACAGTGGGTAAAAATATATTTGAACAAGAAGTTTTTTGTCAACTTAATTATTAATCTAATTTCTAGTTATTTTAATTAATTAACGAAGTATTTTCACATAAATTCCCGGTGTGACATTTTTAAATATTTCAATTTTTAACGAATAATTGATTTTTTAATTCGAAAATATTTACAACTAAACATTAAATAACTTTTTTAAATGACGCGCGTTTCGCTATCCATGATCGCATCATCAGGGGATGATTTATTTTTATTAGAACATAGTTTAGTTTTAAATTAAATTAAATTTTTTTCTTATGATGCTATCACGATTAGCGAAACTTGGTGTTTAGTGATAAATCTCTTCGAGTTTAGTGTTTCACACCGAAGGGTCCATTAGAAGATATAAATTATTTTAAATAAAAAAATTTACTTTTCTTTTGACAACGTAGTATACCATAGAAAGATTCAACTTTAATGTAGTAGCAATTTTCCAATAACTTAAACCCTTCCTATAACTTTTCCGGAAGGCCTGAAATAAATTTTCGCGCCGATCAATTTTTCCCCACACATTGTTTTTATCCAGGCAATGCATGCAATTTGACTATGAAAGTCGATAGTCATTACACTTATATGTAATGTTTATTTGAACTAAAAGGATGAGAGGATAAGATTTATAAACTTATTGTAATTTTTTGTTCAAATAGTAATTTGGGTTAATTTTTTTATTTAGAAATAAAATGTTTGTTGAAAATTATAATATTTAAAAATGTTATACTGAATTTATGTGAAAATAGTTTGTTAATTAATTTAAAAAGGCTAGTGTATCTCCATACATTAATAAATAAATTATTGGCAAAAATATATTGTTTAAATAATTGTATTACACTTAACCCATTACAATCATATGGGAAACAGAACCTCGCTCCCAGAAAAATCCACGCTGCAGTGCAAATAATACGGTTTATACAAACCACTATCGCGTCTTCAGCAATTTCAAAACAAAATCCTGCATGATCTGGTATAATAGAAACAAATAAATCCATCGAGAAACCAGTGTTCCCTCAGTTGGGAGGACTTTGAATTTTTCTTCCCAAAGTTTAATCAGAGTTATTTTTTGAGTGAAAACCCAAAAGTAAAACAAATACCAGTCATGCTCTCTTAACCACGGGGTAAAATACTGATAAACCCTGAACCAAACTGAGGATCCTTAACATTATCATCAACATAAATAAGCACTTAAGGATCAGCTTGAACGTGATACCAGATATTTGAAAGTTGAAACAGTATAGCATTTTAATATCCAACATGACTGCTGGATTCAGATTGGAAGCCACAGTAATGTGCATTGCGTAAAATTAGACGCTGAAGAAATGTTGACCATCGAAAATAAATGATTGCTAGAAACAGATATCAGATACATTATAGTTATCAGAAGTGACTCAACCAGATAATTTTACTTATTAGTGAATCCATTTGTTCAGAGCTTCATCATCAATCAAAATTTTACTTGAGAACAATGGATGTGTTTCTCGTTACCTAAACAATAATTGCCTGAAATGATATGGTACACGAATTGGCTACTGGAACGTTGCATTTTAGGAATACCACGCAACATGATGAAAGTACATTTTTAAATCGTTTTTTCATTTTTTAAAAAGCTCAGTAATTTGATAAAGTTGCCCGATGGCAACTCCTTCAACTAGTCTTGTAGTGATAAGAGTTTTTTTTATGAAAAAACAGGGTTGAAAACTTTTACTGGTATCACAAAAACCAAGTTCATGGGAATTTTATAAAACCCATGTTACTGTGAAGTGGTTATATTGTAACAGGTTACATTCATTTGTCCTTGCGTTGTGTCTGATTGTGTTTTGTGTTTGATTTGTGATGGAAATCACTAAAAAACTAACCAAATATTATGTTGAAAATGGCGAAGTTACCAAATGAAGAATAAGGAAAACATAAAAAGAACAAAAAAATAAACTATTATAAAACTAAAAAAATCAAGGGAGAAGAACATGTTAACCACAAAGGGAAGGCCGTTGCTGTTCGTGTGACAAGCCCCGATTGCAGGTAAGATTCTCATATTTAAATTATTAAGTCTTATCGAAATAGATAAATAAAAAATTATTAGAACTTTGTACACATAGGGAACTATTGCTCTCAGGTTTTCACAAGTAATCTTGTTCTTTTTTAGACGTTCGAGACTTAAATGCTTTCATAAATCATCAAAAACCCATCATTGACCAGTTTAACTCGTTCAAGGATAAATATGAGCAGGAGTCATATTTTATGGGTTTGGTGCCTTTCGTCCAATCGGTCTACCGCAGGCCACGACTTCATCAAACTAATAATTTAAGCGTTGAAGAAGGTGATCAAGTTAGACACCCAAGAGAAAGTTTCTTCGCTTATCAGGAAAGAAGTCGTGAGGGTGAGATGCTTGTTTGTAGAATGACGTAAAAAAACACTCCAATCAGTTATCGACTTGATCATGGAACCATTGAAATATTCAGAACTAGCCAACCTCAGTATTCCTGGAAAAAGAACCCAAGCGTTTTGGGTACCTTCCAGAATCGATATTTTAAATATCTAATATTTTATTGATATTTTAAATTTCAATAAAAACTTTTACAATAAAAACATTGCTTTTAAAATTAACTTTTTTCGTTTTTTTTTGCAAAAAAAACACCCATGTTCTATACTTTTTGTGAACTTGTTTACTAGGAACGTCGGAAGCTAATTAGCCATAAATATTGTATATATCTATTAATCTTAAAAAGGTTCAATTAAAAAAAATGCTGCGCACGCTCAGTCCTGATTTGTGACGTCTTTGGGAGGAGATAACGCTGTTACGTACAGTACTTCCAAAAAGTAGTTCTGGGATCTTCGAACTGGAAAGCTTGACATACATGGTGAAGGCCAATTGAAACAACTAAAAAAAAGTGGATGTAAAAAAAACCAGCTAGACGAAAATCCCCGTCGAACAGTGCTAGAACTCGGACGGAAACTGAGACTAACGCCGCACGTCATTTCAGAACATTTAAAGGAAACCAAAAATTCCAAAAAGATGGTCGTTGAATCCCCTATGAACTCAACGCTGAGAACAAGAGTAGATGCTTTGATATCGTTGTGTTATTACTCTCAAGATTCAAGAAAAATAAGTTCCTGCATAGGATTGTGATCAGAAATCAGAATCTCCCAAAAATGTAAAGAATTTAGAATCGTTGGTTAATCCTGGTGAACTTAAGTACCTAAAAGAGGACTGGAAATAATCACAAAATTGGACTTGGAGATTTTGTCGTACCAGGCATTTTCTTCAAACTTGACCCCTTCAGATTTTCATCTCTTCGAATCCCCGCTATCGAACACCACCTGGTTAATAGCCACTTCATATCTCTTGAGGAAACAAAAAAATGTTATAAAAAAATCAAAACCATCTAGTTTTTTTTTGATCTGGAATTCGATTGTAGCCAACAAAAGTGGTGACAAAAGTGTATAGGAAGGGGATTACATCGAAAATGAAGTGTGTCGTACTTTTTTCATAAATAATTATCAAAAGCAGTGAAAAAAACCGATAATTCAATCGGGTCCTAATGGCCTTTTCATCATGTGACGAGTGCAAGCTCAGCCGCTATGTTGAAATAGCGGTAATTCAAAAGTTTCGTACTGTTTTCATCAACAATGGCTGAAAATGCTATATTATCTCTACAAAAAAATCAATTATTAGAAAAAATCGTCGATGGTGCTTCACTTGTTTATAATTCACTTGAAGCCCATAATTGTGAACAATTGAGAAGGGGGCTAAAATGTCATGGACATCCGAAAAAATGGAAAAAAGTGAGCTGTTTGAGAGGTTAGGCATCAATACTTGTTTACTCTGTAAAAAATAATAAAAACAAATAATATCTATAATTTTGTGATGCAATGAATTTTTGTGATGCATTAAAGAAAATATATAAACATTTTTATTATTATTTAGATTTTCAAATGTTATGTTTCTTGAAAGTTAAATATATGATGCAATTATTTCTATTTATTATTCTTTTCATTTATTACAATATACCGGTCTTAATTTGAACACCGTTTCGTTGTTCCTTTTCGTACAGATAACATAATAATAATAGATTGGAGAAATTTATTTTTCAATTAAGGCACTTATATTTTAATTTTTTTCGTACTTTTCTTCAACGAATATACTTTATTTAAAATTTTTTGATGATAGATGAAATAATCAAAATATGTAAGAGTAAATTTAAAAAATACTACGTGGAATGGATAAAGACGAAACCAGTTAATGTAAAAATGTGTATATTTGCTGACGATATAGTCCTCATGGCAGAATCTGAGGAAAAATTAAAATTCAGCATAGCAGTATGGAACGAAGCAGCTGAAAAGTTTGGACTACACATCAATGTAAATAAGACACAGATCATGAAATTGACCAATAACCAAGAAACCTCAAACAAGGAAATCAAACACACTGAAAAGTAAACTAGTTACGTACTATTATTAATAATAGAGGAAACTAGGACGATGAACTGAACAACAGACTCACGAAAGCATGGAGATTGCTCCAATCGCTTAGCAGAGGCTTCTTAAACCACAAAAAAATATCCAAAAAAACGAAATTAACAATATATAAAACGATATATATCCCCACACTAACATGTGGATGCGAAAATTGGGTTTTGAATGAACGGCAAAAGAGTAGAGTTCAAGCGGCAAAAATGAAATATCAGACGGTACAGAAATAAATAACGGTACAGAAAAAAAATAGACAATGTCAGGAATAACATAGTCAGGGACAACTTGGAAATGCCAGCACTTATGTCAAAAATAGAAGAGCAAAAACTGAGATAATTTGGTCATCTAAACAGAATGGATCAAGGCAGATAAACCAAGAAAGTTGAAGGAAAGAACAAAAGCGGGATGTCGTGCAAGACATGGAATAAAGATATCACAGAAACAATCCAACGAAGAGGCAAAACATGGCAGGAAGCAGTTAACCTGGCCAAGGACCGTAAATTTTGGAGAAACTTCATTAACATATGAAATGTAATTTCACCTCGACACCTCCAGGTATTAAGAGGAAGGATTAAGTAAGTAAGTAAGCAATATTTTTTGATTTTAATTATTTGTATACGGCTACTTGACCTTGATGAAAAGGCCTATAAATAGTGGACAAAAAAGCTACCGTGACCATACATCCCTTTTTGTTTACGCTTTTGAGCCAAAAATTTCTCTTGTCCGAAATTGAAATGTAATTGAACAAACTTAACAGTTGGTTAATGGTGGTTAATTATTCTTAATGTGTTCTTTAACAAGACGTTTAATTTGGAAAAAAGGTAAAAGGTAGCTGCACATTTTTCCCATCTCTCTGGCAATTTGTGGATGCCCTCCCAGAAAAACCGTCAAGCCATTTTTCGACCTCTCCGTAATTGTTGAAGTATTTCGTGAAGTGAAGTAAAACTGCGTGAGACATCGATGAAAACAAGTGATAGTCGAAAGGGGCCAAGTATAGAGAGCATGTTATCTTGCTGCAAAATCACTTTTCCGTATCTTGTAACCCATTCTGGTCGCTTTTCGATCAATACACTGATCAAATTTATCATTTGTTGAAGGCAGTGAACAATATTAACTGTTTCACCTGGTTTCAGAAACTTATGGTACACGACACCCTTCTAATCCCACCAAATCTACAGCATTGTTTTCTTTCCAAAGCGATCCGATCTCGCAGCCGATGTTGTTGGTTGTCCTGGATCAATCTATGATTTTCTGCATTTTGGGTTCTCGAAATAAGGGAGAGTCGTCGAAATAAGGGAGAGTAATCTAGGTCGGATAACACATATATGTCCTAATGTGGGCACTATATTGAACATTAGCGTAAACCACGTTGCTGCAAAAAGTAGTAATGCAGTATATTGTTTCACAGAGGAGACAGAGGAGAATTAGTATTTTAAAAGATCTGAACTAAATAATTTAACAAACAACGAAACACTTGTCATTGTTACAATAATCATTCATTGTTAAAGTAAGTAACAACAAATTGTATTACATATTTTAAAAGCAAATTTATTCAGGTACAAATTATGTAATATATTTAATATGGGTTATGTAATATATTTTGACATAATGAGTCAAGTTGCTTATATTGGACATTATCGCAGTTGCCCAAAATGAACCGGTTCAATTTAGGCAACCCTGATAAACTACAATTCCAAATTAATCTTTTGTGTCTTTCGACGATTTTCGACAGTACAAAAAACTCTACAAAAGGTTACAACTATGATATGCGCCGTCAGTGCTGCTGGGTTTTATGTTTCTCCGATGATCATTTTTGTAACAAAAACATGTGGCAGTAGCTGAAAATGCCTTTCGTGCCACTGTTATTTGGCCAGTTAACAGACATGTCTTTCCGGATCACCGGTTTGCACCATCATATATTACTTAGTGAAACTAGATACTGAAATTGAAATAATTACTGGAAATTCAGCAAGTACGTCAATACTCAATGACAGTGAAGGCGGCGATGATTCCGCTGTTGTTTATATTTTTCAGGAGAAAAGCGTAAAAACTTTGAAGATATTCTTCATGAAATATCACCGCTACCAACACAAAATCCACAGCCAGGTCCATCGTCTTCTCGAGCATAAGGAAGTTTTGCTCAGAAAGCACAGTTATTATCAACTATTCAACGTTCTGGGATTAAAACGTAGCATCGAAGAAAATATTAAAAAGACAAAGGCACAAAATATTGGAAAGAAAAGATGTGGCAAAGAAGAGAAGATTAAAAAGAAAAAACAAAGAGTACAAATAAAAACTACATGGTTTTGTACCATATGTGATAAAATAAGGGAAGAAGAGATGCTTCTATGCATTACATGTCACGCTTTACAATAATACAATTATTTTCAACCTAAAAGTTTTTATTAAAAATGCTTTTACAAGCTCATATATATATATATATATATATATATATATATATATATATATATATATATATATATATATATATATATATATATATATAAAAATATTTAAGTGGTCCAAACTCGACAACTCTCCCTAATATCAATTTTTCGTCTCCAGTCACGATCCGATGCAAAAAAGTCTTTCTTTCATGCGGAGAAAGCAAAAGTTTACACACTATTTGTCGCTTTTCCATCTGTCTGCCTCTCAGCTGATACCCAGTGATAACCATTTCCCTGCCTTCTATCCAGAAATGATCATAAATGGTTCGGCGATCAACATTTAACCTCTCTACCATTTGTTATTGAATTTACATATCGTCGTTTGCCAACAATACTTGCAATTCGGCATCTTCAGATATCTGGTTGATCTAGGCGTTCTTTGTCTTTCAAGTGGAAATCACCACGTTTGAATCGTCTAAACAAACACATGTAAACGTCTTGCCTTGGGACATTGCCATCGTAAGTTTCCACAAGTATCCGACGGCTTTCACTCATGTTTTTCTTTTGATTGAACAAGAAAAGCAGTAAGTTTATTTGGCTTGAAACTCGACATGTTTACTACACGAAGATATGATGCTAACTCGAAATCGTTTAAACATAAACAGCGTTTTGAAAGGTACTGCCGTAGCAACAAAATGACATAAGGAGATTAGCGTGTTAACCGACTCTTGTTTCCAGCGCCATTTCGTAATCAAATTGAATAGCAATACAGAAAACTTAGTTAATTTAACTCAAGATTGGTCAAAGAAAATGAATAATTTATAATGAAAATGTTACCAAGATTATAAAAAATCTGAAAAGATATCATAAATATTATTTTAGCTTATAGAAAACAATTCTTTAAAAAATTGTCTATTTATCTTGAAACACACTTTACATTTATCATAATACACACATTATCAAATAGGTCAAAACAAAACAATTACGTAGTATCATTCCCACAATGTTATCCTGTCCATGGTGATACGATACACGAAATTTTAACGTAGAGAATATCCGATTCCAGAACTGGCTGATAAATGATGGAGCTGCGATTAATTCCAGAAGCTAAATTGAAAGTGTTAATCAAGTTTAAAGTGGGGGAAGGCAAACATTAAAATCTTTAGATAGTGAAAGTTAATTTAGGCTTCGGCTTCTAAAAAGCCGCCTTCCCGACGGAGACTGTCTCTTTTAATGGGGTTGTTTTTTTTTAGTTGTTTTACGATCGTTTATACGCTTAATAACCTTTTAATGTCCAATAAAAAGGACGTTTATTTACAAATGATTAGTTTATAACTTGTTTTTGATTTCTACCTAATTCGGATAATAAATTCTAAGTGTGAGTATTGCGTGCTTCAGAATTTAATCTCATTTTACATGTACACCATTGTGCATAATTACATTAGCGTTTTCCATAGATTTTTTGGATACACAAGCCAGCAGTTGCTATATAACCTAAAAACAAAAGAAAAATTCTTAACAACTTTTTTACATATATGGTAAAGCTAAACTTAAAACATTTATGTCTCCTTCAAAGTAATCCCCTCTCATTGAAATACACTTCTTTCAACGTTTCTTCTAGTCTTCGAAGCAATTTGTATACTCGACTGATTATAGTGGTATTTCCTTCAAAGTTCTAGCGATCTCCCTTGAATCGCTTAGTAGGTGTGCAGAATAATGTTTCTTTTTTTTTCTTAAACAAAAACGTTCAATTTGGGAGAAAGGTAAAAAATGGTTTATTCAAAGTATGCGTCATCGCTCGCTGACAATTTTCTATCTCTCTGGCAATTTATGGATGCCCCTCTCAGAAAAACCGTACATCTTTTGAGATGATTAAGTCATCAAGACATTTTTTACATCTCCGTAATTATTGAAGTGTTTCAGGTGCAGAAATAGTGTCTCTAACCGTTTTCGCTGTGTATGATGGGGCGTTTTCGTGCTCAAAATCACTTTTCAGTGTCTTGGATCATTCTAGTCGCCTTTCTATGTATTAACTGTTTCACCTAGTTTCAAAAGCTCATAGAACACGACACCTTTCTGATCCCACCAAATGTACATCATTGTCTTCTTTCCAAAGCGATTCGATCTGGATGTCGATATTGATGATTGTCCTGAATCAACCCATGATTTTCTGCCCATTTGCGTTCTAGAAATATATCTATTTTTCGTACGATCCGGTGCAAAAAATCTTTTTTTTTTTCACGCCGAGAAAGCAAAATTTCGCACACCGTTTTTCTCTTTTTCATCTGTCTGTCGTTTAAGTGATTTGGTAACCATTTTCCAGCCTCGGTCTTTGCCATGGTATACAGACGATCACAAATGGTTCGACGACCAACATTTAACCTCTCTGCCATTTGCTGTTGAGTTTGCATATTGTCCTCTTCCAATAATAATTGCAATTCGCCATCTTGAAATTTTTTCGGTTGACCTAGGCGTTCTTTGCCTTTCATGTTAAAATCACCATCGTCTAAATGAACGTCTACAAGCGTCTTGCGTTGGGACATTGTCACCGTCAATTGTCATAAGTATATGACGACTTTTAATCGCGTTTTTCTTTTGATTGAACAAAATAAAATAGATGCCGCAAATGCTTTTAGTTTGGTTCGCAATTCGACAGGTCTACCACACGAAAAAAATATCCATCTCTAGCCATCTCTTACAAAAAAATAAAAATTATTAACCGCCACACCTTGTATATGGACTCAAAACAGTCTCCACAAAGTTGTTTCTTTTCTTTTCATCGAGGGAACACACAGCGCCGTATCTGATGAATATGGTACTTATGGAATGACATTTATTTGATTTTGAGCGAACAAAATAATTTTTGTGGTGTGCGATGTTGATTTATCGTGATGTAAAAACCATGAGTTGTTTAGAGAATAATTTAGGAAATAAAAAATAATTGCTGTACCATTTACTTTGGCGTATTTCTTGCCAAAGAAATATAGAAACATAAAAGCACACAAGCAAAAATGTTATCAATTTTTGTATTTACATTATGTTATATAGCGAAAATATTTTCAGGCTGGTTCAAATATTTATACTGTGTGTTTGAATATTTTTTGTTTTGTTGCACATATTTTGAACTATACAAAATATACTTGAATGATCTTGAATTATTTGTTTTCAATAAGCAAAATACTTCAACATCAGTTAATTCCATTGAAATGATAAAAGGCACAAACAATAGCTTAGTTTTACATTCACCAAAATTAATTATTAATAATTATATTATTATTTAATTATTGTGCAAAATACCTCATGTAACAATAAAAACAGCACTCTTTCAACATATTTTTAATATTGAAACAAAAAAACTGAACATAAGCCTTCCCGATTTAACGAACCTTTTATTATTCGCATCCAAAATTATAAAACAACATTAATCCAGAAATGTTTTCACGAACGAAAAAAAAGACTGAATAACAAAAACAAATTAAAATTTTAAATGCCGAAGTCTTACTCGTTCCGACAATTTTCACCTTTCTTTCCTTTATTTTTAATGACGTTATTTTCCACTCCAATAATAAAAGAAACCCTGCAAAATCCAATTCCTTTCACAGGAGAAAAACAGAAATGGAAAAATAGAAAGGGAAAAATTTATACCGTATTTAAAATTAGGGTCGGTACTGTGTCTATATCATTTTTTGAGTCTTTTCAAGAGTATTTACTTTTGACCTTTTTCCCTTGTTCGGAGTACCTTTCTTCCGATGTCACTCAGGGAGACTTATATTTTCCGATAGTTTTCCAACTGTAACTGAACAAAATTTAAATTTTAGTAAATGCAAATTTAATCCAACAGTTCATTCAAAAAACAAGGAACGATAAATGCACAGCAAAAAAGCTTTTCTATAAAACGTTCCTGTGAAATAATTTCCGATTATTTATCTCGATGGGCAGTTAAAATTAACAGAGTAAAAAAACTTAGGTCAAACTTGAAGCAATTTTTAACAATTTTAAGTCAATTTTACTCAAAAAACAAAAAACGAGAAAAGCAATAGCAAAATACACAATTTTCCTGTGCAGTTATTTTAAATTGTTTGTCTCGTTCGACAGTTAAGAAATACCAAAGAAAATAATATAGATCAAATATGGTCAATTTTTTGGCATTTTTAAGATAACCCAAGTTAATTTAAACAGCAAAGAGAAATAAAAACAATAATACAATACTTGTCGATAGAATTTTCTTGGGAAATTATTTCAAATTGTTTATCTCGGTCGACGCTTGAAAATTAACAGTGAAAAAAACTTAGGTCAAATTTGATCCAATTTTTAAAAATATTTAAGACAAAAATAGTCAATTTAAAAAACAACGAACGATACTAGCAGTAGCAAAACACTGATCCACACAATTTTAAAGTGTTTATCTCGGTTGACAATAATTAAGAATTAAGAGAGAATACTTAGGTTAAAGTTCCAGGATCTGGGAAGGGTCCAATTTTTAGTATTTTTGGTTTAACAACGATCAATTTAAAAAAGAACAATAAAAGCTAAAGCAAAACACTGATTTTCCTGTGGTGTTATTTTAAATTGTCTGTTTCGTTCGACAGTTAAGAATTCAATCCAATTGTCAGTTCAATAAACAAAGAACGATAAAAAGTATCAACATACCTATGCATGCAATTTTCCTGCTAAATTGTGTACAATTAAGAATTAACAAAGAAAAAAGTTTAGGTATAATTTGATCCCATTTTTAGCATTTTCAGTTAACAACAGTCCATTCAAAAAACAAGGAACTATAAAAAATTGCAAAATACCTATTCGTACAAATTCCAATTATTTATGAATTATTATTACAGGCAAAAACTTATTATTACAGGTCAAACTTGGTCCAGTGTGTTTTATTTTTTAGTTAACAACAGTCAACTCAAAAAATAAAGAACGATAAGAACTAGTAAAATAATTAAACATTTAATGTATCTGTGAAATTATGTCAAATTGCTTATCAACGTCGACAGTTCAAAATTAACAGAAAAACACTTAGGTCAAACTTGATAAAATTTTTAGCATTTTTAAATTAACTGCTGTTAATTAAAAAAAAGGAACGGTAAAAACGATAGCAAAATATTTACCTATACATTTTTTAAATGAAATTATAACAAATTTCCTATTTCAGTCAATAGTTAAGAATTAACAGAAAAAAAAACTTAGGTCAAACTTGATCCAGTTATTAGCATTTTTAAGTTAATCAAGTTAATCAGTCAATTTAAGAAACAAAGGACTATAAAAAAATAGCAAAATACCTATCCATACAATTTCCAATAATTTAAGAATTATTATCAGAAAAAAAAAACTTGGGTCAAACTTGGTTCAATTTGTTCTATTTTTTAGTTAACAACAGTCAACTCAAAAAATAAAGAACGATAAGAACTAGTAAAATAATTAAACATTCAATGTATCTGTGAAATTATGTCAAATTGCTTATCAACGTCGACAGTTCAAAATTAACAGAAAAACACTTAGGTCAAACTTGATAAAATTTTTAGCATTTTTAAATTAACTGCTGTTAATTAAAAAAAAGGAACGGTAAAAACGATAGCAAAATATTTACCTATACATTTTTTAAATGAAATTATAACAAATTTCCTATTTCAGTCAATAGTTAAGAATTAACAGAAAAAAAAACTTAGGTCAAACTTGATCCAGTTATTAGCATTTTTAAGTTAATCAAGTTAATCAGTCAATTCAAGAAACAAAGGACTATAAAAAAATAGCAAAATACCTATCCATACAATTTCCAATAATTTAAGAATTATTATCAGAAAAAAAAAACTTGGGTCAAACTTGGTCCAATTTGTTCTATTTTTTAGTTAACAACAGTCAACTCAAAAAATAAAGAAAGATAAAGAACTAGTAAAATAATTATAGGTTTCATTTATCTGTATATTATGTCAAATTGCTTATCAACGTCGACAGTTAAGAATTAACAGAAAAAAACACTTGTTTATTTCGACTGACAGACAAGAGTTAACAGAGAAAAGAATTTAGGTGAAACTTGATCTTGATTTAAGAACATTCTTAAAAACAACTTTAAAAAAGATCAATAAAAGCAGCAGTAAAATACTATTCTATGAAAAATTTATTACACGAATTGCAAAACGTTGTTGATGTTCAAAAAAAAAAAGTTTGAACAAAAGTATTCGAAATTATTTTTATCTGAGGTAAGCGATACTTGATGGATGTTCACCTTAAATAAATAACCTCACACTTATGTCTAAATTTGCGCTATTTTAAAAAATTTTAGTTTCGCATTTGAAAAAGATAGTTTCACATTTGTGTCGAAACAGTTTTCATACTTTTTTTAAATATAGTTAAGATTTAATCAATGTCTCGGTTCTTTTTTTTTAATTAATTCATAATTATAATTGACAACGAAAATAAAAACCATCAAACAAAAAATTCTTTCAGAATAAAATAAAAGGGCCTAACAATGTTAAAATAACATTTTAAATACAGAAACCCTTCTCCGGTGTCCTGAAAATACTCACCTTTTTTCTAAGACGTTATTTCCCATTCCGATAAGAAACCCTGCAAAATCGATCTTTTACAGTAAAAAAAGAAAGAATCGAGAAAGTAGACAGAGAAAAATATATACCTTATTTAAAATTAGGGTCGGTACTGTTTCTATACCAATGACGTTTTTTCTTGCCGTTTCAAAAGTATTTACTTCTGACCTTTTGGCTCTTATTCGCACTCCTTTTCTTCTGGTCTCACGTCAAAGAAATATTTATTTTCCTTTAGCTTTGTGACCGTAATTGAAGGAAATTGAGATTTTAATTAATGCCGGTGTTGTTATTTGGCGATGTCTCTTACAGTTTGTAGTTTTCGTTGTAATTACTTCAAAGAATCCACCTGGATTCGAAATTCAGAATTATTAATAAAAATTGGGGAAATAAATGACACTATACGGCTGGCCTGTTTCTTTCTTGTTTAGGGTGGAAGCAATCAACTTGAGTTTTCTCACCCATATCGTAATTATATTCGCTTTGAAACACAAATTGATGTCCCTCGGTGGTTTGATGTACACTCAGTGTCAAAATGTTAGGCACACTTGAACAATTATTTTTTAAGACTTTTCAAAATAACATATTAATATGAAAACTGTAGTAAAATGATTTTTTAGTTATCTTAAGTTGAATTGAAGACATTTCTCAACAACAAATAATCTAACATTTTAAATTTTTTTAAAGATTTTAGATGCATTAAAATAGAGGTTCCCTACCTTTTCTGGACCTTGTTTACTAGAAAACAAATCCTCTTTCATAATAGTTAATTTTACCAAATATTAAAATATTGTTACACATTGTCTATAAATATTGTATTTATCTATCTAGATATTAAGAATCACAAAGTATTAATTAATTAAAAATACTATCAAATTTAGTAAAGAATTATTTATTAAAAATTTAAAAATCAACACATAATTAATGAAAGGGTTGAGGCTAGTGGAATTAATAATTTGTTAATATCGGCTTTCCAATATCGGCTTCTAAAATTTAGATAAAATATTTATTTATACAAACAGTAAGTATTTTCAAAATATTTTATTACATTAATTTCCTTAACTGGTAAGTACGCCCCGGCCGCCCCTTTCACTGTCTTAACATCCCCACTTGCCTATGGACCCGTTACCGTATCTCTAGCGCCCATTGGGGAGCGGTACCGCCCCCTTTGGCAACCTATGCGTTAAAATATTAGATACACCCTTCGTTTTATAAGAAAGAGGAAAACAAAAACCAAGATTTTAACGTCCTCCGATGAAGCCTGAATATCATTTTTAAAATCTTCCATGTTTGCAAACTATATTCAAAAAAAAATCCCTTAGTCCTAATTCCCTTAGACTTTTTTAATTATATTTTAATTTATCATCCGAAAATCCATCATCAACAAATCTGATATTATATTTACCGAATGTATAGAGGATGTTACCTTGTTGAAACAGTGGTGAAGCTTCACTCATAATAAGATCATTTCTATTGCTGTAATACATTTTTATATTCTTAAGAGTAAACCATTTTTTTTATTTGGAGGTTGACAAAAATCTTTGAAGAAGGTTTGAACTTGGGCGACCAGGTGGTGTGGGATTCAGCTCATCTTGACACTGCCTACCCACTAAAAAAGACCACCCCCCCTTCACTATGGTGAATACTACCAAAAACCGCCTTCCAGCATTGCTTTTAGTAGGCTAGGGAGAAACTTACCGAGGACTTCACCGCATAAAGTCATAATCATTAAATGACTTCACTATAGTAAAATTTAAATATCAAAGTTTGTTATCGGCAGTTTCTCTAATTTTTTCGATCTCTGTCTTATGCCTCATAATTCCACTCAGCATCGCCCCCATCTTTCTAACATTATTTCTGCGATATTTTCTTTGCTTATTGGTCTGCCGACCCTTCTTCAAACTTTGGTCCTGAGCTTAGTGAACTCTTTGTACACAAACAAAGTATGCTTAGGTTTATCCACCTTTTTAGGGATTATTGTGAGGTGGGAACTAAAAACTCTATGCCCCGAAATGGACTGCCTTTGGTAGTACCCAATATTTACACATTTCTTCTCGTACCACCATCTAAGCTCTTTATGAAGGTTTTCGCCCAACCTTCATTTAATGTCGATCTGTCCTGCCACTCAATCTAGATTTATATAGACTTTGAACATCTCGACCAGATTGATGATCCGTACAAGATGACCGACATGGCTGTTGAGGCTATCTTCGTTTTTCACTTCTTGGGCCTCCGATGCTTGGCACGATTATTTGCAAGTTGTTTAGTAGGGCGTGGACCCTTTTCACGTTTATTTTTTTGACATGCGTGGTCATGCGGCAGTCTTTGTCGATAAATTAAACCAATGTTAACCTATCAAAGTTAACCTAACCCAACCTAATCAAATCAAACCATTATACGTCCTTCTTCCATTTGCCGTGTCAATAAATTTTGTTCTATCTAAGATCATGAAAATAAAGGAAAACCCCAGAAAAAATTATGTTCTTTGACTTTTCAGACCATGACATAACCTCTTTAACGAAAGCCAAGCCAAGACTTTAATGATCTTTGAACATTCCAAAATATGTTTTTCACATTAACTTCTTCGGCAATTACTCTTGCAGTCTAACAGGCATTCGAAACAATTCTTAGAATCAGTCTTTTTTCTCATCTTATTTGGAAATAGAAAATCGCCTGGAGCTAAATCCGTCGAATACAGTACATGAGAAAGCATTTCAAAGCGTGTCATGTTGTTTTACAGCAACAACTAGAAACGTGTGTAAAAGAACACTTTCATTTTGACCTGATGTGGTCAAACACCTTGTGAACACGTTCCAATAGGTTCAATAATAAAGCGTACTGCTCCCCGGTGATAGTACTGCCTTTTGTTAGGTAGTCTATGAGCAATCTCACCACCCAGAAAACCATCCCAGAAAACCGTAGCCCTGGCTTTTCTTGCAGATAGACCCGCTTTCGTTTCTTCGGCATATTTTCAACTGTTTCTACCCGGTGAATTGCTGCTTCATCTTTGGCATGTAGTAGTGAATCCTTGCTTCATCTACTTTAATAAAACGTGGAAGAAATTCAACAGAATTACAATAATGTATGTCTGAACGCTCTTGAGAAGTATTAATTCGAATGCGACTTTGGTCAACTGTTTACAAACGTCCATCAAGCAGATAGAAATAAAAGGAAAGAATCCTTTAAAAGGGAACTTTTATTTTTATGTCCATAAGGGTTACAAAGTATTTTATAACAGAAAATGTCAATACATACTTGGTTTACTCGATTGCCACAAACATGAAATTAAACGCATCGCTCTGAAACATCGCAGCACGCCATAAATAAATGATACTTAATAAATATCATAATTATTTGATCATACTTCTGCCAACTTTTCCAACAATCCTGATACAACCTAAACTATACCATTTTGAAGATAACACTGTCACATTACACAACAAAATATTATACTTCTACCAGTCTAGACTTAAGATACGGCTTAATATCTAAAAAGGGCCCTCATAAACAAACTTAAACGTAATTAAAAAAAAAGACAAGGAAAATATAACGTTGGAGCTTATCTTCAAAGGCCGGATATGCAGTAAACGCTATAAAAAAAATTAGCGAAATCGTGTGGATGTTAACTAGTATGCGTTCTGCCTCGATAGATAAGAAGTTTTTTGTTGTTTATGCTAACCCAATAGTGGCGTGACTCATCAGAGATAAGGCAAGATCCATTTAATTAACAGTATTTAAATATAAATATTCTCGCACTGTAGTATATTGTTTTCTTTTTTGCAATATGTTATTCGCTGATATTAATTCGCGTAAATATTTCATAATATAAAATATGATAAAAATCTATGAATTTTAATATAACGGATATTTCAATAAGATGTTTTCATCGTAAAACTAGCCCATATTTGACAACGGA
The DNA here is from genome assembly GCA_031761425.1 of Cosmopolites sordidus. Taxonomy (NCBI): domain Eukaryota; kingdom Metazoa; phylum Arthropoda; class Insecta; order Coleoptera; family Curculionidae; genus Cosmopolites; species Cosmopolites sordidus. The sequence continues at coordinate 990,437 of JARFXV010000314.1, read as the reverse complement.
TTTTTTTATCTTGATATTTAGGAAACTGAGTAGCTGTTATTAATAAATATTAATACGGAACACCATGCACAATTTTTATACTAGAAATATATTTACTAGGTATGGCTGAGAAAGGTAAAATAACTGGTATGTTCAATCTATGCGCCATAGCTAGCTGCACTTTTTTTCTATCTAAAGTCCAAAAAACCTTGACGAAGGACATTAAAGCGATTCGACTGCTTAAGCGTGCCCAACGGTGTATTGATTCCGAAGGGATGCATTTTCAATAAAAAGAAATATTTTTGGAAAATAACTAATCCTTTCTTTAAGAGGGCACTTATTTTTCCGACACACTGTATATATATATATATATATATATATATATATATATATATATATATATATATATATATATATATATATATATATATATATAAACGGCCCTCATTCCCCGGACGCCAAGGGGCAACTACCTACGGCAGCGGGAAGATCTGCCCCAAGGCAGAGGCTGCTAAGAATCACCGAGTTAGATCAGGCTGCCATTGATATTTTGACATTGCTATGCTTAATATATGGACAATGAAAACGGAGACCCAACTGCAAGAACTGTTAATCGAACTTGACAGCATACATTGAGATATTATTGTGCTCTGTGAAACACGAAGAAAGGGCGAAAAGTTAATCAAATTAGAACCAACTGGTCACGTACTCTACACCCGAGGTACTGAAAATGGATGATATGGTGGACTTGGATTCCTTATCAATCGAAAGCTGAAAGACAGTGTAGTCAAATTTGAAAGTATATGCGACAGATTAGCTCAATGCGTCATTCAGCTGAATAAAAAGTTTAAGCTTCAAATCGTCCAAGTGCATGTACCAACTATAAGCCATAGATATCCTACAGCAGGTCATAGAAAGGCACAACGAATACACTATGCCACTGTGTTTGGCTTTTATCGATTATGAAAAAGCATTTCATTCAATCTCAAAGCGGGCCATAATGGATGCATTGCTTAATCAAGGTGTAGAGAAAGCCTATGTAAGGATCAATATTTTATCAAGCTACAGCGACTGTCCACCTTCACGATCTTGAGGTTGGAATTAACGTAGAGCGGGGCGTACGGCAGAGCTTCTTCTTTTCTCAGCCTGCCTGGAAGAAATGTTCCATAATCTGGATTGAGAATAGGATGGAATAAGAATTAATGGTGAATACTTAAATCATCTTAGATTCGCAGATTATATCGTTCCTCTTTCACAAGACCCAGAGTAGTTGCAAAGTCACGTACAAGAGCTGCAAAGGGTATTTGGCTTGAAAATAAACCAGAAGAATATGTTTAATAAATTTGCTGAGGACAAAAGGATTTCTATTTATATATATATATATATATATATATATATATATATATATATATATATATATATATATATATATATATATATATATATATATATATGTATTCATCAAAACTCACTTTTTTATAAACAGTGATTTATTTATGCAGAATATACAATCGAGCTTTGATCAGTGTTACTACAATAATGATCGATAATTAAAAAATTGGTTCTTATAAGCCATGGTTGCTTAATGGTATCCGCCACGTATGCCAGCATGAACACCATCGTCAGCAAGATGTAGGGGTCATTGATTGATTTTTAAGGCCATGGTTGCTTAATGGTATTCGGTACGTATACCAGCATATACACCATCGTCAGCAAGATGTAGTGGTCATTGCCTGGTCTATTTCGGATATAATTCCTTCTTCCTTAAGTGTCTTCTTATCCTCAAGAAGGTTCTCGAGGGTGTCTAGGGGTAGTTTAATTTTTGGTCCAAATAGTAGCTGGGCTATCCTCTTCTTTTTTCTAAGAAGGATGTAAAATAAAGCTAAAATCAAAAGAATAATTAAGGTTGTACTAGAGATGGAGAGGCTGGTTTGCGTTAGAGGTTCCAATTGAAAAGGTTCAATTGGGTCTATTAGGTGGTCTTCTAGTAAGTCCTCTCGGTTTGGAGATAGGTTAATTTTCATCAACGGAATAACTTCCTGTAGAACAATGGATGGAATTGTTTCTTGAGTCTTCGTTACAGGTGCGTATGTTTTTCCCAGAATATGTAGCGTTTCATTCGAGAATATTAGGCAGCTTTTGTCAACAGTTTCTTAGTACACTTTCACCGGGGTAGTCGTGCTGATGATTAAGGACTTGTCAGTTTGATAGATAATGGGTTTGTCCAGTTGAGCGGCCTGGCACATCTTTACGATTGGTAGGCGGCAGTTGTGGACCACGGGCTTGAGCAAATGTATTTGTTTTCACTCTTGTAGCAAAATTTAAGCCATTTTTCTTTGCTATACTATTTTGTTAGTGGTAGTATAATGATCCCGTCTATATTTTGAACGGAGTAGATGTGAGATAATTCGAGGCAACGGGGTATAAAATACGAATTTTTATTATTATGGGCATCTCGCTGTCTGTTACACAAATAATCGATTTTGTATGTTCAATTAATTCGTAAGGATGATGGTCACTTGAGATTAGTGCATCCTTACTGTAGCGATTTCGCAGTAAATATTCTAATTCGTATATATCCCTTAAGGATAATAGTTCTAAATTAGTCAAAGAATTTTGGGCTAAAGCGAGGCTTCGTAACATCATTAAGATTATTTTTTTTTGGGTAATTGTGATGGGAGAAATTATGCCGTAGTTTCGAGAGGATACTGAGAGCTGTCTTATCTGGTATAACATAGGCTTGTGCATATCTGGTGAACGAGTCTATGATAGTTAAAAATAGATTCTTCTGAATTTCATGGTGTCAATATGTAACGTATGAAAGGGTTTTGCGCTTAAGAGTGGTCCATTATACAATATCTTATAAGGGTGTATTTCATATTTATTTCTTAAGCATAGGACGCATTGATTGATAAAATCTGTTATGGTAGCCTTCAGGTTGGGCCAATAATATTTTGTTTTTAGATGTTGGTAGGTTTCGGTTATGCCGTTGTGGTTTGTGCTGTGGTAGTCATATATAATTTGTTTTTGTTCTAATTCCTGTTCAATGTCTTTCAGTTGTTGTTTCGTTTGTTCGCTATCTTTATAGGTGCATCCAGCATTTTTGGTAGTTCCGTTTCCATCATGTTGATGTCCAGTCTTGAAAGGGCGTCGGCTACTTGATTCTCCTTCCCTCTCTTGTGCTGTACCTCAAAATTGTGTTATTCTAGTTTGATCTTCCAACGGACTAGTCTTGACGATGGATCTTTCAGTTTGAAGAGCCATACAAGTGAGTTGTGGGCGGTTTCAATAAGAAATATCCTGCCGTAAATGTGGGTCTAAAGTGCTTGCAAGATTCTATCTTGCAATTCTATATTGAAAGCATCTCACGTTCTATCGTGGAATAGTTTCATTCGGCTGTGTTTAGACTACGAGAATAATAAGCGATGGGGTTTCCTTGTTGAGAGAGTACAGAACCTATAGCAGTGTTCGAGGCGTCAGTCGTTACTGTAAACTTTTTTTCGAAGTCGGAATATCGGAGAATCGGAGCATTTGTAAGAAGGTCTTTACATTTCTGAAAGCATTCTTTATATTCGTCGTCGTCAGTATCTATCTTTGTGCCCTTTCTGGTACACTTCGAGAAAGGGTGCGTTATTCGCGCAAAGTTAGGGATGAATATTCTGTAAAAGCCAATGAGTCCAAGAAAACTTTTTATTTCCTTTAATATCCGCGGCAGGGCTAATCTTTGGACTGCTTCTATTTTTGTTGGATTCGGTTTTAAGCCTTCTGGTGTAACCAGACTATAAAGCCATTTTTTGCAGTATAGATTCCAGCTGGTATCTGGTGATTGTCCATCTCGATTGCCGGTACTAATACGTCCCTATTTGGTATTGTCACTGGAAGTTTTGTAAGGGATTTGGTTTGATGGTAAACCTTAAATGGTATGCATACGTTGTATTTGTCGATGGTAAACGTGCGATCCTTATATTTTAAAATGGCATCGAATTTTAGAAGGTCGGCAGTTCCAAATAATATATCGAATGTATCATGCCATTCTGCTATACGAGCGGTAATAACTTCTGATATTCCTATTTCCGAGAAAATTTTGCATTTGGTATTTCTGTCAAATGTCTGTTCCTTTGTATTTTATAATAAATTTTTCTCTAAATTCGTGTTTCTTATCGAAATATTGTGCGGCTTTTGGGGTTAGTATGGTGTCGGAGCCTCCGCTATCAATTGATACTTTTAGTTTTGAATTAGATAGTTGGAAAAAGGGTAATCTGATGGCTCGTGGAAAGTTGTAGTTATTTAATTCCAGTCAGGTGGTTCATCTTCGGAGGCTTCTAGTGGAAAATCTTCTTCTAAATGGTCAGGGCATATGTCGTCAGGGTAGTTTTCAGTTTCTATATTGTGATGGTGATACGTAGTAGACATTCTTTGGTTGCCTGAATATTTTATTGTCGATACTCCGGACATAGGTTGGGCCGACGGCATGTCTTTGAAAATGTTCAATGTCTTTCAGTTGTTGTTTCGTTTGTTCGCTATCTTTATAGGTGCATCCAGCATTTTTGGTAGTTCCGTCTGTAAGAAGGATATGCATTCTTGATCTTCAATATACAATCCGTGTGAAGAAGTTTGTAGTATGAGGGCTTTTAGAGCGGACATTATTTAGTTTTTCCAATTTGTGGTAAGTTTCAGTATATGAGAGAAATGTGTCCCATGGAATTTAGAGGTGTCTTCTATTTTATATTCTTCTTGATTTGTATAGATATGTATTTGGAATCGAAAGGTGTTCAAGTGATTTTCCGAAAATCTGATTCCATAAACAGGTTCTTCGCAAGAAGAATGAATAGTATTACCATCATCATTGCTAGGTTCTTGATTCGTGGTTTTGGGCAATGTATTTATGATGTCATCATAATCTTCAGGGATCATGTCCAAGTCGGGTTCACATATCATGGATTCCGTTTCCATCATGTTGATGTCCAGTCTTGAAAGGGCGTCGGCTACTTGATTCTCCTTCCCTCTCTTGTGCTGTACCTCAAAATTGTGTTATTCTAGTTTGATCTTCCAACGGACTAGTCTTGACGATGGATCTTTCAGTTTGAAGAGCCATACAAGTGAGTTGTGGGCGGTTTCAATAAGAAATATCCTGCCGTAAATGTGGGTCTAAAGTGCTTGCAAGATTCTATCTTGCAATTCTATATTGAAAGCATCTCACGTTCTATCGTGGAATAGTTTCATTCGGCTGTGTTTAGACTACGAGAATAATAAGCGATGGGGTTTCCTTGTTGAGAGAGTACAGAACCTATAGCAGTGTTCGAGGCGTCAGTCGTTACTGTAAACTTTTTTTCGAAGTCGGAATATCGGAGAATCGGAGCATTTGTAAGAAGGTCTTTACATTTCTGAAAGCATTCTTTATATTCGTCGTCGTCAGTATCTATCTTTGTGCCCTTTCTGGTACACTTCGAGAAAGGGTGCGTTATTCGCGCAAAGTTAGGGATGAATATTCTGTAAAAGCCAATGAGTCCAAGAAAACTTTTTATTTCCTTTAATATCCGCGGCAGGGCTAATCTTTGGACTGCTTCTATTTTTGTTGGATTCGGTTTTAAGCCTTCTGGTGTAACGGTATAGCCAAGGCATGCGACTTCTTTTGTCAGAAATTCGCTCTTGTCAAGTTGGACTTTGGAAGTTTTTGAACTTGTAGCGATCGCGAAAAAATAATGATGTCCATATAGACAAAACAACATTTATAAAGATATTCTTTTTATACGCAATCCATCATTCGTTAGAATGTAGCCGGTGCATTTTTTAAGCCGAATGGCATTCGTGTATATTCGAAGTGACCGTGTAGAACTGTGAAGGCCGTCTTTATTGTTGATTTGGGATCTATTTCGATTTGATGAAAACCTTGTGCTAGATCGAGGGTAGTGAACTAGATTGGTCGTCCAAGATTATCTAATATTTCATCTATTCTTGGTAGAGGATACTTATCTTCAACTGTTTCCTCATTTAGTTTTCGGTAGTCTATTACCTTTCGGTATTTTCTCACCCCTGATGCGTCTAGTTTTTTGGGTACGATCCATACTGGGGCTGAGTATGGGGATTCAGATGGTCGTATGATTTTTTTTTCTAAAAGTTTATTAATTTGAGAAGATATTTCGGCTTGCATGGTCTGTGAATGTCGGAATGATCTGGTATAGACTGGTTGGTCATCTTGTGTTTTTATCTCATCTTTTATCGAAGATGTAAAAGTTAGATCACTGTTTTCGGAATAGAAAATATATTTGTAGTGTTTGCATAGTTTCATGATTTTTTCTTTTTCTTCATGATTTAAATGTTCTAGCCTAATTTGATCTAAAACGGGATCTTCGGTGTTCTTATATATCAGGTGAGTATTGATTTCAAATTCTTGCAAGGGTTTCACGCGGATGGATGTGAAGTAGTTTTCATATTCTGGCGGAAGTTATTTTGTTCCTATAAAGCCATTTTTTGCAGTATAGATTCCAGCTGGTATCTGGTGATTGTCCATCTCGATTGCCGGTACTAATACGTCCCTATTTGGTATTGTCACTGGAAGTTTTGTAAGGGATTTGGTTTGATGGTAAACCTTAAATGGTATGCATACGTTGTATTTGTCGATGGTAAACGTGCGATCCTTATATTTTAAAATGGCATCGAATTTTAGAAGGTCGGCAGTTCCAAATAATATATCGAATGTATCATGCCATTCTGCTATACGAGCGGTAATAACTTCTGATATTCCTATTTCCGAGAAAATTTTGCATTTGGTATTTCTGTCAAATGTCTGTTCCTTTGTATTTTATAATAAATTTTTCTCTAAATTCGTGTTTCTTATCGAAATATTGTGCGGCTTTTGGGGTTAGTATGGTGTCGGAGCCTCCGCTATCAATTGATACTTTTAGTTTTGAATTAGATAGTTGGAAAAAGGGTAATCTGATGGCTCGTGGAAAGTTGTAGTTATTTAATTCCAGTCAGGTGGTTCATCTTCGGAGGCTTCTAGTGGAAAATCTTCTTCTAAATGGTCAGGGCATATGTCGTCAGGGTAGTTTTCAGTTTCTATATTGTGATGGTGATACGTAGTAGACATTCTTTGGTTGCCTGAATATTTTATTGTCGATACTCCGGACATAGGTTGGGCCGACGGCATGTCTTTGAAAATGTTGCTGAGTTTGAGGTTTGTGGCTTATGAGGCGTTTGAGGTTTGTGGCAAAAAGGCTTATGACTTATTGGTTTGTTTATATCTCCAAAAGGTTTTGGTTTAAAGCTTTGTTGAGGTTTTTGTTCTAAATGTCGTTTCAAACAATTCATATAAGCGACCTGTTGTCTGTAATTATCGTGTGCGATGCATTTTTGGTATGCATCTTCAAATTTAATGTTAATGTTTCGCCACATGAGTTATTTATCCCTGTGCTAAATGTCTGTAGGGCTAGATTCTGAAAATAGGGGTTTTTAAATGCCATTGTCGCGGCATCAGCGTGTAAATTTACGTGTTGCAATAACTCGTTTAGTGCTGTATTAATTCTTTGATAATATTCCTGGTAAGTCTGTTTTCTTTTGCGCTGTACTAGTTAACTGAGTTATCAGATAGACTCTGATCGAGTGTCACCGTTTTTTCTTATTAGGCTGTGTTTTACTTCGTGCCAAGTAAACTTATTTTCGTAGTTTAAGTGGTCCCGAGGTTCTCCCTCGATCTTCGAAATTATATTAGCGGCTAATATAAATTGTTGAGTATCTGATAGAGTTCTATGGCTCAGAAAGTGCAGTAAAGTTTCTACGCTATTTATAAACGTAGTACTTGTATCACTTGTCTTTCCTACTGAGAACTTTGGCCGAGTATTACAAAGGTTTATTAAGTCAGCATCTGCAATAGTTGCCATTTTTACTTCAATTGTATCTCGTTTTGAAGTAGAATATCATTTTGTACAGGTTTTCTCTTTTATAGAAGTTTTTTCTGGTAAGCTTTCTTCTGTTACGAAGGTTTTATGAGCTAGGTAATGGGCTAGTTGATTTTCGATTATTGTAGGCAAGCTTGCGAGGGGTATTTCTTTACAATTGCTCATAAATAATATTAATAAAAAAAGGGTCATAGGTTGAGTACTTACAGGAAGAGAAAAGTCTTCATCAAAGATGATTTCTTAAGATCTGCTGCTTAACAACTGAACTTGACCGATTTTTCACAGGTGAATTCTCGTACAGCGAGGATCTTGTTCGCAGCGCCAATTATGTTTGTATTCACCAAAAATCACTTTTTAAAAACAGTTATTTATTTATGCAAAAAGAATATACAATCAAGCTTTGATCAGTGTTACTACAATAATTGCTACCATTGCTTCTTATAAGCCATGGTTGCTTAATGGTATCCGGCACGTACGCCAGCATGAACACCATCGTCAGCAAGAAGTAGGGGTCATTGATTGGTTTTTATAGGCCATGGTTGCTAATGCTAATATATATATATATATATATATATATATATATATATATATATATATATATATATATATATATATATATATATATATATATATATATATATATATATATATATATATATATATATATATATATATATATATATATATATATATATATATATATATATATATATATATATATATATATATATATATATATATATATATATATATATATATATATATATATATATATATATATATATATATATATATATATATATATATATATATATATATATATATATATATATATATATATATATATATATATATAATAAATATATATCTAAAAAATATCTCTAAAATTGCCTCTAACCATGTAAAAATCCTATTGGGTGATTTCAACGCCCAACTAGGGAAAGAAAAAAAGTATAGGAAAACAGTCGGCAGTTTTCCCGTTTATAAATGGACTAGCCATAATGGTAGAAGATTGGTTGAACTATGTTCGCAGTTCAATCTAAAAATAATGTCAATCCATTTTAAGAAGAAAATAATAAAACAAAAGACCTGGAGGTGCCCAAACACGTACATGGGTGAATTTCAAATTGACTATGTTGCCATTTCGTACCCCAATTATACAGAGATTTTGAATGTTCAAGTCAGGAAAGAGCTAACATAGACACGGATCACTATTTGACTAGAATCAAACTCAAAATCTCGAAAACTTATTCAAAAGAGACTGCTAATACCAAAGTTCGACCCAACGAAAATAAAATCTGCCCTAACAGAAGAGCTTGATAAATAACCAGTACAGAACTGGCAAGAATTGAAACACAAAATTATTAAAACAGCCTTAAAGTTGGTCCCTTTACAAAAACGTAGAAAACATCCGTGGTGGGATGAAGTTTGCGAGCAAACAGTATTAAGCCAAAGTAAAGTATTAAAAAATTGGAACAGTCAAAAAACAGCAATAAACTATAACATATTTTTGAAAGTTAGAAAAGAAACATCGAATCTAATTAGACAAACTAAAAGAAAATATGAAAACAATCAACTTATCGAAATAAAAAAAGATTTCCAATAAAATAACACCCGAAACTATTACAAAACATTTAGAAATATATTAACAGGCAATGCAATAACAATGCAATCTTGGGCAGAGGGTTTAAATGGAAGGGGATACCGTCCGGGAGGTGCAATGACGTTTAATGTGGCTGGCAGGCATTTGGCAGGCTCAACATAGTGTTTAAAGGCAAACTACCACTTTGCTTGAAAAGAAAAGTCTTTGATCAGTGTGTCCTGCTCGTTATGACATACAGAAGTGAGGCCTGGACACTAACATCACAGTCAGTTCAAAAACTTCGAGTACCACAGAGGGGAATGGAAAGTTGTATGCTTGGCATTACTGTACGGGATGAAAAGACCTGCATATGAATCAGAGAACAAACGAAAGTGAGTGACATCATTGGAAGAATAAAGCAATTAAAATGGAAGTGGGCACGCTATATAACAAAGCGATTGGACGAAAGGTGGGCCAGGGCAGTCCTGGACTGGATACCGCTTGATCGCAAACGTCTACGGAGAACACCGAAAACACGATGGACTGATGACATTATTAAGTATATTGGACCTGAATGGCAGAGGAGAGCTCAGAATCGCGAAAGTTGAAAGCATGCTGAAGAGGCCTTCATCCTTCATGCTGATGTGACATCTAATATTTTCACGGATGGTAGATAATGTTTCTAAATCATTCCAGGTGTCGATCCGTTGATTATGTGAAGAGTCAGGACGTTTCACCAAAATCTCATTTGGTATTTGTCCGCTTCGCTCATTTGTCCGCTTCGACTGAAGAGTTCAACTGACATGCACGGGTCGTTACACTCGATCTTTTAGCCATCCGGCGATTGCGCAGATTGTATCAGGGTAGTTCGGGACTATTCGCGACGCTCGGCAACGCTGTCGGGCGTCTGTTTATTGATTATTTTTGCCTCTCCACATTGCCGCGTTTCTTCTTTTTTCGGAAGGGATTTCCATACTTTTGGAATGTTGCGAGAGTCGTTTCGCGTATCTAGCTCACTCCTTTATTTTATTTCAAGGGCGTCTCTGATTGTTCGGACCTTGAAGTTTTCAATACTCGCTATTTCTCTGGCTCCTTCAAAATTGATTTTATGTCCTGTTTGTAGATGGTCCTGGAACAGAGCGGAAGTGGTTTGTTTCTTTTTTACGTGTTTTAATGTTCTTGTATTCTGGCAGAGATTCGTCTGTTTGTTTGTCCTATGTATGTTCTTTTGCAGTCGGGACAAGATATGCTATATACCCCATGATTTTCCAGTCTAACTTTGTCTTTGGGGTTTTTTAGGGTGTTTGCGACAGTTTTGTGCGGCTTGTAGACTGTTCTGATCTTATGTTTCCTTAGTAGTCTGCCTATCTTATCAGTAATTCCTTTTACGTATGGTAGCAGGACTTTTGGTGCATTTGGTTCATGATCCCCTATTGTTCTTCATGTTTGGGTTTCGTGGCGGTGAATGGCCTTCTTGATACAATTTTCTGAATATCCATTTTGTCTAAGGGCTGTAGACATTTTTGGTAGTTCATCGCTTCGGGTATCTGGTAGTGTCAGTCGGAAGGATCTGGAAATCAAGGTGTTCACTACTGCTTGGATAATGATGGGATTTAGCGTTGAGGTATCGATCGGTGTGAGTTGGTTTTCTATACACTGTGTATTCGAGGGTTACAGAAAGTCGTCTTGTGATGAGGAGATCCAAAAAGGCAGTTCCCTATCCTGTTCGACTTCCAGGGTGAACTGTATTCTGGGGTGGATTTCGTTTAATTGGGTTAGGAACTTGTTACCATATTATAAAGATATTATCTACGTAGGGTTTCCAAAGTTTAGATTTTACAGGAGCGCTGACCAATGCCTTTGTTTCGAAGTCTGCCATGAACAGTTTCGCTATAACGGGTGATAGAGATGATCCCATTGGGGCACCGTCGGTCTGTCTGTAGATATGCTGGTTGAAGGAAAAATATGTATTTTTCAAGCAGTGTTCGGAGAGTTTCCCCACGTACGGTGAAAAGTTTTCGTTCGTGGAAATTAGGTCCAGAACCTCGTCTATGAAGATACTTGGATATAGTGAGACAATCAGACTTGATAGTATGTCTGTATCCTCTAGTTGGAAATCTTTAAGTATCCTTATCAAATGTTCTGAGTTTTGAACATAGGACTCGGCAAGTTGTCCCTTGGTTGCACGATACTTACTGGATATTTTTGCAAATTTTGTTTTGGAGAGCCGAAGGCACTTACTATGGGCCTTAATGGGATTTCTGGTTTATGTATTTTGGGTAGACAGTAAAATTTAGAACATCTGCTTGATTTTTCCCTTGAAGTTATTCTTTGTTCAATGTCCGGTTCTAGTTTCCATGCTTTGAGTCATGAATTTAATTCATTATTTACAAAATTTACATTATTCCAAATATTTATAAAATTAAAACCACAAACACCCAAAGTGGAACAAACAAATTTAATATACAAAATGGATTGTTTAAATTGCCCAAGCTCATATATTGGCCAAACTAAACAATATTTAAAAAATAGAATAAGTGAACAAAAGAAGCATTAGAAACAAGCAAAATATGTTATAGATAATCAACACAACTTTAATTTTAACGACATAAAAATTTTAGTTTTTGAAAAACAATATAAAATAGAAACATAAAGAAAATAGTTTATATAAAAAAAAACAAATGATACCATTAATTTCAGAAATGATACATATAATTTAAGTTGTATATATAATGACATCATTAAGTAATAAATTTTAATTATTTTATTTTAATTTTTGCATCTAATACCATTACACGTGAAAAATCCAAAATTGTTAGGTTATAATAAAAAACAAAAAATATAAAGGTAAAAAATTATTTAAATATATCAGTCAGAAATATGCCAATTAAAAATTTAAAAAAAATGTCATATTTTATTTAAAAACTTTAGGAAATTAATTGTTTAATTATATATTGGTAGGTTTTTAGATATGAATTTTTATTTTTTATAAAAATATGGTATATTGTAGAGTTGTTCTGAAAGTGGTTTATTATTAAACTGAAACATAAAAACAGTAAAAAAATATTAATTTAATAATTGACCGAAAAGCCCAATAAATAAGAAAATTATATATATATATATATATATATATATATATATATATATATATATATATATATATATATATATATATATATATATATATATATATATATGTATATATATATATATATATATATATATATATATATATATATATATATATATATATATATATATATATATATGTCTCAACTGTAATCGTATGATTTTAAGTGATTCTTTATCCATAGGAACATTTCTTCTGTTTCTGGAAACAGAAAATAATCACAGAGCGCCAAATCCGATGAATACGGCGTATGTGGAGGCATTTTGAAATGAAGCCAGCAACAAACCGAAACGTATGTGCATGCGTATTATCGCGCACCATTTGTTTTTAAGGTGGTATGACTTGACTGTGACATTCACATCTCAGAGAAGTTCCATGTCATTTCACTTTATCGCTTCATTTCACTTATCATTTCGGTAAAAAATTGTGTCGAAGATTTTTTAAAATAGGCACATTTATCGAACAAAAAAATTGCATTCAGTTTTATCTAAAAACTAAATTTCTTGCAACGATGCATTAAAATGAAAAAAAAAAGTGTTATCGGGAAAAAAGCTATGTCAAAAAAATGTTTAGAAGTGGAACAAGGGCTTTAGTAATCATAGAGAAAGAGATGAACCGCTTTCAGAAAGACCTTCTACGACAACCACTGAAGAAAACACTAACGAAATAAAAAAACTTTGATTAACGTTACTGTCGATTTGTGGCAAAAATTTATGTTTTTTTCATCACCATAGCCACAATAATTATTATTCATTAATTTTCAGTAAAAATCAAACAAATACTGTTTAACAAGCTATTTTTCCTCTTGTCTCTATTAAAGATATCACTTCGTGGATGCGTAGTCATCTTATTTTTTAATCTTAGTAGCCTGGGTGCACATCAGAAACTAAGCTAATATGAAAGCTTAAAAAACTAAATTATAATTAGCATTTAAATGTTAAATCAAACCTAATATAACTTAACGGAATAACTCGTGTGACTTTGGGGCAAAAGATAGGATTCTTTTATATAACCTCTGTAAATTAATTCCAAGGCTAGAACTCCGAGTGGTCCGAGCAAATCGCCATAAGATCATCCTTTATTCGTGAACACGAACGAAGATAATAACGGGCCCGGTCGACGAGAAAAGTTACCTTTTGCTCTGCACCTTATAATTTTCAATTACTGCTCCGGAGATTAACATATTACCCTGCGAAAAGTGTAATTTTGTCAGTTGCGTTTCGTGTCAGCCGTAAAAGGTTCGACGGTAAATTAAATTCAAAATCAGAGCCACGGCTTATGAAGATATTGACGGTGGATTGGCGAAAAATTGACCAGCGGATGTTTTCCTTTCTTTTTTTTCTAATTACACAAACTACTGAAATACTAAAATTACACATAAATATAGGTTCTACATTATTGTCTACAGACATTATTGTCATATATAGGTTCTACATCCACACAATTCATTATTATACACCCATCCTTCAGGATTGATGTAGGGTATGACTCTTAATTAAAAACTAATGTTTGACATCTTACAATTTTCATTAGTTTATTGATTAAATAAAAACAAATTAATATTTGCCAAATGTGCTTTTTAACGCCAAAATGTGATTTAATATATTTGTAATTCTTTTTCCATACGTTTCTAAATCATTCCGCTTGTCGATCAGTTCATTCTGTGAAGAGTTACGATGTTTCGCCAAAATCTCATTTGGCAGTGTTGAACACTTCGACTTGTCCAACTGACGTGCACAGGTCATTGCGCTCGGTCTTATAGCCGGCCGGCGACTGCGCAGATTGTATCGGGGTACTTCGGGATCATTCGCAGTGCTCGGCAACGCTGTCGAGCGTCCGTTTATTGATTTTCTTCCTCGCCGCCACGTTGCCGCGTTTCTTCTTTTTTCACAAGGGATTTCCATACTTTTGGAATGCTGCGAGCGTCGTTTCTCGTATTCAGTTCACTCTTCTCTTCTATTTCAAGGGCGTCTCTGATTGTTCAGACCTTGTAGTTTTCAATATTCGCTTTCTCTTTGGCTCATTCAAAATTGATTTTAAGATCTGTTTGTAGATGGTGCTGGAACAGAGCGGAAGTGGTTTGTTTTGTTTTTTATGTTGTTTTTATGTTCTTGCATTCTGGCCAAGATTCGTTTGTTTGTTTGTTTTATGTATGTTCTGTTGCAGTCGGAACAAGATATGCTATATACCCCATGATTTTCCAGTCTAACTTTGTCCTTGGGGTTTTTTAGAGTGTTTGCCACAGTTTTGTGCGGGTGTAGGTTGTTCTGATCTTATGTTTCCTTAGTAGTCTGCCTATCATATCTCTAATTCCTTTTACGTATGGTAGCAGGACCTTTAGTGCATTTGGTTCATGATCCTCTATTGTTCTTCGTGTTTGGATTTCCTGACGGTGAATGGCCTTCCTGATACAATTTTCTGAATATGTATCCTGTCTAAGGGCCGTGGAAATTTTTGGTAGTTCCTCGTTTTGTGTATCTGATAGTGTCAGTCGGAAGGATCTGAAAATCAATGTGTTAGCTACTGCTTGGATTTGAGAAGGATGATGATAGGATTTAGCGTTGAGGTATCGATTGGTGTGAGTTGTCCAGGCTTGCTAGTACGTCTGTATCCTCTAGTTGGAAATCTTTAATTATCCTTACCAAATGTTCTGAGTTTTGAACAGAGAATTCGACAAGTTTGACGCTTGGTTGCATGATACTTGCTAGATAGTTTTCCAAATTTTGTGATGGAGAGCAGAAGGCACTTACTATGGGCCTTAATGGTTTAGGTATTTTTGGTAGACCGTAAAGTTTAGGACATCTGCTTGATTTTTCCCTTGGAATTATTCTTCGTTTAATGTCCGGTTCTAGTTTCCATGCTTTCCATGCAATATATATATATATATATATATATATATATATATATATATATATATATATATATATATGCTAGTCTATTAGTCTGGGAACATCCGATCATTTTTGTCCCGTTTGTTGGGAACATGAGGCTCACAAGCGAAATTGACTACATCATGACCAACGATAAAACAATATTTACCAATTGTACTGTCCTTAACAATTTTAATGTTGGAAGTGACCACCGAATGGTACGAGCAAGAGTTCGGATTGACTGTCGAAAAGAGCGCGAAAGAATGGTAAGATCAAAGAAGGGCAAGGTGGATTCTGGAAAACTGCTGGAGAGAGGAAGCGATTTTGAGATTGCTTTGTCAAACCGGTTTGCTGCGTTACAAGATCCAGAGGACGTGCAAATATCAGTTCAATATGAAGAAATCGCCAACAATGTCCTTCAAACGGCTGCTTCAATAGCACCAGAGGAAAAATGTCTCAAACAAACAAAAATCTCCAGTGAGACCATTGATTTAATGAAGAAACGGCGAGCAATGAGAAATGCAGGTAGTCCTTTTGGCAGGGTCGAGTACACCGAGCTCTGCAAAACTATAAGAAAACGTATCAGAGAGGACACGCGCCGATTCAATATGCAGCTAGTGCAAAAAACCCTGGAAGAAAACAAAGGAATTAACAAAGCTAAACAGAAGCTGAGAAGCAAAAGAACGCAAATATATGCTTTAAAGCGTGAGGATGGCACAGTGTGCAGGACGCGTACCCAAATGTTAGAGATTGTCAGAAGGTTTTATTCCCAGTTATATGAAGATCAGAGCCAGTCAGGGACAGCAATACCCACGGAAGAACAATATATAATGCCAGATATCCTATTGGAGGAAGTAACAAATGCTATAGAATTGATGAAGAACGGCAAGGCTCCAGGAAAGGATAGTGTAACTGTCGAAATGCTAAAACTGGTGGTCGGACGTTACATAAAACACTGGCAAAATTATACTCAAAATGCCTCAAAGAACAAAAAGTACCGGACTTATGGAAAAATGCAGAAGTGATCCTTTTACATAAAAAAGGAGCACAGGAAGGAATATTTTCCTACCAATATATTTCGGATCATTATCCTGTTGATATTTAAGGGAGCATGACTTCCTGAAGAATGTGGATGTACTCATTTTGGTCCATTTTTTTTAATCCAGTAAATTGGTCCTACACCGTACAATGAGAAAGCTGCCCACAGCTTTATATTATCGCCTCCATGCATTACAGGATTAATAATATGTTTTGGTAATAATTCTTGACTGGGTGGTCTTGTAGCATATCGCCTACGATCAGAACCTATTAAATTTATTTTTGTTTCATCGATCCATAAAATATTGCGCCATTTCTTAATTCCCTGTTCACCATACCAATTTAACTGATCACGGACAAACATAAAACGTTATTTTACATTCGTGGTGCGTAACAAAGCCACTTTTTTGACTGCTCTAACCATGTAAGTTACTTGCTTGAAGCCTTCTTCGAATTGCTCTTGAACTTATTTCTAACCTCAGTTCACTTTTAATTTCGGTAGACGATTTAAATGGATGATTATCTTTAATTCGAAAAATCTGCCTGTCAGTATACGATGTCGTTTTTCTTCCAGCTCCGCGCTTTTTATAAACTGGTTGCTTTTTTAGGGCATTTTCCACCATTTTTTTTTTGAACGACCGACGATGGTTGTAATTTCCCTTAGTGACTTTGCTTTGCTAGCTGTACAATGGACGATGCGACCCATTTCTAACATAATTATTATTCGACCAAGGTTGTTTTTAATTTCAACGCTTGGAATAAACAAAAAGTATCGATAAATGAACAGCAAAACGTTAAGAAGTAATATTTACTGCTTTATAAATTGTATGGCTCTATTTTTATAACCACATTTTCAAGTTCTTTTATAAAATTTTTGTTAAATATTATGTTACTATATTTTTATAAAAGTATTTTTAATATTGTTTTCCTTTTTCTGCTACATATTTATATTACACAGTTACTTGTACTAATTACGTATGCTATTTCAACTTTATTTGCCAAACAGTGTCTTTTATTGTAACAGCTTTATTTCTCTGGCCACCACTGTATAACATTTTAAAGCACGTTTTTTGCTCTGTCTAACTGTGGTATTACTTTTGTTCTAAAATACTTTCAGCCAATGTTTGCCCGTTAAATGTAACATGGATAAAAGCAAATTCCCACAATTTTCTTATTCCAATTCAAACTAGGCCGAAAAGCTGCAGAAACAGCTCGCGATATCATCGATGCGTTTGGCCCAGGAACCACTAATGAACGTACTGCGCAATGGTGGTTTAAAAACATTTCTAGCGGTGATAAGAGTCGTAAAGATGATGAGCGTAGTGCTCGGGCATCGGATGTCGACAAAACGGCGTAACGCATGTGACGATTTCGAACTATATACAGGATATTGGAAAGTCAAGAAAGCTCGATAAATGTGTACCGCGCGAATTGAATGAAAATAAAAAAAATGAAAATCGTCATTTTAAAGTGTCATCTACCCTTTTTTTGTGAATAAAAAGTATCTGTTTCTCGAGCGGATTGTAACGAGCGATGAAAATTGGATTCTTTACGACAATCGGCCATGATCAACGCAGTGGTTGGACCGCGACGAAGCTCCACAACACTTACCAAAGTCGAAAATATACCAAAATAAGGTCATAGTGACTGATTCATCACAGTTTCCTGAGCCCGTGCGAACCGATTACAGTAGAGAAGTACTACCAGTAAAGCGATGAAATGCATCAAAAACTAAGGCTCATGTTCCCGGCATTGGTCAACAGGAAGGGATCAATTCTCCTCCATGACAACACTTGGCCACACGACTCAATGATCACGGGACAAAAGCTGCATTAGTCGAGCTGCGAAACCCTCGACCATTCGCCATACTCGCCTGACCTATCGCCTACCGACTATCACTTTTTCAAGCTTCTCAACAACTTCCTGCGCGAGAAATACTTTAAAAATCAAGAAGACGTAAAAACTGCCTTCAAAGACTTCATCGCCTCCAGGACTCCGAAATTTGATGCAACCGGTATAAACAAACTTGTTTTTCGTTAGTAAAAGTGTGTTGATTGCAATGGTTTTTATTTCGATTAATAAAGTTTTGTTTGAGCTGAAATATATCCATTTCAATTAAATGATTAAATACTTTCGTAAGAATTTAATATAATTTTTCAATCCAATAAAATTAATTTTTATATTTCACTAACAGACAAAGAATCGTACTTAATTTACACGTGTGGTTTTTTATAACATAACTCTACTGATGCATTTATTCTAGTCTGTTATTAAGATTGTCGCTTATTATTCATCAGACATGTATAAGTAATACCTACATAGAAAATCTTTTCTGCATATAAAGAATTATTTCTTTATTGAACCCATTAACAGGCAGCCATCGTATATGTACGTTCATTTTTATCAGGCATGAAAACAATAAACACAATTGTCGGTTCTGCGTTGCGGCAGTTTTTGTTGTTTACAAATACAATGTGACCGTATGAGCCGAGGACAGAGGAGCGACTTGAAAGAGAACACACAAGGTGTAGACCGTTCTTTTAATTCTAAATGCTAAAAATTTAACCTATGAATTCAAAAGCATCGTTTAACTTTAATTAAAGTAGTTTCGTAAAATATTTGCCTTTATCTTTTTCTGCTTGAAAAAATATGTGTTGATGTATTTTTTTATCAGAGAAAATAATGAACGAAATATTTTGAGGCAGGATGTCGTAAGAAACAAGTTTATCGATCTATCCAGTCGGAAAAGGTGACTGGAAAACTGAATTTTCTAATGATATATGCATCCTTTCATCATCTGAAATTTCCAAGCACTAGAATACAGAATTTTAGAAGAATATTTGTTCATTCGCAATTATATATACTAGGTGTGTAAATATAGTATTGAGATGTGGCGTAACGTTCGATCTAGTAATAATATAGATGTCTCCTTTGGAGAGGCTAATATCTGAAGTGCCTTCAGTAGAAGTTTCAACTCCCTGGAGTCACTTGGTGGTCCGTAGTAATACTTTTCGTACTTTTGACTCTGTCTTTTCTATTTTTCTGTTTTTTTTTTTTTTTGGCCGTAGTGAAATTGGAGTCTGACATTACTGGCCCTTTCGTTTTCCGGCCGGCCGTGTACAAATATCCAAGACTGGTCTCCAGTAATGACCCATTTCAAAAAATGAGGGCCATTTTCAATCCCCCGAAAAGTCAAGACACGTTTCCCTCCTATTTTCTTTTTGATCCTCAACAAGAAATTATGAAGATTTCCACAGATCCCGGATTCTGTGGATATCTTCATCCCCTCTTGCAGTTAAAGGCCTTCCACTTCGAGGTTTATCTTTAACCGGTCTTTCAATATATAAAGAGCACGTATTTTGAAGAAGGTTTTACGAACAAGAAGGAACGTCAATGGATAATCCTCTATCACCGTTTTTTGGTCAACTTATTTATGAGCCAATTTGAAACCGAGGCAAAAGATGAGTTCAGTTGCTTTCCGAGGGTGTGGTGAAGATATGTGAATGGTTATTCAAAAAATGAAAACTTAGAATATTTAGTTAAGAACTTAAATGGTAAATTCGAAACCATAGCATTCACGTATCAACTAGAGAAGAATAATAGATGATAATTTTTGTATATTTCAGTGAGTAGGAACAATAAAAATAGGTTAGATTTTAATATTTTTAGATAAAAAAACACTTCAAAATATAACCTAACGATTCGAATCATAGTTTCCATAATAAGATGGCTAGTTTAAATTTTATGGTCGATAGATTAATTAGTTTTCTTCTGGACAAAGGTTATTGTAACAAAGAATTAAGATGAATCACGAAGGTGTGCGAAATGAATGGTTATAATAAGAATATTCTAGATGCTTTAATTAGAAAATATAAGTTTAGACAGTTATTAAAAGAATCTACCACTTTTCTAAAGGAATAGAGCAAAAATAAATTCATTGTAATACCATTTGATACCCAATTAACACGAGGGCTAGGCGAGATTAAAAAAACAAATTCACATTATGGTAGCCTACAAACCATATGCTAAATTATGAAAAACCCTGGGTAATCCATATCCAATAAAAATCGGAGATTTATGAAATTGTTTGTCAAGATTTTGATTGAAAAAAAACTGGATAAACTAAAAATAAATATCAATAATAAAAATTCATATCAACTTTCAAGCAGGCGCGTCATCATTTGTTACGGCAGCAATCGCGCGTAGTTTTAAAGACCTATTAAAGGTTTTTGGGATTTAGAAAACAAATAAAAAATAGCTTGATTATCAGTCACACTTTATTTATTTAGATATATTAACTTTAAATGAGTAAACAATTTGGCAACCAAAATATTGCGTTGCCACATAAAATCACTTCACACTGATTACACTTGTTGAGATCAAGTAATATAAAACACTGCAGTTTTTATTTACCTGCATTTATCTCTTAATTTTAAGTTTAGTTATTCGTACACACGTTCTCTTTGGATTAGGAAACATTTTAGCAGCTTAACTCTTACTTAAACGTAAAATAAAATCAAATTAATAAAATTAACAAGTTCGATAATGAAATCAATAAAACAGTAACAAAAATTTGTATTATTTGTGTCTGATTCGTTACATGAGTTTCAGTCACTTCTCTTTAAGTGGTCCCTAATTTTTCTTTCAGTTTTCTCGAAAGGTTCGTAGCTCTTCTCTTCTACCAGTGGCGACTCGTGAGGGAGGGCGTTGGGACGCAGCCTCTCTAGCATTTATCACAGTAAACAATTTCTCAGAGCAAAACACCACATTTTATTTCCGTTGAGTTTCTTTCCTTTAGCTCATTTTCCTGGTTCACTTCCTGTATATGGTTTCAATAGCACGAAAAGTAAAAAGGAGAAAGGGGTAAGCAAAAAAAAATCTTTAACAGCACTATTTTCTTCTACACTCTCCTACTTTAAAAACCCACGAGTTACCACTGCTCTCTACATATTCTTTTTTCAGCTGCATTCCTTAATTCCTAATTCACGTAAATATATTTAACTTTTTTCTATAACTACTTTATTTACCCTCAAGATTACCATGGCGATTATGCCTACAATATCTATAAAACAAAAAAAGAGTGTCAAAGGCAATTTGTTATTTTTTCATGATTTTCTCGACTAATAGGACTTCATCGACTCCTCCTTTTTTTTATTAAAAAACGTTATGAGCGCTTCTGTTTTTCATTTGTGCTTTCATCTATTTCGGCTACCCAATGAAGTGATGATAATAATACCACAGATTTTTTTTGCACATACGACACAAGCGTAAGAAAATCCGAATTGATTAGAATATGCAAGTTCGCCTTCTGCTGTGAAGCATTGGGGTATTTCTTTTTTATTCTTACGCAGCGTGCCCAAAACTGAAATTTTATGGTTTTTCTAAATATTCTTCTAAAGGAAAGCTGGTGTACCAATTATGAATGGTCACAGGTTTCTTCCTGTGCCTGAAACTGGTATTATCAATCTTTTTAACACGTCCATTGCCACGTTACTCAACTGATAGGGTCCATCTGGTTGCTGCTTATCAGCATAAAGTTCAATATTCAGAACGTTAAACATCCTTGCATCAACTAGTGGATAAAGTTTGATTCCGTATTTATCAGGTTTTGATTTCATGTATTGCCTGAAAGGATATTTTTCTCGAAAGCCTGTCATCACTTCATCAATAACGACGTCCTGTCCCACACAATAATGAGATAAACAATTCTTCGTAAACTTCTCCAATATTTTCCATATAGGCGCACAACACGCAACATAGGCGCGTCTAGAGCACGATGAGATATTCGTGTAGCCGCATCAACAAACCGCAATGAGTTTAGAAGAAATATTGTAAATTTTAATGACATAGTTGTTAGAAAAATAGATACGACTGTGCCCTCTTCTAAATCCTCTAAGACAGTCATGTAATATTCTCAATAATACTCTCAGTTCCTACGAGGTAAATTAGTTCGTATAATGCTCGGATTTCAACAGCATTAGTGTCTCGAGGTCTATGATATGGAGGAGTATTTTTTTAATACAAATTCGTTATTATTTATGATAACCTTTTCAATAATATCACTGCTTATGAATAAATTCCAGGCTTGTAGTAACCAGTGGTTGTTGCTCCACTGGTGGCACGTGGGCACGTGCCCTACCTAAAAAATTAAAAAATGAAGTGGAAAAAATAATTTCAGATCTTATATTAATTTATTCTCTGTTCTGTCTATAATCACACTTCTTGCGACTTCTATAGTATAACATCCATAATATCATTCGCGGTAACGAAATAGGTAGTGGGTTGTCGAAGCGCACCGATTAAGGAACACGTGCTTTGGGCACAGACAAGTTTGTGCCGCTACTGTTTTCTTTATAACCGGTTGCGAAAGACAAAGACAGCATTACATCGTTTCGCTAGTAACCCGGAGATTTAACACATTTATAACGTCATATCTTCGGCGCTGCTCCATTCTCAGACATTCTAAGCGCTGACGTCAGTGATAGGCCGAGCTTATCGAACCTTTCCAAACAAAGAAAATGTATATTGAAATTCTCATCAGAGAATTTTTTGTTAGTCATTTTCTTCTCTTACAAACCATTTTTAGTAATCAAAATTAGAAAATATTAACATCTTTAGACAAGATTGCAAAAAATATTATCGCAAAGAACATAGTACGTAATGTTTTCGACGTCTAGAGCGCGTAAACTATTCGACGTTTACGCTGCGCCTAAAACAAATGCTATGTGCACTTTATCGAACGGACGCAGGACGGGGGATTATAATCTTTTGTCTACGTGGTGAGCCTATGAGGGTACTAAAGATGGGAAATACTTGTGAATTAGATGTAAGATTTTAAGACCGAAAATGTATCAAGAGCGATTGATTCGACACCGCGCGTCCATTTCAAAGTTAACCAGATATTAAAAATACATGGATTGCTCATATTAGATACATGATAAATGAAGAATCTTGTGTTGCCCTCAACTTGCACTGAAACATGACCATAATATCGATATTAGTAATTTAAGAATTGTTAAAATTATAAAGAGTAATAGGGCTTTAGATGCGTATAAAAGCATTCAAATAGAAAAATGTAATGAAACCATGAACCGGGATCAAAGACCTCTTCCGTTTAGGCAACCTTTTCAATTATTAATGTAGCTTTTAGTTAACTTCATGGTTTACTATTTTTAAACGCCTCATTAGGTGCGATTGTCATGTAAATAGAACTTAGTTTATTTTTAGGATTAGATTGAATCATCTCCTGATAATGCTAACGTGGTTAGCGAAACGTGCTTCGAAAAGTTCATAAATGTGATATGGTGTTTAGTGGTAAATCTCTTCCAGTTTAGTAGATATATGTTACATATCATGGTTGGAATGTTTTTATGTCGTAAAATATAATAATAATTCTATATATAATTGTGATTGTGCAAACGTTAATAATATCAAAACCAAATCATTCGAATGCTGTTTTATGTTTCGCCTAGACAATAAAAAATATTTAGCAATAAACTGCATTTTTAACTTTATTGATTTTTCTGGAACAATTCTTTTAAACATTTACAATATCGTATAGCTGTTTTATACTTTATTGTAATGTTATATTTTATTGTATTGTTATGTTATGTTATGTTATTATTGTTTTCGTTATCGTGAACTGACCTTTAATGAAGCAGACTGAGTTAAATAGGTTTATTATTCGTATATACGAGGGCTGCTTGAACCTTCCTCGATTTGAAATAGAACATTCGAGCCTTTTGATAATTTTCTTTTTTGAGAAGTTACATTTAGACCTGGATCTATAAAACACTCATTCAGCCAGTAGTTACTTATAACTATGAAACGTGGACCCTCACAAAGAAAATAGAATAGATATTTGCAGATTTTGAAAGAAGAGTACTCTGAGGAATTTTTGGTGATGTAAATGACAACGGAATTTGGAGGATCTAGTATAACTTCAAAGTCAAGCAATTGCACAAAGGCCTGGATATTGTAGACTATGTGAGGGTTCAGCAAGTCAGGTGGGCGGGAAACGTCGCAAGAATGCCAGAAAATCAAATACTAAGGAAAATCATGGAGAGGAGAATAGGGGGTCACAGAAAAAGAGCTAAGTCAAAGGCACGATGACACGATGATGTAAGAAAATATGCTGAAGGATTACTGCATCATCAAAAACTGGCAAGAACCTTCTGGGGGTCGATCCGATTGGAGGCAAATGTTGAGGGAGGTCAAGGTTCACTGGCGTGCTATGGCACCACAGAAAGAAGAAAACATTTAAACCTAGGACGTTTCAACTGTTCAAGACTACCAGTACAACGTGATTTCTCCAATTTTGCAAAACTAGCGCTTGTTTCAGCTTTTATCTCATCAGATCTAATGAATCTTCATCCTGTGAGCCGTTTATTGGGAAAAAAGGGTTTGGAAAAAAGAAGACGAAGAAGATTGGTTTGGGAACAGAAAGTAAACGATAGGAGCCAAATCCGATTAATGAAGGAAGTACTTTGAAGTGTAGGTCATAAAAGGTTTTAAAAATAGCCCGAGACATGTCATAGACACATTATCCTGATGAAGGGGCACTTTAATTCTAAGCAAATGTGGATGCTAGCCCGAGTATCACCCTTCAATTGGCCCAGTAGTGAAGCATAATACTCCTCGGCTATGGCCGTGCTTTTTGCAAGATCGTCTATGGACACCACACCCCATAACTCCCAGAAAACCGTAGGCATGACTCTTCCTGTACTTCTTCCTGCCTGACTTGCTCTCACACACGGTCTGAATTCCTGCTTCATCTCTAGCTGATCATAATCAATTCACGTTTCATCTAAACTCAAAAAAAAATGCCAAAGTTCATTTGAATGCGTTGAAAGGCGACACTTATTAAGCAGAAAACTTTTTCATACCCACTTCGTGTAAAATATAGAATTTGGGATTAGTTAATTATATTTGGAAATTTACAAATAAATTACAATTTAAAACCGAATCTTTTACGAACTAATATATAAAGTTATAGAGGAGTAGAAGCAAGAATAAATAACACTAAATATAAAAAAACAGTATACACTCTGATTTACACGCTCATATAACATTATGTCTTGGTCTATTATTACATCTTGATTAGCGAAACGCTCGTCGAGAAATTAGAAACCATTGACTTGTTGTTTTGAGGTAAATCTCTTTGAGTTTAATGCTTACACCAAAGGTTCCAATAGAAGAATCAATCAGCAATCAGCCTACGATCACCACTAAGGATTATAGTATACAGATAATTTTCATTTAACAAGAAGGAAAAACGGAGTGAAAAATACCTTCAAATTTAAGAACTGGTATTTAGGCTATAATCCTTGCCCACGCATAAATTCTACCAAATCAGGCTTTTCTAAATGTTTAATGAAAAGTTTTTTTGACAAGATTTTCGCTTTATTATTAATGTTTGAGGCATTTCGCTAGGACTGTAGCTTCGTCAGAAATCCATATTTTCAATGTTAAAATGGTTCTAAATACAAAACGATTACACAATAATTATTGCCAGTACTAATTCAATAAAGACGATTTGTTCAGGTCATTCAGAATCGTTTTTGCATTTTTCAAAAAGTTTATTTTTAAACACTTCAGATAGAAAATTTTGAAATTACTATTAAAACAATGATTTTCATTTAACAGATATGAGGCAAAATTGGATTTATGTTTCTGAATGAGAAAACTTTCCTGTTTTTTATTCTTTTCTTGAAATATCTGCCTCTTTGCCAATATACAATATAGTTGATATTACCTGCAATTTATGTTTTTAGTTTGTTTTTTTTGTTGGTTTTTTATTATTGTTTAAAAGATGGGAACACTCTTATGAATGACCAAACAGACCTGTACAAATCGCCTTTACTGTCTATTTAACTGTACTATTTACACAGTCAAGAAAAAGACCAAGAAAGAAGAATATATATATATATATATATATATATATATATATATATATATATATATATATATATATATATATATATATATATATATATATAATAAATATATATTTTTAGGAAATCTACTTACAAACTTTTTCTTGACTGTGTAAATAGTACAGTTAAATAGACAGTAAAGGCGATTTGTACAGGTCTGTTTGGTCATTCATAAGAGTGTTCCCATCTTTTAAACAATAATAAAAAACCAACAAAAAAAACAAACTAAAAACATAAATTGCAGGTAATATCAACTATATTGTATATTGGCAAAGAGGCAGATATTTCAAGAAAAGAATAAAAAACAGGAAAGTTTTCTCATTCAGAAACATAAATCCAATTTTGCCTCATATCTGTTAAATGAAAATCATTGTTTTAATAGTAATTTCAAAATTTTCTATCTGAAGTGTTTAAAAATAAACTTTTTGAAAAATGCAAAAACGATTCTGAATGACCTGAACAAATCGTCTTTATTGAATTAGTACTGGCAATAATTATTGTGTAATCGTTTTGTATTTAGAACCATTTTAACATTGAAAATATGGATTTCTGACGAAGCTACAGTCCTAGCGAAATGCCTCAAACATTAATAATAAAGCGAAAATCTTGTCAAAAAAACTTTGCATTAAACATTTAGAAATGCCTGATTTGGTAGAATTTATGCGTGGGCAAGGATTATAGCCTAAATACCAGTTCTTAAATTTGAAGGTATTTTTCACTCCGTTTTTCCTTCTTGTTAAATGAAAATTATCTGTATACTATAATCCTTAGTGGTGATCGTAGGCTGATTGCTGATTGATTCTTCTATTGGAACCTTTGGTGTAAGCATTAAACTCAAAGAGATTTACCTCAAAACAACAAGTCAATGGTTTCTAATTTCTCGACGAGCGTTTCGCTAATCAAGATGTAATAATAGACCAAGACATAATGTTATATGAGCGTGTAAATCAGAGTGTATACTGTTTTTTTATATTTAGTGTTATTTATTCTTGCTTCTACTCCTCTATAACTTTATATATTAGTTCGTAAAAGATTCGGTTTTAAATTGTAATTTATTTGTAAATTTCCAAATATAATTAACTAATCCCAAATTCTATATTTTACACGAAGTGGGTATGAAAAAGTTTTCTGCTTAATAAGTGTCGCCTTTCAACGCATTCAAATGAACTTTGGCATTTTTTTTTGAGTTTAGATGAAACGTGAATTGATTATGATCAGCTAGAGATGAAGCAGGAATTCAGACCGTGTGTGAGAGCAAGTCAGGCAGGAAGAAGTACAGGAAGAGTCATGCCTACGGTTTTCTGGGAGTTATGGGGTGTGGTGTCCATAGACGATCTTGCAAAAAGCACGGCCATAGCCGAGGAGTATTATGCTTCACTACTGGGCCAATTGAAGGGTGATACTCGGGCTAGCATCCACATTTGCTTAGAATTAAAGTGCCCCTTCATCAGGATAATGTGTCTATGACATGTCTCGGGCTATTTTTAAAACCTTTTATGACCTACACTTCAAAGTACTTCCTTCATTAATCGGATTTGGCTCCTATCGTTTACTTTCTGTTCCCAAACCAATCTTCTTCGTCTTCTTTTTTCCAAACCCTTTTTTCCCAATAAATGGCTCACAGGAAGAAGATTCATTAGAACTGATGAGATAAAAGCTGAAACAAGCGCTAGTTTTGCAAAATTGGAGAAATCACGTTGTACTGGTAGTCTTGAACAGTTGAAACGTCCTAGGTTTAAATGTTTTCTTCTTTCTGTGGTGCCATAGCACGCCAGTGAACCTTGACCTCCCTCAACATTTGCCTCCAATCGGATCGACCCCCAGAAGGTTCTTGCCAGTTTTTGATGATGCAGTAATCCTTCAGCATATTTTCTTACATCATCGTGTCATCGTGCCTTTGACTTAGCTCTTTTTCTGTGACCCCCTATTCTCCTCTCCATGATTTTCCTTAGTATTTGATTTTCTGGCATTCTTGCGACGTTTCCCGCCCACCTGACTTGCTGAACCCTCACATAGTCTACAATATCCAGGCCTTTGTGCAATTGCTTGACTTTGAAGTTATACTAGATCCTCCAAATTCCGTTGTCATTTACATCACCAAAAATTCCTCAGAGTACTCTTCTTTCAAAATCTGCAAATATCTATTCTATTTTCTTTGTGAGGGTCCACGTTTCATAGTTATAAGTAACTACTGGCTGAATGAGTGTTTTATAGATCCAGGTCTAAATGTAACTTCTCAAAAAAGAAAATTATCAAAAGGCTCGAATGTTCTATTTCAAATCGAGGAAGGTTCAAGCAGCCCTCGTATATACGAATAATAAACCTATTTAACTCAGTCTGCTTCATTAAAGGTCAGTTCACGATAACGAAAACAATAATAACATAACATAACATAACAATACAATAAAATATAACATTACAATAAAGTATAAAACAGCTATACGATATTGTAAATGTTTAAAAGAATTGTTCCAGAAAAATCAATAAAGTTAAAAATGCAGTTTATTGCTAAATATTTTTTATTGTCTAGGCGAAACATAAAACAGCATTCGAATGATTTGGTTTTGATATTATTAACGTTTGCACAATCACAATTATATATAGAATTATTATTATATTTTACGACATAAAAACATTCCAACCATGATATGTAACATATATCTACTAAACTGGAAGAGATTTACCACTAAACACCATATCACATTTATGAACTTTTCGAAGCACGTTTCGCTAACCACGTTAGCATTATCAGGAGATGATTCAATCTAATCCTAAAAATAAACTAAGTTCTATTTACATGACAATCGCACCTAATGAGGCGTTTAAAAATAGTAAACCATGAAGTTAACTAAAAGCTACATTAATAATTGAAAAGGTTGCCTAAACGGAAGAGGTCTTTGATCCCGGTTCATGGTTTCATTACATTTTTCTATTTGAATGCTTTTATACGCATCTAAAGCCCTATTACTCTTTATAATTTTAACAATTCTTAAATTACTAATATCGATATTATGGTCATGTTTCAGTGCAAGTTGAGGGCAACACAAGATTCTTCATTTATCATGTATCTAATATGAGCAATCCATGTATTTTTAATATCTGGTTAACTTTGAAATGGACGCGCGGTGTCGAATCAATCGCTCTTGATACATTTTCGGTCTTAAAATCTTACATCTAATTCACAAGTATTTCCCATCTTTAGTACCCTCATAGGCTCACCACGTAGACAAAAGATTATAATCCCCCGTCCTGCGTCCGTTCGATAAAGTGCACATAGCATTTGTTTTAGGCGCAGCGTAAACGTCGAATAGTTTACGCGCTCTAGACGTCGAAAACATTACGTACTATGTTCTTTGCGATAATATTTTTTGCAATCTTGTCTAAAGATGTTAATATTTTCTAATTTTGATTACTAAAAATGGTTTGTAAGAGAAGAAAATGACTAACAAAAAATTCTCTGATGAGAATTTCAATATACATTTTCTTTGTTTGGAAAGGTTCGATAAGCTCGGCCTATCACTGACGTCAGCGCTTAGAATGTCTGAGAATGGAGCAGCGCCGAAGATATGACGTTATAAATGTGTTAAATCTCCGGGTTACTAGCGAAACGATGTAATGCTGTCTTTGTCTTTCGCAACCGGTTATAAAGAAAACAGTAGCGGCACAAACTTGTCTGTGCCCAAAGCACGTGTTCCTTAATCGGTGCGCTTCGACAACCCACTACCTATTTCGTTACCGCGAATGATATTATGGATGTTATACTATAGAAGTCGCAAGAAGTGTGATTATAGACAGAACAGAGAATAAATTAATATAAGATCTGAAATTATTTTTTCCACTTCATTTTTTAATTTTTTAGGTAGGGCACGTGCCCACGTGCCACCAGTGGAGCAACAACCACTGGTTACTACAAGCCTGGAATTTATTCATAAGCAGTGATATTATTGAAAAGGTTATCATAAATAATAACGAATTTGTATTAAAAAAATACTCCTCCATATCATAGACCTCGAGACACTAATGCTGTTGAAATCCGAACATTATACGAACTAATTTACCTCAGAGGAACTGAGAGTATTATTGAGAATATTACATGACTGTCTTAGAGGATTTAGAAGAGGGCACAGTCGTACCTATTTTTCTAACAACTATGTCATTAAAATTTACAATATTTCTTCTAAACTCATTGCGGTTTGTTGATGCGAAAATATTGGAGAAGTTTACGAAGAATTGTTTATCTCATTATTGTGTGGGACAGGACGTCGTTATTGATGAAGTGATGACAGGCTTTCGAGAAAAATATCCTTTAGCAATCCTATCAAATATCCTATCCCAGCAATCAGCCTACGATCACCACTAAGGATTATAGTATACAGATAATTTTCATTTAACAAGAAGGAAAAACGGAGTGAAAAATACCTTCAAATTTAAGAACTGGTATTTAGGCTATAATCCTTGCCCACGCATAAATTCTACCAAATCAGGCATTTCTAAATGTTTAATGAAAAGTTTTTTTGACAAGATTTTCGCTTTATTATTAATGTTTGAGGCATTTCGCTAGGACTGTAGCTTCGTCAGAAATCCATATTTTCAATGTTAAAATGGTTCTAAATACAAAACGATTACACAATAATTATTGCCAGTACTAATTCAATAAAGACGATTTGTTCAGGTCATTCAGAATCGTTTTTGCATTTTTCAAAAAGTTTATTTTTAAACACTTCAGATAGAAAATTTTGAAATTACTATTAAAACAATGATTTTCATTTAACAGATATGAGGCAAAATTGGATTTATGTTTCTGAATGAGAAAACTTTCCTGTTTTTTATTCTTTTCTTGAAATATCTGCCTCTTTGCCAATATACAATATAGTTGATATTACCTGCAATTTATGTTTTTAGTTTGTTTTTTTTGTTGGTTTTTTATTATTGTTTAAAAGATGGGAACACTCTTATGAATGACCAAACAGACCTGCACAAATCGCCTTTACTGTCTATTTAACTGTACTATTTACACAGTCAAGAAAAAGTTTGTAAGTAGATTTCCTAAAAATATATATTTATTATATATATATATATATATATATATATATATATATATATATATATATATATATATATATATATATATATATAATATATATATATATATATATATATATATATATATATATATATATATATATATATTTATATACATTTCCTAAAAATATATATTTATCATTTTAGTGTATAAACGTTTTGTATTTACCAGGTGTTGCTGTTAATAATTCATATTTTATTCTAAAAAAAAACACGTTTAATTTGGGAGAAAGGCATAAAATGATTTATTCAAAATATGCACCATTGATAGCTGCCAATTTTTCCGATCACTCTAGCAATTTGTGGATGCCCTCCCAGAAAAACCATAGATCTTTTGAGGTGGTGCAGTCATCAAACCATTTTTCGACATCTCCGTAATCCGTGCATCAGTCATCGATGAAAACAACAAGTGGTCGTCGGAAAGGGATAAGTCTGGTGAGTACAGCAGTGGGGCAAGAGTTCCAAGCCGACTGCTTTCGCTTGTGTGATGGGGCGTTGTAGTGGTGCAAAACAATTTTTCCGTGTCTTGACGCGCATTCTGGTCGCTTTTCGATCAATGCATGTTTCAAATTTATCATTTGTTGATGGTAGCAAACGGTATTAACTGTTCATTTGACTTAGTTCATTTGACAACTCTTCTGATCAACACCAAATGCACAACATTGTCTTCTTTCCAAAGCAGTTTGGTCTTGCGATCGATGTTGATGGTTATCCTGAGTCAACCCGTGATTTGCTGCATTTTGGGTTCTCGAAATAAATCCATTTTTTCTCTCCAGTTACGATCCGATGCAAAAAAGTCTTTCTTTCATGCAAAAAATCTTTCATTAAACATTTATGATGAATTTCCATCAAGTAGAAGCCAATTCAATCCAAAAGTCAATGTTTCCTACGCTACTGATCAGGACAGGTTTGTCGTTTTAAAAAACTAAACTTCTAAAACAAAAATTCTTCCAGATGGTTTATCCATTAACTATGGATTTGTATCGATTCCAAAACCTCAATAAAACAAAACGAACCTTAGCAAAAAAAACACGGTAGCCTTTGGTCTCTGTTATAAACATTGCGGTTTTATAGCAAGGGGGAGGAGGGAGAGGAGGGGGAGGGGAGAGTTGTGGAGAGTTGGGAGGGCGATGTGGGAGGAGTTTGGGAGGAATTGGGGAGGAGGAGGAAGAGGAGGAAGGAGAAGAAGAAGAAAAACATGTTCTAGAACTTTCTCGTCGAACAAATATTATTACTGCTTCTTTGGAATATGTCGTTTAAACAAGATGGACTAAACTCCCATCCATCTTAAGACCTGATAGATATTCTAGATACTTTTTGATTCTGTGACAATCATTGAAACAAATTTCGCGATGTAGTTACATCATGTAACGTCAGAATCATTCGATTTGATGAATTTTGATTAATTAGATCTAATTTGATGATTATCACAAATAACATAATTTGCTTCTATAAGTAAAGAAATTATTATTGTAAGTAATTTCTTTAGATAATGCCAATATTGTTGTGAAGGAATTTCATATTTGGGAAACAACCGAAAATAATATTTCAAAAGATATCAGAAGTCGTATTATGAAGGGTAATAAAGTTACTTATTCCCTACATTCTGTTCTAAGATCTAAACTTATTTAAAGGAAGACGAAATTTAGTATCTATAAAACACGCATTCCGCCACGTGACCATCACAAAGGCAACAGTATTTGAAGAAGAGTACTCAGAAGATTTTTTGGTGCTTTAAATGGAATGTGCTGTGTGTAATGGAATTTAAAGGGTCATGTATAATTTCCAACTCAAGCAATTATACTCAGATCTAGATATTGTAGAATATGTGAGCGTTCAGAGATTCAAATATGGCTGCACAGGTGCCGAGTATGTCAGTAATCCAAAAAATCCAGTTGGAGGCGAAGGTTGAAGAAGGTCAAGGCTCACTGACGGGTTGTAGCACAACAGAAACTAGTCGAAGAATTTGCTTAAATGAATATTCAGAACTTTATTAAATTCAAAACTTATTCACCACGTATATATTATTCGTATGGATATCTCGTTTTCGTTTAATTTTATCTATCCGAAAATAAAATCGTTCTAATCTTTCCTAAAGCCAGTTTAGATAAAATCATGAAAAGGGAATGGTAAAAATTCTGGCTGCAAGGCCGCCGTAAATATATCCCATTTTTCCCCCTCTTCATTTACATAAAAGAGTTACGTTCAGTGGTCATTCGGAGAAAAAGAGAGCCTTATTTATGTGTCAGTTGGTCAGTTAGGCTGTTTTAATTGCTTTTATGAGTTTTCGGCGGTACTCCCCTTGGGAATACAGACCCGGCATTAGGTTACATTTATATATACATATATTATTATGATCAAAAAGTAAAATTACTTTTTTTTAAATTGCACGCTTTAAGTATAGATCCTACCATTAATTTTTTAAGTTCGTATGATTCTCCTTGATATACAACAGAAGTTTCGTAGCATTTTGTTTATTAAGTTAGAAAATATAGCGTCTTTTGTAATTGATAAAAATTTATGTTGGCGAACTTTATCAAGCTAAAAATTTGCACCAAACTGCCTAAAAAAACGAAATATCTTGTGTTGATTCATTAAAAATATCGTCGATCAGGAAGACCTTCTACGTCAATCAATTAAGAAATAAGATACGAGGTATATTTTTATAGGAGGTCTGTTATTTAGTAAGAAGAAAAATACTATAAATACAATTAAAATATATTTTGTCTATATTCTACATACTTTTATCTGCGTTTCTACATAATTTCCGTTTTTGTTCAACTATTTGTGATACTGCTCAACAAGTTCTTGAATTCCGACGTCAAAAAAATCTGCCGCCTCTGAAGAAGGCCAATCCTGCAGTTTTAACTTCTTCGTTGTCGTTGAACCGTTGAACCCCAAGGAACTCCTTTAAGTTCCGAAACAAGTGAAAATCACTGGGTGCAAAGTCTGGACTATAAGATCCAATTCTCCCCATTCAAAAGACCTGATTAGACCTTGTGTTTCAGCAAAAACTTATGGCCTTACATTGTCATGGAGTAGCATCGCACCAGAAAACAGTAGGCCACACTGCTTGTTTTGTATGGTACATCCAGTTTTCCCAAGGACACAATACTCATCAGAATTGATTGTTGTGCCTCTCGGCATAAAATCCATTAACAAAATCCCTTTCTTGTCCCAAAAGGCAGTTGCCATGATCTTTCGTTCTGAAATTGATTGTCTGGCTTTCAGTCTTGTTGGCGACGATGTATATCGCCATTCCATTGACTGTTGCTTAGTCTCAGAAGTCATGTGAGACACCCAAGTACCATCTCCTGCAATGAAGTAGTTAACAATTAATCTCCTTTCTGATTGTATCGAGTCAAAGACAAAAAAGCACAGTCCAATCTCTTTGTTTTGTGATCGTCAGAAAGCAGTCTTGTAATCCACGGAGAACACAATTTTCGTTAATTCAGTTTCTCCGAAACAATGGCGTACAAAACTGAGCTTAAACCTGTGGAAATTTACTTAATAACTTTGAAATCGTGAATCTTCGGTTCACTCGAATTTCGATGATCACGAACAAAATCTTCAAAAATCAGAGGTCAGCTAAGGCGTGGCTCAGCATGCACATAAACACGCCTATCCTTGAACATTCTCACCCACTTTCGAACTTTTTGTTACTCATAGCATTATCACCGTAAACCTCACAAATCTGACGGTGAATTTCCGCTGCTGTCACAGTCGGCGGGCAACTCAATTTTCTTAAACATTATAAACTTCTACACCTCAGTACACAGACAGACAATACAGCTGCAAATGGCGCCTAAGCGCGCAAAGCATGCTGGGAGCAGACGCGCAAGCGCACTGCGGCGATTGCGCATCATTGTCACTCTGATTCACAAACGGACTTTATTTAAAAAACATCCTCCGTATTAAAGACTTTGTACTTGCCATTGGCATTGAATTGTGAAGTTTTTCCTGTTGCCTTCATTGAAGAAACCACTCCATGTTTCGCCAAAATCTCTTTTGGAATACTCAAGTGTTGTTAGCTAAAAGTGAAGAATGCAAAGCAGTCCAAAGGCTAAAAGAGCAGTTGTGCTCTCGGAACCACCTTTGACATTTTAATACAACGGTTTTTTGAAAAGCTCTCAGCTTGATACAAAGATTGGACAAGGTATGACCAAATAACTAATAATATTTGTCAAGTATGATTCGTTGAATGAAGCATTGCAAAGTTTCAGACACATGCGTTTAGTTAGTGCCAATGAAAATGTTCCAAAGAGCGCGAAACGGTTCCATCAATTTGAAAAGTCTTAGCTATAGATTTCTGGGATTCTCGTAATATGGTTACCGGAGAGTACTACGTTTCATTACTAAAAGAATTTAAAGGTACTGTTCTAGACTAAAAGTGTAGGTCACATGTGGCCAAAAAATGTGCTCTTACACGACAATAATGCGCTTACACACATGTCGCCAGTTATGACTGTAAAACCCCACGACCTAGGCTTTGAATTGCTTCCACATGCGCATCGCACCACATTTTACTGAGAATATCAAAAAGTTGGAACATCTTTGGCCTAAATATATTGAATTGTCAGGTGACTAGGTGGAAAAATGTTTTAAAAATTCTCAAAAATCTAGTTTTTTTATCAGATCGAGAACTTTTCGTACGACACTCGTATGTCTACAGTATATTCACCAGTAATGGTTCACTACTTCTCTCGTAATTCAAGCTTATACTATTCGTATAAGCCACTGAATCCCGCAACGACACGTTCCATATCATTTAGACAATTTTCCATTCGCCAATGTATAATTTCTTCAGCGATTTACCGAATGTTTCAATTAATTGAAGTATTCGAGTAGCGTGAATATCCATTCTTTTTAACACGATTTTATTAACTTCACCTTCATTTATCTATGTAACGAAATCTTTGAACGTGCTTTTCACCCACTTCAAAACGTCAGATTTATTTAAAACTTTGCACACTTATCAAGGACCGATGACAACACAATAAGTTTGTCCCATTATCCTGAACAGGTCGTCAGGATCAAGAATTTACTTTTGGAAAGGGAGCCTGAGACACGGTTACAACGCCCAAGGAGGCAGTTTTATAGCAGTAACACGTTTTTATAGCAGATCGAACTAAAAAATTAAAAACTAAACCATAGTTTAAAAAACTGAAAAACACGCTTTAATGGCAACCCGAACTAAAAAGTAAAAAATAATATTTAGTATAAAAATAAATTGATGAACGAGAAAATTAATGTGTCATTGTAAAAAAGCGTTGGGGGCTTTGTACCATATTTTCATACTAACTCTACTTATAGAAACGATACTGATGGAATGTAACAACTGATATCGAGCATCCCACGCTTTTTTCACAATGACATTAATTTTCTCGTACATCACTTTTTTCTTATACTAAAAATTATTTTTTACTTTTTAGTTTGGTTTATCGGTTATTAAAGCGTGTTTTTTAGTTTTTTAAACCATAATTTTGTTAGTTTTAACCTCTTCTGTTATTCATATAGCATCATAATTACATTAATACAATACTTTTAAGTACGATACTATATATTTTAAGTACGATAATGTAAAATTTGCTTATATTAGTATACAATTTAGAACAATTGTAAATTCTCCAATAAAAACTCTTGTTATATGGTGATTAATACTTTTTTTTATTAGTCCTAAGAATGAAACACTCTTTTCACACGGATAATACGCTTACAATTTGAGATCGGTTCAGTAACTTTTGTCACTAGTATAGTTCTGAACTTAATGACTAGTCAAACCTGCGCAGAAGATCTGAAGGTTGGAATCTTTTAAGTATTCGTATACCATTACGTAACACTAGTTGGTTAACTAACACATTAGGATGCACTGTTAGTGTATTATGGGTTCTTTCACTATATTGTTTAATTGACTCTTTCATGGATAGCACTGGGAAGTCTCGCTGGGTGATGAAATTGGGCACCCATCTTGGGGTATCTACGATTATACACATAACTTTGTTCTGAAATATCTGTAAAATTTCATGGTTAGTATGTACTGCTGATCCCCACACATTGAAAGTCATATGTCTAGACTGGCTTAAGTATGACTTTGTAAAGTAATATTTTATTATCCAGAGTTAATTTTGATTTCCTTCCAATAAGCCAACACTTCTGCCTTCATTTTAATTTAAGCTGTGTGAAAATGTGCTTGCCCCAAGTTAATCTATGATCCAAATGTATACTGAAATATGTTGCGTCTTCAGCTTGTGTTAATTGAGAATTCTTAAGCCTAACTCGTGAACAACTATTTTTTATTAGAGTAAATATTAATATAATTTAAGGGCATTTGATTTAAAACGTACACCACGGTAAAATAAACCATTTCTTAGATGGAATAACAAGAAATCAGTGAATACACCTCTGGATAATTTTGCCTAAAGAAAATAATATTCAAGGGTTTCGTCACTATTTGAATAAGGGGTTGATGGGGGGAAATAACAGCGGGACCCACGACTGTGATTGCGCAATAACATGAGAAGGGTGAGTTTTTTTTGAAGTTGGTCCTTTAGAGAGGTAAGATTGGGGTTGTGGAGAATTAGAACGGGAATGTCACCTCGGCACTTCAAAATTACAAAACGCAGATGGCAAAATATTAACACAAGTGAAGGTAAGGGAAGTAGTCGATCGTAAATCCGATCGAAATTCTTAATATTTTTAATAAGTTAATTATGTATCCAACACTATGTATTAAAAGTATGTCTCATTAACTTGAATAAAGTATTCGGTTCTGATGTTAACTTTCGGCTTATATTCTACTGTACCGGGTATAACTATGAGCGTACTTTGAATATAAGCTAAAAAATAATTTGTAACCGCGATGTCATTCGAAAAACAACATTTGAGATACTACGCCTTCGTACTTTATTTATAGTATGTGCTTTTTAGAGCACAAAGTACACGCATGAACAAAGTAGATGTATAAAGAAAACAAAAAGAAAAAAAAGATATACAAGTAGATAAAATTGTAAATATAAACGCAAAGAATGTATATACATGATATTATCATCATCAGCCCGCATCAATCCACTTCAGGATGCAGGCCTCTTCAGCATGCTCAGGATTCTCGCGGTGATGGCCTTTCCACTGCAATTCGGGTCCAATATGCTTAATGATGTCATCAGTCCATCGGGTTTTCGATCTTCTCCATCGACATTTGCAGTCAATCGGTATCCAGTTCAGAATCGCCTTGGTCCATCTTTCGTCCCATCGCCTCGTTACATGACCTGCCCACTTCCATTTCAATTCATTTATTCTTCCAATGATGTCATTCGCTTTCGTTTGTTCTCTAATCTATGTACAGATCTTTCTATCCCTCTGGTAATGCCAAGCATACATCTTTCCATTCCGCTCTGTGCTACTCTAAGTTTTTGAACTGACTGCGATGTGAGTGTCCAAGTTTCACTACCGTAAGACTTTTCTTTTTATACAAAGTGCTAGTTTGTTCTTAAACACTATGTTGAGCCTGCCAAATGCCTTCCAGTCACATTTAATGCATTGATCCCCCTCCCGGGCCGAATCCCCTTCTATTGAAATCGTTTGCCCAAGATATATATATATATATATATATATATATATATATATATATATATATATATATATATATATATATATATATATATATATATATATATATATATATATATATATATATATATATATATATATATATATATATATATATATATATACATATATATATATATATATATATATATATATATATATATAT
The DNA here is from genome assembly GCA_031761425.1 of Cosmopolites sordidus. Classification (NCBI taxonomy): domain Eukaryota; kingdom Metazoa; phylum Arthropoda; class Insecta; order Coleoptera; family Curculionidae; genus Cosmopolites; species Cosmopolites sordidus. The sequence goes on along the minus strand of JARFXV010000314.1, from coordinate 951,152 downwards.
ATATATATATATATATATATATATATATATATATAAAAACTTAAAGTAGCACATAGATATATATCCACAACTTCCAAGTCCGTTCCTAAAATAGAAATCCTTTTGTCCTCAGCAAATTTATTGAACATGACGTAACTCTTCTTCTGGTTTATTTTACATTCATATGGTTCTCCTAGCCCTTTGCAGCTCTTGTATGTATCTTTGCTGCTCTTCTGGGTCTTGTGAAAGAAGAACGATATCATCTGCGAATCTAAGATGATTTAAGTATGCACCATTGATATTTATTTCATCCTGATCCCAATCCACATTACACTTCTTCCAGGCAAGCTGAGAAAAGAAGAGGCGATATCGCGTGACATCCTGCCTGCCTTACATCCCGCTCTACATTAATTCCAACCTCAAGATAGTAGTAGGTTTACATAGGCTTTTTTACACCTTGGTTAAGCAATGCATCCATTATGGCCTACTTTGAGACTGAATCGAATGCTTTTTCATGATCGATGAAAGTTAATACACTGGCATAGTGTATTCGTTGCGTCTTTCTATGACCTGCTATAGATCCTGGATGTGATCCATTGTACTGAATCCACTTATATATCCTGCTTGCTCTTTTAGTTGTACGTCATTAAGTTTTCTTAATATTCTTTTGGCTATTATCTTGGTGAAAACTTTGTACACCACTGCTAGGAGGCTTACTGGATGGTGGTTCTTTAAAGCTTCCTTTGCTCCTTTTTTATGTAAAAGAACCACTTTTGCATTCTTCCATAAGTTGGGTTCTTTTTGTTCTTTGAGGCATTTTGAGTATAATTTTGTTAATGTTTTTTGTAAAGTCCGGCGACCTGCTTTTAATACCTCAACAGTTATACTATATTTCCTCGAGCCGTGCCATTTTTATTGAAGTTATAGCCTTTGTCACTTCCTCCATGACATCTGGCATTTATTCTTCAGTGGGCAATATTCTATTATATGTGTAGTTGATTGTGAGGCTCTTCCACGGTCACATTCTGATGTTACTCGCAAATTCCACTTAAACATCATTTCGCCGTAATAGTCCTACGTCTATTTAACGATACCTAACATATTCGGGGTAGAGGGAAATCTGGAGGTATAATGCTTGACGTAATTTTCCAGGGTGTAATAAAGGTTATGAATGTCTCCCCTGTTTTATTCCACAGCCAAGTGGGTCAAAATTTACTCTTCTTCTGGCTGATTCATAAGGTGGGTTTTTAGATTTTAGACTATAGATGGTACTATCGATATCGTTCTGTATTGGAAGGTCTTAATTGGACAAACGTTCTTTGTATTATTTGGTAAGAACATGTGGCCGATGGCGGTGAGGAAACGGGATATTACTCAGAACTGACAGAGTACTGTTTTATATATATATATATATATATATATATATATATATATATATATATATATATATATATATATATATATATATATATAAAATATGTGTTTTGATATTGTATCAAGTTTTGTTGTGTGATTACTATTGAACCATACAAGGCTGCAGTACACCACTACAGAATAAATAAGCACGAAAGCTGAAACTTTTAGAGTTTTGGCGTCAGCTCCCCAGCTGCAATTTTCTAATTTTTGGTTGATGTTGTTTCTTGTTCGAAGTTTTTCTGCTACTATATTCTCTAAATGTTAGTGATCTATCCAATATTACACCAAGATATTTCGATGAAGGTCTGTTTAACACTCTTTTACCCGCAAATGTCACTACCAGCTCCTGATATGCGCTGTGGTTGTTTATATGAAATGCGGTTATCGTCCTTTTCGATGGATATGGTACTAGTTTCCAGGAGATAAAGTATTCGCTTAACGTGTTGAGATCATCGTTCAATATTTTTTCACATACTTTAAATTATTTGTGTTTCACTTCTAGTGCCATGTAGTCTACATATCAGAATTTCCTCGGAGTTATATTAGGGAAGTCACTAACACATAAGATAAAAAGTAACGGCGCCAAGACAGATCTTTGGGGTAGTCCATTATTGAGTGTAGTTCTTCGACTCTTTTTACCATCTAGATAGACCTCGAATTTTCTGTTACTAAGAAGTTCGTTTATAAGCATGTAAACACTGTTGCAAGGTACGAGATATATTTTTAATTATGTTCCGTTTTTTCATACACTACTCATTAAGCATATTATGATAATGAACTTTAATTTGGAAATATTTTTTGTGAAACATTTTGGAGTAAAGTTATATTTCCAACTTTAAATATCTCCGTAAGTTCAGCTTTCGCCCAAAGTATAACATTAATCAACGCGGTGATTTATACTTTAAACTTTACAAAGCGCGACTTTTTATTGTTCGCGTTATGTTGGAACAGGAGATTCCGCTTTTAAGTTTGTTATTGATGTGCATTCTAAATTTTCCAGAATATGGCACCATTACAAGTTACAATGATAATATTATCATTTTGGGAGTAATTTATATTCCTTTTCTCCATTTAACTACAGTATTCACAATTTACTATTGTAAGTAATATTTCATAAACTTAAACAGAAATAATAATCGTAGTTTATGCGTTAAAATTACTTTTGTGCAGTGTGTTATAAAGCTCGATGAGTTGTACGAGAGCTGACTAGAAGTTCGTAGGATGCTAGATTCTGCTGTTTTAGGCAGTTTTAGTAGCACCCTGGCGAATTTATTCCTTGAGTCCATCATCTATCAAATCTCATTATCGACTAGATATTTCATGCAAAACGTATCAGAGTTTTTGACAAGATTGGTAATGTTAGTACTACCTGAGCACTTTTCTCACAAGAGCAACATAAACATTATTAATTAAACTTTAATTAGTGTTTCTATGCTATCATTTTACTCTATGGCAAAAACACAGTTTAAAGACGTTGCCTTCAGATATGCAGAGTGTAAGGGCAAATAACTTTTGTAAATTTAAGCAACGATTCTTAACATAATTTTAAACTAAAGTTTTTTAAACATATATTCCAAATTGGACCATTTCCACGAAAAACTTCCGCGGAAAAGTCAGAAGTTTTTGAACTTTTCCTTTGGCAACATCGCCAATTGTTAACAAAATTTATTTTGTTTGACGCCTCTTGAGGTATTATTTGAAAATAAAATGAAAGATTTTTATAACAATTTATTCCATACGTTACAGAATAAACTTACTAGAATACTAGGATTTGAGATAATACACTTGTAGTTTTTTAATAGTTACAATATATTTTAATTAATAATTATACATATACGATTTTAACTAAGACTGAGTATGATAACAAAGTGAAAACATTACTAAAAGAGATTAATATAACTAAATTAAAACTAGACCCTACTAATAACTATCAAATGGAGATTATAAAAACACTCACAGTACACACTCACTCACACTTATAAGATTAAATAAAATTTATAAATTTAAAAGTGGACAGTAATCGTAGTATATGGAGAAAATGAGAACGCGGGGAAAGAAGGAAAACATACATTTTTTGAAAACAGGGAATGAAATCGATGATGGGGTCGAAAATGTGTCCATGATCAAAACGGGGGAGTGGAAGAATATCTGGAAAGGGAAGAAAAAGGATAAGAAATAATAATGGAGACAGAATAATAGAACTATGTATAGAGAACAACCTGATAAATCAAACACCAAATTTAAACACAAATACACTAGGGTAGAACCGGGAAGGAGAGAAAAATTAATAATTTTCTGATAAGCTAACATAGATGGAGAAGTGTGCGGGATGTGAAAATGACAAGACGAGCGGAGATCGGAAGCGATCATTATTTGGTGAAGATGGATATGGAAAAGAACAAAGAAGAAAAACTATAAAAAAGAAGAAAGAGAGTAAAGGAGAAAATAAAAAGCTATAGGCTCAAAGGCACAAATTACCAGAGGAAATATCAAGAACTAGTAAACAGGAACTTTGAAAAGCAAGAAGGTAGAGAAATGGAAAAAATAGCAGTTTTTACGGTTGTAATTCTGAAAGCCAAGTGAAGTGAAGAAAGCGAAGTAACAATCATGGATAAGATGACTGACTTGGCGGAAAGATGACTGAAAACCACAAAGAAAACCAAAAGTTATTCTACGGAACTCTAAAGTATCTAAGATATAAAAATGATTACAGTATTATGAATATAAAAGACAAGAACGGAAATGTAATTACGGAGGAAGCTGAAGTAATGGAAAGAGGGAGAGAATATTTTGGAGAACTGACTGACACGGAAACAAGTATGCCAGAAGAACAAGAAAATCATATAGGCTATATTAAAAAAAATAATATAATATAAGAAGATGTATATGAAGCAATAGAGAAATAAAAAGTGGGATAGGCACCGGGTAGAAACAGTGTAACACCAGAAATGATAAAATATATGGAAGAGGAAACATTAAAAAGCATGATAAGTTTGTTAAATGACGTTATGAGAAGGATAAAAATCCTAAAGGTATGGAACTGTGGAATAATATTGCTAATACGTGAAGGGGGTGACAAGAGAGATTGCAATAATTATAGGGGAATAACGTTGACCAGCATACCAGGAAAAGTTGTGACCAAAATATAGGAGAAAAGGATAAAGAGCAAAATTGAGATGACAATGGAGGAAACACAATATGGATTTAGGAAGGAAAGGAGCACGCAAGATCTACTGTTGCTGATAAGACAAACTAACGAAAAACTAATAAAAAAAGAATATACACATCATACACATAAAAAAGATATACACATCTGTTCCATAGACCTAGAAAAAGTTTTTGATCGAATTAAAAGAGAGAACATATAGAAAATGCTAGAGAAACGAGAAAGAGATGAAGGACAGTAGAAGTAATAAAGGCTATGTACAGGGACAACAAGAACTTCGTGAGCACAAACAATGAAGAATCGAAGGAATTTATGACAACTATCGGAGTAAAACAAGCATGTGTGCTAAGTCCATTGTAATGCTCGATTGTAGTGTACAAAGGAAGCAAAGAAAAGGATAAAAATATTCAAATTCGGACACTGGAATTTGCTACAATTTGAATTGACTGAGTTAATGTTTGCATATGATATGAGCATAGTAGCGGATACAGAAAAAACCTTCAACACAACTTAGAAACTTTGAACAAAGAACTGACAAAAATAAACATAAAACAATATACCCAAGACAAAGAGTATGATCATATACAAAGAAAACAAGGAACATAACATAGAATTAAATGGAACGCTAATAGAACAAGTTAAAAGCTACAAATACCTGGAATCGACAATACCGAAGGAGATACAAGGAGATAACAGTGATTAAAAAGGTAATCTGACCAACAATAATGTACAGCAGCTAGACATGGACTCTGGCAGAAAAACATAAGACAAGTATAAATGCAACGTAAATGAGGTTCCTATGGAAAATAGAGAACAAAACAAAAAGAGACAGAATTAGAAATCAAATAATTAGAGAAAACCTACAAATTGAACTCATAAATGATAAAATATCAGACGGACAACTAAGGTGGTTCGGATAGGCCAAGAAGAACATAGAACGATGGTATAAGAAAAGAGGCATAATGTTGAATGAAATTAAGGAACTGACACAAGAGAGGAAGAAATGGAGAGATATGAATAGAAGATAACCATAGGATTAAGTAAGTAAAGTAATGTAAGTAAATTTAAAAGTATGAACCCTTCAGCCCCGAAATTATATGGATTACCTATAGAAAATTATCCGATAAGACCGGTAGTCTTGTATGTTAATGCACCTAGTTATAAGCTGTGCAAAAATTAAGTCATACGCTACCTAAATTAATCAATTTTCAATGACGATATGCAATTAAAAATTGATTTTAATTTATACAAAAAAACTAAAGACATTGCATTAACGAATAATGAAAAATTAGTCAACTTTGATGTACAAAGCCTCTTTACTTCTATACCAGTAAATGATTTAATTACAATTTTAAAAAGACATCTAGACAATGAAGACTTACTAAACTTGAAGAGATTTACCACTAAACACCAAATCAGTTTTTTTGAACTTCTCGACGCACGTTTCGCTAAACATGTTAGCATCATCAGGTGATGATTTAGTCTAATTCTAAAACTAAACTATGTTGTATTTATATGAAAACCCTACCTAATGATGCGTGTAAAAATGAACCGTGAAGTTTACTAAACCTTACATTAATAATTGAAAAAGTTGACTGAACGGAATAGGTCCTTATTCTCGGTTCATGATTTTCTTACATTTTTCTATTTGAATGCTTTCATATGTATATGTTCTTTATATCTTGTCAATATGGATCTTTTTGTATGCCCAATATACCTTCGATCACAGTCTTGACAACTAATTTCGTAAATCCCCGACTTTTCATGTTGATCTTCTTTTTTATCCTTTGGATTACCCAGAAGTTCTCTTAATTGATTATATGGTTTGTACACAACATTAATGTCCACTTTTTTCAAAATTTTGTCTAGTCCTCTTGTTAATTGGGCATCAAATGGTATTACCATGAATTTATTTGTGTTCTGATCCTTTTGAAAAATCGAAGATTCTTTCAATAATTTTCTGAACTTATGTTTTTTAATTAATTTATCTACAATGTTCTTATTATAACCATTCACTTCAGATACCTTCCTAATTAATTTTAATTCTTTGTTATAATTATCTTTATTTAAAGGAAAATTAATTAATCTATTTACCATAAAATTTAAACTAGCCATCTTATTTTGGAAGCTATGATTTGAATTGTTAGGAATGCATCTCGAAGTGGTGGTATATTTCCTAAAAATATCAAAATCTAACCTATTTTTATTGGTTCTACTTCGGATTTTACCCATCAACTATTTGAGTCTATGCAAGCCTGGCACCATTTTAACCAGTTTTCCCGAACACATTGAAAAAGTCCGGGCAGTTCAATCTAGCGGGCAACAACAAAAATATGTTATTCTCCGTAAATAAGAAACATATCGTGATATTCGCCTACAGAATACATTTTTGCTTTTAAATGGAACTTAAATATGCACTGACACTGACATATTTTTGTCGCCATTTTGAATTAGGACGACGTTGTCACGTTGTCACGGAAGTGATTATTAATTTTGTTGTTAACATTGTTTTAAACAATATTCGTTAGATTAATTGTAGTTTATTCGATAAATTACACAGGCCAACATATGTTTTGACGCCGAGGTATTTGCAGGTGGTTTCATATGAATTTGATGCCCTGAATTCAAATATGGAATTAACTTTTGCCTAGGAGATCAAATTTCTAAGATATAACATTTTAGTGAAATATACGTTACACTATATTAAGTTAAATCGATGGACCAAATAAAAAAAAACTAAACACGAATTTTTGATTATTATATTATACAAAATACAAATAAAAAGATAGAGGGAAAAGTCGCCAATGAGGGACAATACTCGTCCTCACAGAGCACTGATAGCTGATCAAACGTTGGAATCGGCACTTCCTCTGAGTGAGGGACTGGGCGTATTGCAAAGACTAAATCAGGATAAGTCCACTTGCTACAGTTGTTTCGATTGATTCCAGTAATATTTACTAAGCAGATATAGCAGTCATCCAAATGGTTTTTGGGTTCTCTTCAAACCATCGGTACTCCGAATTTTAGACTTTTTCTTTTCCCGCTAGTCCACTGTCGTAAATGTTCTGTACAAATTTTCGATACTAGAGAAATATCCAGGTTTTTATCCTGATCACCAAGCCTAGCACCAAATTATCCAAGATAAACTCTCTACAATATACAACAATACTCGATACAACAATCTCGATACAACAATCTACAATACAGTGCATTTTAGGACAGCTTTATAACAACTCTTTCCTAAACATAAATATCACTCGAGGCCAATTTCAATCTACCTTGCACAGCGATAATTCACAAACTTACCTCAACTCTAGTTCAAGCGTTGAAGGTCACTTTAGTTACCGGAAAGGCAATGCTGACAATAGGGTAAATATCTGTATATTAGTTCCTGTGAAACAATCCTTATATAATAATTTTAGAACATCCATAATTTAATGTACTGAATTGAAAAAACATTGATAAATAATGGGTTGTATCTAAAAAAAATAGAGAAAAATAAATTTAATATTTAGATTTTGCGCCCCAAATATAGCTAAGATCAGTTCTAAAATCCTAGGCATAATTTTATGTTCTTGTAGGCCCGTATTATGATCAATTAATATTTACCAAATATGCTTTTACACCTATTTGCTTAAAATTTTTGTATCATAGATTTTCGATTGGTGATTTAATAATGTTTAACCCTTGTTGCAAGGAAATTTTTTATTTCAAGGGAAAACATTCAGAAGACAAATGTAAAGAATTGTTGGTTAAATTTACTAAAGTTTTTCTTACATCCTGCCTATTGCTGAAATTAGTTTACTGCTACACAAATTCTTCTAGAAATATTTGGTATCGACCATTATTTAAATTGAGATGAAGAGTGATTCGACTAACTTCGCTCCTTCAGTTTCCACTAGTGATAAATGAGCTCGTGATTTCAAAAGAGATAAGGCAAAAGTGTTGAGATATTGATGCGCGTTGTTGGGAGTGTGAAATATTCGAAAATTATGGCTTAGTGTACCGTTTTGAACGTAGGTATTCTTGGATCTTACTTTTTTGAAGAAGATTAGTTAGAGTGGCGACTTCAAAGCGTTATGTCAACTTGCTACATATTGTTTGTATCCACAACTTCGGCGCTTAAAGGTTAACTTGGAAAAATGTGTTTCCTACAAGATGGAGGCAGGAGAAGTATATGAGGCCATATAAGAAATGGGCATACCAGCTAGCCTATTAGATTAACCTGAATGACTGTGATTAATTTTAAGTCAGTAATAACAATCACAACACACCAAGGTAAAATTTGAGATCGGAGAAGGTTTGTGACAGGGAGATGGATTGGCACCTGTTCTATTTAACATAGTACTGACCAGTCATCAGCAAAAGAGACACAGAAGTAAATGGAACAATGATAAATAAAGAAAAAGAAATCTTTGGATATGCAGATGACCTAAACGTATCTGGGAAGCAAACTTGACGTTGAAAACAACATTACAGGAGATATCAGAAATTGTATGAAGGGTAACAAAGTTACTTATTCCCCGCATACTGTCTTATGATCTAAACTTATTTAAATAAACAAAAAATTAAGATCTGTAAAATATTCATTCGGCCAGTAGTCATTTACAGTTACGAGACATCGACCCCTACAAAAAAAAAACAGAAAAGTTGCTTGCAGTATTTGAAAGAAGAGTATTCGGGAGAATTTTTGATGCTATGAATGAAAATAAAATTTGAAGGATCAGGTACAACTTCGAACTGAAGTAATTGTACAAAGATCTAATAATTGTAGACTGTGTAAGGGTTTAACAGTCCAGATGGGCGGGACACGTGGCGAGAATACCAGAAAACCGAAAACTAAGACTAACCATGGAAAGATAAATAGGGGGTAACAGAACAAGAGGCAGGCTAAAGTCGCGAAGGCAGGACAATGTGCCATTCACCAAGAAATTGCAACTATGCCAGATGAAATGTTCGCGTGTGATGCAGAACTTTACCGGGAGGTTTCTGGATGTGTACACAGCAACCAAAACGCCATTTTTTCGATATTATCTTCCGTAATTAAATAATGAATGTAAACAGTTTAAACCTGAATTTATTACAGATTTTTTTAGTATTGAAACACGTACGTTCTTTTTGCGCCATCCTGTGCATGCTCTAATTGCCACATTAAAACCTGACTATAAATCCTAAATTAGTAAAAAATGTTCATGGTGCTCGACAGTTTATTATATACAGACAAAAGTGGAATGCACAAAAATGCCATAAAGTTCCGTAATAATTATTTCCACCATCAAGACGGTATCTCAGAAAGGTTCAAGTCTCTTCAGAAAAAAAGCCTCAGAACTTTTTAGAGATACTGTGTATAATTAATGATTATAAAACAATGTATGCGGTTGGCTAATTATATGAATACGTAATTTAAATAGATGTAAAAAAGTAAAAGGCAGCTTTACCATAATTCCATGCAAATTTCTTTGCAATTTGCATATAATTCCCTGACACGTGGTTACATTGTCTATAAGATAATTAAATTTTTAAATTTTCAATGCATTTCCCTTGTTTTTCTTTCCAGTGTAATTACTGCAAATGAAACGTTATGTTAAAAAAAATCTAATTGGTTTATATAATAGTTCAGGATTCCTATTGCAATTGCAGAATAAAATTTTCTCAACCTTATCCATTAAAGATGTAGATGTGGAATATATGGATTGTATACACTGGCTAATGGTAAAATTTTGAATAGAATGGGTATAATTTTTAAATGTTTATGACTGTATATAACACCCACCTTACCTTTCTGCACAATTCGATGTATACAAAGATAATTGAAATTGAAACAGGCTTCGAAATGTATCACATCAGCGCATAACTATTATCATCAATCCTGTCAAGAACATGAATCTTCACGTTAAAAAATGCATTTTTTATACCCAATTTTATTACTATGGATACACCTGTATCCTATCTATCTATTCAACTAGTTTCCTTCATCTTTGAACATTGGCCTTTTCTAGATGCTTCTAGTCCTCTCGGTCCATTGTCATTTCTGTCGATGCACGCCTCTTTATATCATCCGACCTCATTTGCGTTCTTTCCTTCCTTTCCTCTCCTTCACCATGCTCACCAGTCTATTGGTATGTTCACACCTGTTCAACTTTTCCGTTCAACATGCGTTTCAAGGTACCTTTCAACTTGCGTTATTGCATGCGTTAGCGTATGCATCCTAGCGCAGAGTAAGATGCATGGCTCGCTCCTGTCCATATGTTTGCGTCAGTTTCATTCAACATTTCTGGTCAGTTCAGTAAAGACGGTTTTTTAAAAACGTTAAAAACATTTTATTTTGTAAGTACCTACTGTTAACTGAGTAATTTCAGTTTCATGAATACATCTGACATTGTCATGTTAGCCAGTATGAGTGCTGATGTGTTGGTGTTGATAAGAGCACGGAAAATAAGGAAAAATACAGAAAATCTGTATGAATAAAGGAATATTTAGAATAATTACTACAATTTACTATGGAAAATATATATACTAAAAAAATATTCCTTCAACATTCAATTTACAATTTAATTGCTTTTTATTTTAAACTCAAATTTAATTTAATTTAATAAAATTAAACTATTTTACTTTAAATTTAATTTGCAAACTATTGCAAAAACTTGCAGATTATATCAAAAAGTTGAAAACGAAAGCGCAAGATACCCAATATGGGTGGTGAGTCGGTTCGCTATCCCTGCGTCTCTTCATGCGTCATAATTTTTCTTTGCGCCCTTGCATGCCTCTCGTTCAATACCGCATGCGTCTAACCTTTTAGCACATGAATGCGCCTTGACGACCAAAAGTTGAACAAGTGTTGACATACCTTACGTTTACCTCACGCTATGCCCTACGAATTTATACATTGATCTCGCTGTTTCCTCCTTCACGACTTTTGCTTTGGTCTTTTCTCGTATCCAGTTCGTTTTCTATCCATTAGTTTTTGCAGCATCTGCCTTTCTACCGAACTTTGAGCTTTGCATCCATATTTTTGAAATGTAAGAACAGGCAAAATATACTAGTTAAAATCCCTTGTCTACAGATATTATAGGTTTGCCAAAGATGGCCAATGCTAATCGAGATCTTCATTTAATTTCTTCGGTTTGATTCTCTTTGCTAAGTTTAATCAGTTGTCCCGAGTATGTATATTGACTAGATTGTTCGATTGTTTTATTTCCTATTCTTGCAGTGGCGTGTTCGTCTGTTTTCATCATTATTACTCTTTTTGAAAGATCAATTTTTAGACCAATTTTCAGTACTTGTTCCTCAAGATTCTACAGCATTTTCTGTAGCTCTGCTTTTCTGTTTGGGAACTCCACAATAAATAAATCACCATTATTCGTAAATGTGTTTCAAATGTGCGGAATGTTTTGCTAATAGTTATTAATAATAATATTGATACTAATAGTTATGTTTTTAAAGGGTTTTTTGTGTTAAAATATAAATAAAGTAAAGTAAGTAAAGTGTTTGGGTTAGTTTACTGGACCTACAGCTTAACGTGGATTCCGAACCACGGTCATCAGCTTCCGACAAACCCAGGCCAGCACCCCCCTCGGACTATAATCCCTTGGTTATGTGCCTACCCATAAGTCTATCAGGAAACCTACCGACTGGCGAGTGACCAACGTAGAACACTTCTCAGAAGGCATCCGGCCTTACCCAGCCTTTAACTGGCATGACTGAGGGGTAATTCATAGTCGGATTATTTAGGAAAGATAAACGGACAGAAGAAAGAATAATAACCATCCGAGCGCTGGAATCGAACCAGCTATCGCTCCAGCGCGGATTCGGCAAAGCAGGCGCTCTTACCGCCGCACCAACGCGACCGGCTTATATATAAATAAAGTGAAATTGTAAGTTATAAACTAAACAAGATTATCATTATATTACGTTTAAGCTTATTGAATTCAACGTCATATTAAAAATTCCCTAAAAAATGTCAGCAGAACGTTATTCCTTAGTTATAAAAAAAAGGAATATCTGAAAAAATTCTCGTAATGAATGGCCGAAAATCCAAAAGGAGCGTTGGAAATTTTAATAACGTTTCCTTCGTTAGAATTAATGCGTCTGTAAAGTATATATTGTGGTCGGATGTTAACGTTAAATTTGCCAAAAGAATAACAGAAAACTTGGCGAGAATTGCGGTCACGAAAACTTTTTCATCAGGGATTAATTTACATCAGTCATTATATGACCACAATCGAAATGTATTAACTTTTAAGACCGTTCGAACGAGCAGTATATATATATATATATATATATATATATATATATATATATATATATATATATATATATATATATATATATATACATATGTCTAAAATTTTGGATTATTCAAACATTTCATTTTTTTATTGATATTAACTTTTTCTTTTACTCGTTTACATAATCATCATTTTATTATAACTCTTGCTAGTACCAAATAAAACTCGACACCAAATGACCAATGTGTGTAAAATTGATTTATTATTTTGGAGTCACAAAATTACATTGTACCAATTGCCTTCAAAAGTAATTTAATAAAAAGATTAACTTTGAATCAAATTAATAAACAGTATAATATAAAACTCCATGGATCTGTATGCATGCCTGTAGGCGATTTGGCATGCTGTCGATTAAATGATCAATTTGGGCTTGTGGAATTCTCCCCTATTCTTCACGAGCAGCATCTTTTAGTTCTCGCATGGTAAGAGGAGGATTGTTTCTTGATGCATGTTTTCAGAATGTCCCAAGTATATAATGACATTTATGTCAGGGGAACCTTACTTGGTTATTCCCTCCTCTTTAAAAAGAAATTGTACTGCTGCTGTTCGATGAGGAGGTGCGTTGTCATCCATGAAAACAAATCCGTCGCCCACTGCACCTCGGAACAGACACACAATAGGATTTAAAAATTCCTCGATGTACACAGCACCAGTGACTCATCTCTCCATGGCCAGGAGCGGTGTCCGTGTATCCCTCATAATACCACCCCAAAACATCACGTTCCCACCTTCAAATGGGATACGTGGTTGAGCTATCGGCTTGTCGACCTGGAGCTCTTCAAACTAATGTTGTTCGTCTCATGTCATTCTCGTCTCATCGGAGAACATCACATTATTTCAGTTCGGACTATGATCCACCATTTCTTGAGCCCATTGCAATCTTAAACTTCTTTGTTGAAGCGTTAATTTGGGAACACGTAAAGGTCTTCTGCGATGCAAATTTACCGCTTTCAGTCTGAGTATTATCGTTGGTTGTAAAACATTTACCCCTTAAAACCTAACAAGTTCCCTTGATATACCACTTGTAGACTCCAGACGATTTCTTCGAGCTGTCATTGATATCTGCCGGTCTTGTACATCATTTTCTACCACTTACGCCACTTCCAGGGCGGTGCTTTCCGTCATTTGCCTCTTAGAATTTTTTATGAATTTTCAATAGTGCACTTTGAGAAACACCTACAATTTCCGCGATATCACTTTGATTAAACCGTATTGTAACAAAGCAATTACTATTGATTTGTTAAAATAAGATATCATGTTTCTAGGCATTTTTAAATGGACTGATTGAATATTGAAAAAGAACTGAAATGGTGTGACCAGTATCAACGGAATGGGTAACAATCAAATACCTGCATTATCAGCAAAACAATGCTCTTTTTATTTCCATTTAAAAACGGTCTAAAATAAATATCCATCACAATTTGTAGAGTTTTATAGGCGTAGATATCCTATTTGTAAATTTTCTAAACTTTTAGATTTAATTAGTTGTTACTTAATAAATAAACTACAATTTAGCCAATGAGCATTACTGAACATGTCTGAACAGAATATCCCCACATATGGAACTCGATGTGATAATGGAATGTCGCCTGAATTAACTAAGTGAGATGACCTGACAAATAATATTCTAAAATAGCAACAAAAATTATTTCAATATATGTTAGTGCGTGCCACAAATGAATTTTGTACGCGAATATCACGACATGCCTCTTAATTACCGAGAAGCTCGTATTAAGAAGAACGTATTTTTGCTACTGCCGATCAGATTATATATATATATATATATATATATATATATATATATATATATATATATATATATATATATATATATATATATACAAACTTATATACAAACTTAGCTTAAAACCTCGAAAACTTATTCAAAAGGGGCTGCTAATACCAAAGTTTGACCCAACGAAAATAAAACCAGCCCTAACAGAAGGGCTTGATAAACAACCTGCACAGAACTGGCAAGAATTAAAACAAAAAATTATTAAAACAGCCTTAAAGTTGGTCCCTTTACAAAAACGTAGAAAACATCCGTGGTGGGATGAAGTTTGCGAGCAAGCAGTATTAAGCCGAAGTAAAGCATTCAAAGATTGGAACAGTCAAAAAACAGCAATAAACTATAACATCTTTTTGGAAGTAAGAAAAGAAACATCGAAGCTAATTAGACAAACTAAAAGAAAATATGATAACAATCAACTTAATGAAATAGAAAAAGATTTCCAAAAAATAACACCCGAAACTTTTACAAAACATTTAAAACTAAATTAACAGGCTATCAACCGCAGAGCCTATGCTTTCAAAAGGAAAACGGACAACTAGCTCTAAATAACCAAGATAATTGCAAAGAACTTGCGAAATATTTTGAACAAATACTAAACTGTCCTGAGCCCTTAAACAAATTACCAACACTAAACCCTAAACAAACAAACCCAGATTCATTACCACCGAATGAAGAGGAAATACTCAGCCAAATCAAGCGGCTTAAAAATAACAAAGCTTCTGGTGAAGATGGAATCACTGCTGAACTTTTGAAATCCGCTGGTCCAGGTACAATCAAGGAAATAACCAAAATTCTACAAGAAGTTTGGCGAACCGAACGGATTCCGGAAGACTGGAAAGATGCTCTAATCCATCCACTACATAAGAAAGGAGATAGAACGGATGTAAACAACTATAGAGGTATATCTCTTCTCCCAGTTTGTTACAAGATTCTATCTCAATGTCTACTAGACAGAGCACAGGGACAGTTAGAACCGAACATTGGTGAATATCAGGCAGGTTTTCGACCGGGCAGATCCTGCCCTGAACAGATCCTGAATCTAAAGTTGATTCTAAGACATCAAAAACTGTGCAATAAAAATCTCGTCTGTACATTTGTGGATTTCAAAAAAGCATATGATTCTATTGACCGCGAATCTTTATTCCGAATCTTGAAAGAGCAAGGACTAGATCTGAAAAGGCTGGCAATTATTAAAGCAACGTTAACTAACACGAGGTCAAAAGTTAAATTCATGGGTGACATCTCAGAACCCTTCGAAATTAAAACTGGTGTGAGACAAGGGGATGGACTCTCGCCACTCTTATTTAACTGTGTTCTAGAAAAAGTAATACAGGAGTGGCGTGAAAAAAAGTCGGCACTGAATATTGACCAGCCCATTAAACTGGGGAGAACCAACATCAAAATTGATTGTCTGGCATTTGCTGATGATCTAGCAATTTTAGCTCAAGATGTATTAACGGCTCAAAAACAGATTGAAATCCTAAAAGAAACAGCAGAAAAGGTAGGGCTCCAAATATCCTTTGAAAAGACACAATACATGACCTGCAACAGACTAAGAACACCATTTCTAAAAACAAAATATGGTAACATCAGACGAGTTTCTCAATTCAAATATTTGGGTGAAATAATCATGGAAAATGGGTTGGAAAAAGCGGCCAATAAGGGTAGATGTCAAAAAATGGAAACGGCATTGAGACTTACACAAAATATTTACAACAAAAAATGCCTATCTAAAAACACAAAACTGAGACATTACAACACGGTTATTAAGCCAGAATGTCTATATGCTACAGAAACGCTCATTTTGAATAGGAAGAGGGACATCGAGGACATTGAAAAGAAGGAAAGAAAAATCATAAGAAAAATCCTAGGCCCCAAACAAATAAATAGCACAACATACCGACTTCGAGAAAACCAAGAAATCAAACAATACACAGATATACATAGCGATATGAGAAAAAGAAGACTTAAGTTTTACGGACACATCAAACGGATGAATCTGAGTAGGCTAACTAGACAAATAGTCGAATTTTATGAAAATAGGAGTAGAGCTAAAGTAGAAATAATTAAATGGATTGCGGCAATTAAAGAGGACCTAAGATCAGCAAATATTACACAAAGTGAAATTCAGGATAGAGGTTGTTTCAGACACAAGGTTAACGTTTGGAAGGTTGGCCAGAGAGAAAAATGTAGGAAGACTGGAACAACTTGGTCTGACGAAAGAAAAAAAGCTCATAGCGGAAGAATGAAATTAGTATGGGCTCAAAGGAAGGCTAACAACAACAAACGCCTCTAATTGTACTTCGCGTGGTCCACCAGGGCCCATACGTGAATAATATATAATATATATATATATATATATATATATATATATATATATATATATATATATATATATATATATATATATATATATATATATATATGTATATATATATATATATATATATATATATATATATATATATATATATATATATATATATATATATATATATATATATATATATATATATATATATATATATATATATATATATATATATATATATATATATATATATATATATATATATATATATATATATATATATATATATATATATATATATATATATATATATATATATATATATATATATATATATATATATATATATATATATGTTTACACATATTCTATATTTTATATATGTTATATATTCTCGTTTTAGATCAAGTTGGTTGTTGAGGAGAAGAGAGAGCTTGAGATTTAGATTGTAAAATCTCGTTTCGACGTTTCAGCTTCCACTTTAAAGTCATTCTCGAGGCAAATTAACTAGATTCTCTTTATAATGGCTTGAAAGTAGAAGCTGAAACGTCGAGATTTTTCAAATCTAAAACACGATTCTACCCGAGAATCTAGTGAAGTGAAATTTATGAACATTTTTGTTAGTTGCTTAACCAAGAATGAGCCCCACCCTTCCTTGCAATTGGAGGGCACATGTTTCGCCTCTCGTTGTTCAGGCTCGTCAGGTTACCGACACATGCTCTCCCGTCAAGAATAGGCAGACCCCAACCACAGTCAGCAACCTATACTCTGGCCGACTTCCCGTCGGATGGCGTATATATGTAATGTTAGATTTCTTTGGACACCCAATCCAATGAGACAACAGTGGTTGAGTGTCAAGTACACCCAACCGCTGGGTTCCACAATCTCATGTGGAACACACAGCAACCTGCGTCTCCACCCAAATGAACATTTTTGAGAGGTACTTGACCAGGAATGAGCCCCACATGTTTCGCCTCTTGATGTTCAGGCTCGTCAGGGTACCGACACATTGTTTCCCGTCAAGAATAGGGAGACCCCATCCACAGTCAGCAACCTATACTCTCGCCGACTTCTCGTTGGATCGCGTATATATCTAATGTTAGATTTCTTTAGACAGCGTCCAATGAGTCCAAATGAGACAACACAGACTTCTTGTCTCTGTTGTCTCAAGTGTCTCATTGGACGCTCTCCAAAGAAATCTTACATTATATATATATATATATATATATATATATATATATATATATATATATATATATATATATATAGTCAAATCCAAAGAAAAAATTTCACACTGACCTACGTATTATACTGAACAACCATCCCGTTCAAACAGCATTAATATCGCACGACAAATTACAATATGATATAGTCGGTTTCAGTATAATATAACCGCGGTATCATGCATCATTTATCAACCAAAACATTAGCTTGATTTGGTGTTACGAATCGCCAAATTAAACAAAATCGAGTGCAGATTCATCGAACACTGACATCTTTTTAGGTCAGCCATCGTAGATTCAATGACAAACATTTTCACCCGACCCGTTTGCAAACTTAATTCAAAAGAGTTTTCACCAGTTTACCGTGTTTAATTTGCAATTAATTTTTTTCTTCTTGATGTAGTTTTTTTCGTATTGAAAAATATCAGAACGTAATTTATTTAATTTTATACAAGGTGGACAATAAGTAAATAACCGATTTGTATTCCGAAAAATGTGCATCAACGGGAGTGTAATGCAAAGACTGGGTTTTCGAAAAAGAAGCAATATGTGGGTAATAGGCGGTGGTGGTTGCGTTGTTCTGGTTAGCCAAATCAAACCAAACCACTGTCGCAAAATCAAATATTCACGCCATGAATGCCATGTATATGGTAAAATCAGCTGGACATCATGCACTATGAGTTACTCCAACTTGGTCAAACAGTCACTAGATGATTATAAAAATTAGAAAGACTACTTCTAAAACACCAGCAAGGGGAAATTCGAAAGTAGTGGTATTGCATCTCATATGAACTTACCGCTGAGAATAAAAGTAGATACTTTGATGTTGGATCATTGCTTTCCAGATACAAGAAAAAGAACTTTCTGTATAATGTTATGACCTGGGGTGAAAACTGGATCTTTTACAATAATCTACAGAATAGGAATCATGGGTTAATTCTGTTGAACCAACAGTGGGTTGCCATGTATACGGTGAGATCAGCTGGATGTCATGTAACATAACTTGCTTTAATCGGGTTAGTTGGTCACTGCTGGTCATTATCAACAGTAACTTAGTGTTAGTGACGTGACGAGGATAAATTCTCTTATACTTACAAGGGAAGAAAGAAAATTATTTTGCCTCAGGACAACGTACGGCAATATATAACTAAAGGGACTATAGAAACGATCACCAACCACCTAAGCCGATTTTCATCTCTTCCTAATCAGGTGTATCAAGTTGATGAATTTCTCTTCGCGAATTACTAGCTATTGATAGCCTGTTTTTTTATAAACATTGTATTAACACTATGATCTTTCTCCAAAAAAGGTTACAGTTGGTACAATTACAATTGGTTGGTACAGATACAATTGACGGTTTCAATTTTTTATTTGACAAGTCATTATAAATTACTTGAAATTAAACTATCGTTTTATTCGATTTTCACTGAATTATATTAACATGACATGTTTCTAAACTCGAAAATATTTACCACTAAACACTACATTATTTTTTTTAATTTTCTGACGCCCATTTCGCTAACAATGTTACCATCATCAGAACATGATTTAATCTAAGTTTGATGTATGATCAAGATTAAATTAAATCATCTTCTAATGATGCTAATATGGTTAGTAAAACGGGCCTCCCTGAAGTTTAAAAAACTGATTTGGTGTTTAATGGTAAATCTCTTCGAGTTTAGTGTTTCACACCGAATGATTCAATAGAAAAATTGATGACATGTTTCGCTAAAATAGTGGCTTCTTCAGATTTTGAGTGTAAACTCAATATTTAAATACATTTAACTCCCATGTTCTTAATTTTTTTCTTTTTTATTATTTTGAATGCGCTTTATAGGTTTGCTCACGAAAAATTTAAAGGCGATTTACTCGAAAACGGTGTATTTTATTGAGGCGAACTAAGAGTACCTCTTTTACGTAAAAAAGTCAGGGATTTCTTAGTCTTGATCGAAAATTAAAAAAAAAATACGTTCAAAAAAAAGTGGCCAATTATTACCTTGGACCCCTCATTATATTACGCCTTTATTTTTAAATTTCTTTAAATTTCAAATACACAGTTCGTTTTGGCGCCCAAAGTTTACAACACTCACCAAATTTCATCATTTTATTGCGAACAATTTCGGAAATATTTGTGAAAAACCGCCTTCAGGATACTCCAGTTAGGGGCGTAGCTCTTTTAAGACACATTATTCAACTAAGGTTTATATGACAAAGAGCCATTATTTTTGACGTAGAACACGCTTGTAAAGTTTGGTCCATACAATTCGAGACATCCTGTATATAAAGCTGGAAATAATTTCCAAACTAAAAATATACTCGTTGCATAGCATATCTTTAACATAAAAAACAATAAACTGTTGTCAAGTGTCAATTTGGATGAATCAGATTAGTTTTTAACTTAAATTTTCATTAAACAACACAAAAAGAGCATTGCTTCGAAAACCTTCGCGTTATTAAGGAAAATTAACAGGTACAATCAACCGGTCTATCAACTATTTGTAACAAAATACCGAATTCCATTAACACATTATTCTCCACAATGCATCCACTCATCCTTAATCGTTTCGCCCCTTGTTCGTATCATTCTCCCAGCCTTATTCATTTTAATGATGATAGATACGCAGGATTAGTTTCCCGAAGGGCAGGAAACGCCGAATGACCTGCGGACCTTTTACGACGCTGCCTTCTCTTTGATGGCAGGGCATTCGTTGTATCGCTATTTTCGTAGGAAATGAACGAAAACATCCACACCAAAATGAAGATCATGCACATTGACAAATGGAAAGGCTTTTAATAAATACGCCTTGTTTTCATTCATAAACGTTACACCCTTTGTAAATTTACTGAGACATTATTGTGAAGATATATATATATATATATATATATATATATATATATATATATATATATATATATATATATATATATATATATATATATATATATATATATGTATATATATATTATTTTTTATTTATTGGGACTCTCGGTCAGTAAATAAGTCTATTAATAATATCATTCCACATAAAAGAAAACAATTAGGTTATAATAAAAAACAAAAATTTAAAGGTGGAAGAATTGTTAAATTTGTCAGTCAAATATGTCATTAAAAAAGTTTATAAAAAATTGTCACATATTAGTTAAAAATGTTTTAAAATTAATTGTTTAATTTGATATTGGTAGGTTTTTAGAAGTAAGTTTGTGTTTTTTATAAAAGTAATGTTTATTGTAGAAGTATTCTGAGGATGGTTCGTTGTAACATTAAAACAATAAAAAATTAAAACTTATTTACTGACCGAAAGTCCCAATAAATAAAATAATAATAATAATACTAAACGGTCACGAAAATATATGTTATATATATATATATATATATATATATATATATATATATATATATATATATATATATATATATATATATATATATATATATATTCAATGTAATTTTTTTTAACTCAAAGAGATTTACCACTAAACACCGAATCAGATTAAATCATCTTCTGATGATGCTAACATGGTTAGCGAAACGTGCGAACTTTAAAAAAAGTGATTCGGTGTTTAGTGGTAAATATCTTTTAGTCAAAAAATATGTACAAACAATGCTTTCCGGTGTTGCCAGATTCTTTCAGTGGCTACTAAAACAATATTATTTTAAATTGCAACCGTATTTTTTATTATAATTTGGCAAATCTTAAAATTAGAAATAAAAAATATTATATCATATTTATTTATTGGAGTAACCGTTTTAGAACAAACAATTAGCAAAAACAACTAAAATAATATGCAGTCAGGAACTAAAAGAAGCTAACATAGCAATAGTAGGCCTTGGAAATTTAAAAAAAAATTGTGTTGTTTGAAAGGAGCCATCATTATTGTGCTGTCATTGTGTTATTTGAAAGCTGTTGTATTTGAATGTGTATAAAAATAAGGTTTTAATTCAGTTGCTAAGATGAATCAGTTTTTTAATCAAAAAGGAAATGTTGAATTAATTTTTCTTCTTCTTTTTGATCTTCAGATTGAACTGGGTCAAAAGAATCAGATTGTTCAATGTTTGCTCACACATATATATGAGCTCATCAACTGTCAATTCCTAATTATTCGAATCACTTCCAAATTTAATTGTCTAGTAAGATCGAGAACGTATTCAATAACATGATCAATTTGATCAGGCTCTGGCGCTGATTCCGCCGAAGTTTCACTAGTGAAACAAAATGGACACAGTTTTTCCCAGACGCCATTTAAAGTTTTTTGTAGAATTTCATCTCAATATTTTCTAATGATGTTCACGGCATATAAAACGTTACATTGTTTCCAAAAGTCCATAACAAAGAACTTATTATTTTGCCTCATAGCTGCATGGAGATGTGCAAATGATCGTTTCGAGTAATAAGGTTTAAATGTTTTGATGACACCCTGGTCTATCGGTTAAAGCAAGCTAGTTAAATTTGGTGGCAAAAATTCAACTTTCTCACGTGGGTCGAAATTATTGAGAGTAGCAGGACGAAGGCCTGGTGCATTGTCGATTAATAACATCACCTTAAATAGGATTTGTTTTGATTGGCAATAACGTTCGACTTCGGGTATGAAGTGATGACCAAACCAATCCTCGAGTCACCTTCTTTTAGACAAGTTGCATGTCACCCAAGCTTTAGACTTTGACTTTTAAATCACGGGCAAACCAAATTTATATTTATTTTTTAAAGATTGTGGATTTTCCGAGCGATACCAGCTGCATTTCCGCCAACCATCACTGTCAATCGATCTTTGGAGGCCTTAAAACCTGGAAAGGATTTTTCTTCACGCACGATAAAAGTTCTTTTAGGCATCTTCTTTTAGAACAATCCAGTCTCATCTCCATTAAATACGGTTTGGCTACTATGACAGCTCTTCTATCATAGCCCTGAGTTTCTCTGGAACGAGAGACGATGAACGCAGCCTCTTCATTTCTTTCCGCAATGCTATGCCAGGTATATCGACTTTTTAATCGGCTGAACCACCGGTGACTAGCTTTAAATTTCTCAATTTCTCTCTTTAAATCCCTCAAAAATGCTTAGCTTGAGAACAAACCATGATCTAATTAAGAGAACAGTTTTTCAGTCTTACTTGATTATCACACCATAATTTCAGCATTGTTTCCATTTCAGCGATAATACCATGACGTTTACGAATTCAAAGATTGAGCATTTATCACATCTTCGAGAATGTTGTCTTTATTTATTATAATTTCTCTGACTGTCGATCACACTTCTTTGACAATTGACAAACTTTTTGGGAAGTTTTGTATCGAAATCGTTGATCATTTTTAGTTTAAATTCTAAAGATAATGTTTCTCTTTTATTATTTGATGCGAAAGAATCAGTTTTACTTCGTTTAGATGACATAGTTATGTTTTAATG
This sequence comes from Cosmopolites sordidus, assembly GCA_031761425.1. NCBI lineage: Eukaryota > Metazoa > Arthropoda > Insecta > Coleoptera > Curculionidae > Cosmopolites > Cosmopolites sordidus. Next base: position 927,578 of record JARFXV010000314.1, on the reverse strand, counting down.
ATAAAATAAACAAAACAATTTAGAAACGTGCGTCGAGTCCACGCAAAACATGTCCGTGCATGTTGTAAACCGAACATAAGTGTCCCGGGCGAAGCGGGAGGGGGAACCGGTGTAATCTCGTAACTCCGAATCCGCGTAAGACGGGGTAGTATAAATCGAGGTATTACTGTGTATTATTCACGTATTCACGTATGGGCCCTGGTGCACCACGCGAAGTACATTTAGAGGCGTTTGTTGCTGTTAGCATTCCTTTGCGCCCATACTAATTTCATTCTTTCGTTATGAGCTTTTTTTCCTTTCGTCAGACCAAGTTGTTCCAGTCTCCCTACATTTTTCTCTCTGGCCAACCTTCCAAATATCAACCTTGTGTCTGAAGCAGCCTCTATCCTGAATTTAACTTTGTGTAATATTGGCTGATCTTAGGTCCTCTTTAATTGCAGCGATCCATTTAATTATTTCTACTTCAGCTCTACTTCTATTTTCATAAAATTCGACTATTTGTCTTGTTAGCTTACTCGGACTCATCCGTTTTATGTGTCCGTAAAACTTAAGTCTTCTTTTGCCTATTTATTGGGGCCTAAGATTTTTCTTATGATTTTTCTTTCCTTCTTTTCAATGTCCTCGATGTCTCTCTTTCTATTCAAAATGAGCGTTTCTGCCCCATATAGACATTCTGGCTTAATAACTGTGTTGTAATGTCTCAGTTTTGTGTTTTTAGATAGGCATTTTTTGTTGTAATTATTTTGTGTAAGTCTCAATGCCGTTTCCATTTTTTGACATCTATCCTTATTGGCCGCTTTTTCCAATCCATTTTCCATGATTATTTCACCGAAATATTTGAATTGAGAGACTCGTCTGATGTTACCATATTTTGTTTTTAGAAATGGTGTTCTTAGTCTGTGGCAGGTCATGTATTGTGTCTTTTCAAAGGAAATTTGGAGTCCTACCTTTTCTGCTGTTTCTTTTAGGATTTCTATCTGTTTCTGTGCCGTTAATACATCTTGAGCCAAAATTGCTAGATCATCAGCAAACGCCAGACAATCAATTTTGACGTGGGTTTTCCCCAGTTTAATGGGCTTGTCAATATTCAGGGGCGGCTTTTTTTCACGCCACTCCTGTATTACTTTTTCTAGAACACAGTTAAATAAGAGTGGCGAAAGTCCATCCCCTTATCTTACTCCAGTTTTAATTTCGAAGGGCTCTGAGATGTCACCCATGAATTTAACTTTTGACCTTGTGTTAGTTAACGTTGCTTTAATAATTGCCAGCGTTTTCAGATCTAGTCCTTGTTCTTTTAAGATTCGGAATAAAGATTCGCGGTCTATAGAATCATATGCTTTTTTGAAATCCACAAATGTACAGACGAGATTTTTATTGTACAGTTTTTGAAGCCTTAGGATCAACTTTAGATTCAGGATCTGTTCAGGACAGGATCTGCTCGGTCGAAAACCTGCTTGATATTCACCAATTTTATGTTCTAACTGTCCCTGTGCTCTGTCTAGTAGACATTGAGATAGAATCTTGTAACAAACTGGGAGAAGAGATATCCCTTTATAGTTGTTTACATCCGTTCTATCTCCTTTCTTGTGTAGTGGATAGATTAGAGCATCTTTCCAATCTTCCGGAATCAGTTCGGTTCGCCAAACTTCTTGTAGAATTTTGGTTATTTCCTTGATAGTACCTGGAACAGCGGATTTCAAAAGTTCAGCAGTGATTCCATCTTCACCAGAAGCTTTGGTATTTTTAAGTCGCCTGATTTGCCTTATTATTTCATCTTCATTCGGTGGTAATGAATCTGGGTTTGTTTGTTTAGGGTTTAGTGTTGGTAATTTGTTTACGGACTCAGGACAGTTTAGTATTTGTTCAAAATATTTCGCAAGTTCTTTGCAATTGTCTTGGTTATTTAGAGCTAATTGTCCGTTTTCCTTTTGGAAGCTAAGACTTTGGGGTTGATAGCATGTTAATTTAGTTTTGAATGTTTTGTAAAAGTTTCGGGTGTTATTTTTTTTTGGAAATCTTTTTCGATTTCATTAAGTTGATTGCTTTCATATTTTCTTTTAGTTTGTCTAATTAGCTTCGATGTTCCTTTTCTTACTTCCAAAAAGATGTTATAGTTTATTGCTGTTTTTTGACTGATCCAATCTCTGAATGCTTTACTTCGGCTTAATACTGCTTGCTCGCAAACTTCATCCCACCACAGATGTTTTCTACGTTTTTGTAAAGGGACCAACTTTAAGGCTGTTTTAATAATTTTTTGTTTTAATTCTTGCCAGTTCTGTGCTGGTTGTTTATCAAGCTCTTCTGTTAGGGCTGGTTTTATTTTCGTTGGGTCGAACTTTGGTATTAGCAGTCTCTTTTGCATAAGTTTTCGAGGTTTTCAGCTAAGTCTGATTCTAGTCAAGTAGTGATCCATGTCTATGTTAGCTCCTTTCCTGACTTGAACATTCAAAATCTGTTTATAATTGGGGTACGAAATGGCAACATGGTCAATTTGAAATTCATCCATGTACGTGTTTGGGCACCTCCAGGTCTTTTGTTTTGTTATTTTCTTCTTAAAATGGGTTGACATTATTTTTAGATTAAACTGCGAACATGGTTCAACCAATTTTCTACCATTTTGGTTAGTCAATTTATGAGCGGGAAAACTGCCGACTGTTTTCCTATACTTTTTTATTTCCCTAGTTCGGCGTTGAAATCACCCAATAGGATTTTTACATGGTTAGAGGGAATTTTAGAGATAGTTTTTTCCAGGATTTCCCAGGACTTATTTACTTTTTCAGGATTAGACTTATTTTCTTCGTTAACTGGGAGGTGTGCATTGATTAATGTATAGTTTTTGTTAACACACTTGAGGGATAGTGTCATAAGTCGATTATTTACTGGCTGGACATTAGTTATAGAACCAAGAATGTTTCTTGAGATAGCGAAAGCAACACCGAGATGTGGTGTTTTTTTGAGTATTCTTTTGTCCGTTTTACTTTTAAAAAGTCTGTAGTTGCCGAATTCCAAGATGTTATCATCTGTCAATCTGGTTTCTTGCATGGCTAAAATTTGGATTTTTTGCTGATTCAATGTTCGCCCCAATTCATGTAGTTTTCCTGGACGCAGGAGAGAATTGATATTTACCATTCCAAAGACAGTTTTTGTTTTCGGTTTCAGACGTTGGCCAGAGGTCTCCAACTCCCTCTGAAAGATTTTGCGTTTAAGCCCGGACGCCCCAAAATCCGAAAGTCCGGTTGTACCAGCAAAGCTGGCAGAGGATTGTCTACCTCCTGGGGTAATTTTGTAATTACTAGAACGCTTCATCTTGTACTTTGAATTACAGGTTTGAACCATGACGGTTCAGAGGTTAAGACTGGAGGGGTTAGTTCCAGAATTTAAATATCAGCCGCACCACTGGTGAACAGACGCTGACCACTCAACCGCTTGATACAAGTCAGACGTTAAGTGGATTTAGTTTTTTTTTCCTTTTTTTTGCCTTGGTTCGGGGCTGCTTATTTTGAGATATTCGCAGTTGTCCATGAATATCTAACGGAACTTTCACTATCCACCACTCGTGACCCATGATATATATATATATATATATATATATATATATATATATATATATATATATATATATATATATATATATATATACATATCCTTTAAGTTATTTTGCGTTCTTTACGTTCTTTATTTTCAAAAAATTTCATAAAAATATGTATACCATAAGTGCAACCATTTCTGCGGAAAACGGGCCTGAGCTTTCTTTATCCTCTGATAAATTAGCAACGTTGTATCGCAGAATGAAGTGTTTTGTTTAATTGTTGGCCTTCTATGGCATTATTTGAACATGTATGTTTCAGCATAAATTTGGTTTGTTTTGTTACAAAAAAAACGGAAAATTTTCACAGTATTGCCATTCGATGTCAAAGTTAAGATTACTAGCACTGATTTTTCATATCATAATTCGATTTAAACGATTCACGTCACATTAAAAAAATAATTAATTGTTTTATTAAATTAAATGTTAACATATCCACCATTTGGGTCAATGAAAGCCTGACACCATTTTAACCAATTTTTCCAAACAGGTTAAAAAAGTCGTGACATATAGCCGACAGCAGCAAAAATGCGTTATGGTAAATCATTTTCATCGTTTATTTCAGATATAAAAAACAGATTTTCTTTTATTTCATAAACACTTTTTAAAAAAATTAAATAATCTTGCCCGTTTAATTTTTTAGGTAAAACAAATGGCCCTATAAGTTGGACTTCCACTATTTCCACTAAATGCGATTTTCATTTGCCCAGATTTAGAAATTATAAAAATTCCATATCCCATTTCTCGTGAAAGAGACTTCGTCAACTGATGAAATATTGAATAAAAAATTTAGATTCCTTTGGTTTTGTCCTATAAACCATTTACAGTATTTGTTACAATTTTTTACAATGTTTTATTCGATTTACAATAGTTTTGTCTCGGTGAAAAATCGGCGGGTTAATGTGCTTGTACTCTTTGTACATGATAAGAGCAGAATAATTGCTCTCTTAGTGTTCTATGAACAATACGGTGGGCCGAATATCCTTTTCTTTCGAATTTCTTTTAAAAATACCGAAAATATTTTTCATTAGTTCAAAGTAAAAATTTTTTTTCTGAAATTTGATCGGAAATTTAATTCTCTACAATAAAGATCCTTACACCAAATTAAGTATAAATAAAGAAAAAATTGTTGAAAAGCTTTTAACTTTGACTAAATTTGAGGGGCCTAAGATATCGAATATTTCCCTTGGCACATTTTTTTTTTGGCATAATGAAAAATATTTTCGGTATTATTAACAGAAATTTAAAAAAAACGATATTCGGCCCACCCTAATGTACAATCCAAAGAGAAACTTCAACTTGTTGCAGAACACTTCAACTACTTCTAGTAGAATCTTCTTCAACAAGATGTAAAATTTATTCTTCGACTTCAGGGTCGATTTCTCGCTGTTATCCACGATCTAGTTTTCAAATCACACTACCCATATCCAAAAGTCTTTGAAAACACGTTTGTCGAGCTGGAAACGGCCTTTCTAGGTATCATTGCCCATAAATACGCCTAGCCCCTTCGGAAGTTTGGAAAGCATATCGTGATATTCGCATAGAGAATATATTTTTGCTTTTACATGAACTTAAATACACGCACTGGCATACAATGAAATAATTTTACCGCTATTCTGTAATTACTTTCTTTGTCGTGGCGATATTGCGACGTTGTTACGACATCAGTTTTGGCTGTTTGTTGTTTCAATAATGTGCATTAGTTTAGGAGTGGGGAGGAAAAGCACAAGGCATATTCCGTGTGCTTTACCCCCCAATCTACAGAAGAAATACGGTTTCGCTAGACAACCAACTAATTCTGTATAAATCCATGGTCCGATCAATCCTCATTTACGGATATCAGGCCTGGTTCCCGTTTCTCCCAACCACTTCGATTGTAAGACATCAGTCTTTCCAATCACGTGCGCTTCGTACTATAATCAATGCCCCATGGTTTGTAAGGAATGCGCAAATCCATCAGGAGACTGACATACCAGAGATTCAGACGTTCCTGTCCAAATTACTGGACAAATTCCAAACGACGGCGTCCCTATCGGACAATTCGCTAATTAGAGCCATGGCTCAGTATGACCTTCCACTTCTGTCATCACAACCCTGCCTAAAGGATGGCAACTAAAACCCTCCGGATAAACGACATTGTCGCAACATCCGGAACAAATCACAGAATTCAAGTCAGGGCATCAAGAGTGGAGAATAACTGACGGCGGGTAATAGCGAACGCGCCTGTTTAACTATGCTAGAAAAAGATGGGAGATATTAGTGTCGGACTGTCAGTGGTAACGGGAAACCGCGCTTGCTGAACAAGGTAAGATAAATTGATTTTTGTTTTACAATTTTATCTAATTTTTGAGTAAACTTGCATAGGTGTAAAATATTTTAGCCATAACATGGAAATTTGTATACGCATCACGCGATTCTAACCTCAAAAAAAATGCTGGAAAAAGATGGGAGATATTAGTGCCAGACTGTCAGTAGTAACGTGAAACCGCTCTTGCTGAACAAGGTAAGATAAATTAATTTTTGTTTTACAATTTTATTTAATTTTTGAGTAAACTTGCATAGGTGTAAGATATTTTAGGCATAACATGCAAATTTGTATACGCATCATTTGTATACGACATTTGTGACGAATAAACTTTGTTCGTTATTACCCTATGCATTCTGGCTAATCCCGGACACCAAGGGTTATGTTTTTTTGTTAAAAGTTGATTTTATTTTGTAAATTTAACTAAGTTGATTATGATAACTTATGACTGAATAATTTTAGTATACTTTAAGTATTAAAAAATATTTCTAACATTAAATGGCTTTGTTTTATTTCAGTTCTTCTTTAAGGATTCGTAATTACCCCACTCTCCCCTATTAAGTAATAACCAGTCACGATTTCTGATTTAGTAACTTTGCATATTTTTCCTCGGGAAGCCTTATATTTTTAACCCTTGTCAACTTTACGAAAGTACATCCCCTTACACCCTGTATACTAAAAAAACAATAATGGCGGCAATTCTTGTTCTAAATCGAATATCCTTGTAGTTTAATATGATGGTAAACGATAATTCCTTAATTTCTTTAATCTTCCTTTAATTTCCTTAAGCAATGTCCCAAGTTAAATTATTTTAATTAATTTCGTTTTTCTTGGACAAAATCTAACATAAATTGTACGCAAACAGCTTTAACAGGCGCGGGCTTTCCCTGGGGCTCTTAAAATTGCCTTAGTTAAGGACGAAGGCTGGAAATATTACATTGCTTTTAATTAATAACAAATAGAACATCTCGAAACCCGTTAATTTCCATATAAATGAGCTAACTTTCGTTGTGAGCATCTAATGGTGTATCGTTGGACCCTCAGCGGATACCCTCACGTTAAATTTTCATGGTATTCAGTATGAAATTAGACCGTTTTTACTGTTTAAATACTTTAGTTTGTTAATAATAGAGATTTATGCTGTATTTATATCGTATATACTTAATTTTATAATGTGTTCGTATAGTTCAAAGTGAAATTAAACTATTTAAGAACTTGATTTTGTAGCTATTTAATAGACTATACGAGGTATACTTTATATGTATCCAGAATAATAAATAAAAAAAATATGATTGTTTTATTGTTTTTCAAAATATTATCCGGATGATCGATACACATACGTTTGAACCAATTTTCATAGCACTTTTTCTATTCCGATTGAGGTATCTCCAAAAAATGCATTTTGAACGCATCAACCGCTTCTTCTAGCATCGGAAATCGTTGACCATGTAGTTTATTCTTCACGGATGTGAACAAAAAGAAATCATTGGGTGGAAAATCAGGACTGTACAGAGGATGACCCATTAATTCGATGTTATGAGCCAAATATTGAGTTGTTCGGTTCGATGTGTGAGAGCTCGCGTTGCCATGGTGACGAATGATCCTGGATGTTTCTGCTTATCCCTTCAAAGACTTCTGACAAATAAATGGTTGTTGCAGCCATGCAGAATTGACCGTTCTACGATTCTATAGTGGCACTGTAGCTTTATCCCAAAAAACAGGCCACCATTTGCTTCGAAATGCTTCTTGTGAACAACTATTGTTGAATTTGGCTCATTTTGAAAGACCCATACTTTCGGGCTCATATGCATAAATAAAAGGTTTGTCACCTATGTAGATATTATACAAGGCTTTTGACGTATCAAGATTGTATTTTTTTGAGCATTTCTTTGCACCAATCGACACGAAAGTTAATTACAATTTTTAACTGAGATGCAATTTTCAAGTCACTAAACAACACAAATAGCGTTCTTATGTCAAAACGTTCTGAGTACATATATAGTCAACAATATCAAACTTTACGATGTGTATGTGATATGGAGACTAGCAGCTCCATTGCTGCCAATTCCGGATACATAAATAACTATTCTCACAGGTATATGCACTAGTATGATCAAAAAGTAAGGTGACTTTTTAAATAAAACAGAAAGTATTTATTTATTCATCCAAATTTATTTCATCTCATTAAAAGCAATCCGCTCTCAGTACAATACACTTATTCAATCTTCGAAACACTTTTTGTACTCGACTCCTGGTATTTCCTTCAAAGCGGTCAGTAAACTGCCTTAACCCTCAAGAGAAGCACTTCCGTGCTTCCCGATTCAGGAGCACATGGGTATGCTATACCGTGATTTTGATTATTAATATCTTTTGATTAAATTATCCAATTTAATATATCTTTTTTTTTAATTTATGCTTCAATCAGTATAGAAAAAGACTATATCTATAGAATGTTCCAAACAATAATAGTATTCCTAACACCATCGAAAAAATCAACAAAAATGTAAAAATGATGTGTTATATTCAAACTCTCATATCTAGGTGAAATTAAAGATAAAAACTTGCTTCCAACGGCATTAAAAAGGGGACTTAATGTACTTTCAGATACTTATTACATAATTTAGCTTTATTTTCAAAAAGATATTTATTTAGTTAGGTAAAATTCACTGGTATGATGCTCTTCAAAAACCCATTCGGGGTTCACTTTCACTCTCTTTTTCGTCGAAAATATCCGCTGCCTCATATAATGCTTCTACTTCAGACGCGCAGCGAGTACGAGAACGCGTATTCATTTTGAGCTAAATAGGAAATGAAGGAAACCGATAAATACATTTTAAAGAAATTAAAAATCAAACTTTTCAATAAAAATACTATAGAAAATATAATATTTATGATTTACTTACCACAAACTGTGTCAAGATCGAAGAAAAAAACACACTATTTGTGCAAAAAGGTTATTAACGGTTTTTATTTATTAACAAAACACTGACACAACAAAAGCTCTGGCTGGCGTAGATGCCACTATGGGACGTAGTACCCATAGACCGACTACGGTCGCTTATATTTTTGTTAGTATTCACATCTTAAAATGGCTATGGTGGGAGATCTGTAATGGGGAAATAAAAAATTTTCCCCCACTCAGTCATCCCCTCAACGTGACCATTTATAAGGGAAAAACACTTTTAATTCACCCCTGGATATCCCTTATCCAGTGCTTCTCTTGAGGATTAAAAGTGTATTTGAAGCAAAGATCCACCAAGTCACTAGCTCTCCCCATATTCCACTATTCAATAAGTTTAGAGAGCACTGGAAAAACATTAATCCTAATGCTATCGAAATAAGCATTGATAATGTCAAACAGCATCTTTGTAACATGAAACTTAACGAATTGGTGACGTTTTTTACTCATGAACTGCAAAAATCCATTGTACGTGACAGATCGAATTATCCATTATTTTTATGGGAGGAAATAATGAAAGAAAAATTGAAAGCAGACCTCCTGGCGCAATGCATCAAGTACGATGCTAAGTACGATACCAAGTCACTAGCTCTCCCCATATTCCACTATTCAATAAGTTTAGAGAGCACTGGAAAAACATTAATCCTAATGCTATCGAAATAAGCATTGATAATGTTAAACAGCATCTTTGTAACATGAAACTTAACGAATTGGTGACGTTTTTTACTCATGAACTGCAAAAATCCATTGTACGTGACATTATCGCAAACTGATCGAATTATCCATTATTTTTATGGGAGGAAATAATGAAAGAAAAATTGCCAGACCTCCTGGCGCAATGCATCAAGTACGATGGATGGCAAAAGCTATTTACTCTTTGAAAATATGTTTGATATAATCTCAGTTTAAAATGAGCGTTAAAGACAAACAGACGCTGCAAAATGTTTGTTTATTCATTGTGGCAGTTTATGCAAAGCCTTGGCTTGGATATAGATGGGCAGTGAAGGCGACAAATCAAGATTTTTTTTTAAGGGCGTAGAAAGAATATGAAACAATTGATAAAACGATTTCTAAAGTGGCTCGGAAAAAGTTCAGTTTCAACATTTGTGGTGTTTATCAGAGAAAATAGTCATATTATCACTCTTTGATGATGAAGTTGATGAACAAACTAAGGCCAATAGTGTAGCTAACAGAGATATGTTCCATCGAAAGAAGACATGTATGTTATATAATGTTTTGTTTGATCTGTTATTTTAATTTCACTGTTATTTTAATTATATTATCAATTTAATTATGATACTAATTTTTAATTACTATTGTTTTATGGAAATAACTGAGCGATTTTGTCTTTATCAAGAGCAAAATTTGTTTTTGCGATTAAAAATTGACAGCATTTTTCTACAAGAAAACATATCTTCGTGGGAAGAAAATTCAGCCTATGTGGGAGCTAAAAAGAAGGTTTCTAGCTTAAAAACAGTAAATGATACAACTGAAAGGGTTTCATTTCTACAAAAGAATAACAAAAACAGTTCCTACTATGATGTGTGCAAGAACATAGAAAGATGTTACCAGACTGCAAAGGGACCTTAAAAAGGATGTATCCTAAATAGTTATATTATTTTGTTTGTCAATATGATTAAATCCATTACTTAAAATTGTCTTTTTGACATTGTCATAGCATACTTGCGATGACCTACCTATATATAAATAAGAATTCAAAAACAGCAGTTTACGTAATCTTTGGGACCTGTCGACACGGGTTAACATTAACCTAGGAAGTTAACATTTTGTATTTAAGTATAGCCTACTATATTAAAAAGAAATAGAGGATATGCGTTTCGATAATTGCAAAAAAAAATTTCGTTCATATAAGAGACACCCTAATATATGATATATATATATATATATATATATATATATATATATATATATATATATATATATAGTGTTGCATTTTTTGATACCATAGTATATTGTTACGCCAAAATAAAGTTATTGAATAGGAAAAATGGTTTATTTCTAACTGTTAAATAATCTGAGGGGAAATGTATTCAAGCAGTAAATTAATTTTCGAAGTCATTCGCATAAGTATCTTATTTTCCTTTCTCTTCTAAAATTTTAATAACATCTTACTGTAACACTATGCCGCAGTTGTAGGTACCAATTTAAAATAAAAATAATTAAATCCCATTAATCAAGAGACTGTTCTTTTATTATTCCAAAGATGTAATTTATTATCTTTTATGTGCCTGCTTGCTCTGAGGAAGGTCATCAGTTGAAAGGTATCAATTATCTTCTTAAGTATTGTAAAGTGATCTCTGTCCTAGTTTAAAATCGACTGATTTTTTTTGTTTCTAGAAGGTCTCATAAATATTTAAAAGAAAATGACTTTTTCGATTGGTTTATGAAGACTTCCATCAAACTGTTTGATAATTAATAACCTTCAGTTATTAGATTGCCTAGAAAATATTTTCTAGGCAATTCGGATTTCACAAATAGATGACTTTGTTAGGATTTTTGTCTATCTGTACGTATAATAAATATCACAACTGTATTACTGTTCAGTAGATAACATAGATAGTAGATATTGGATGGTAAAAAAACAAGCAGAAATCCATAAATACATATTATTAACTAAATATTACTATTAACAGACGAGAGATAATTAATCATTATAATGCACAAAAAACAGATAAATTCAAAGGATATCAAAAACACAATCATACCATTACATTTTTAGAACACTGTGTAACTCTCTGCATCGAATCCTATTATATATGACTTCTTGTGGTAAAATATTCCAGACGCATTGTGCACATATTTCAATATCGTTTAAAGTTTCCAGTGATCGGGGCAATCGCTCAATAGTCCGATCAGTGCTTTTATATACATGTAATATCAACTATAAATCTGGGAATCTCACCGACCACTCAAGTGTCGATATCGCAAACTCTTAAAAATGTCACTATTCCAGATATATATTTCGTATATATATATATATATATATATATATATATATATATATATATATATATATATATATATATATATATATACAGAGTGTCCAAGATAAGTACTTACCACCCCTTTAAAATGTTTATTTCTGGACCGATTTTTATAATTGAAGAAAGTGTACCACATGTTTTTTTTGCTAATATCATGGCCCACTGCTTCAACTTTTATAGCTCCCATTTTCGAGAAGTACTATTAGGAGTTTTTGTAAAGGAAAACTAACAACGCATTCTTCACCAGAACCACCTTAAATCCAACTGTACCGATTTTTATGGTTCTAAATTACTGGCTGTCCCAGATATTTGTGATATTTATATTATAATTTATCTAATAATTACATGTACTATCTGTTATTAAAACTGTGTATGCCAGGGAAATTAAAAATTGTAAACTAATTAACAAATGTCTGTCTGGTTATGCTTGAAGAAAAATAACAAGAAACCTTTTAAACCAAAATTTCTTCAAACACTTGAAGTTGGTGACACTGAAAGAAGATAGGAATACTGTTAATGGTTACAATGTATGTACATATAAGATCCTACATGTCTAAAAAATATTTTATACACAGATGAAGCCACATTTACGACCAATGGTATCGTATCATCACAGAATAATAGATTATGGGCTCAAGATACCGCACATTGGGTGATACAATGTAAAAGACAATATTCTACTAAGGGGAACGTTTAGTGCGATATTTTAAATGACATTATTACTGCACCATTTTTTTATGGAAATTTGAATGCAGCTAAATTTCTTAGATTTTTACAAAATGAGTTTAATGTTGAAATTGATGCGTTGCCTCTTAATTATAAGTACAATTTACATTTACAATTTGACATGGCACCCATTCATCATGCAATTAATGTAAGAAACTGGTTAAATAATTATTTTCTAAATTGTTGGATTGGGCGAAACAGTCCTGTAATTAATTGACCGCCGAGATCTTTGGACCTCAAGCCTGTTGAATTTTTCTATGGGGGACAATTAAAAATAAGGTTTATGTTTCGAGACTCCAAACTCGAGACGATCTTTGTGACCGTATTAGGCAGGTTGCCGTAGCATTATCAAACAACAATTGAAAAAAGTAGCTAACAATACCCGATGATGTATTGAAATGTGCTCTTGATAGAAAATGGGGAAATGATAGAAATGTCTAGTATTTTTATAATGCCAGTTTAGATCGGCCTGTAAATAAAGGAAGTTTTTTGTTCAAAAATAGTCTGTAATTATTAGAGAATTATTAATTATTAATTATTATTGTAAAAATATCATAAAATAATATCAAGGACACCCAGTAATTTAGAACCATAAAAATCGGTACATGTTGGTTTAAGGTGGTGCTGGTCAAGAATCCGTTGTTAGTTTTTTTTTAAAAAAGACCTAATAGTACTTCTCGAAAATGGGAGCCATAAAAGTTGACACAGTTATGATATTAGTCAAAAAAATATGTGATATACTTTCTTAATGCCGTTTTCCGAGATTTATCCAACAAAATAAAGTTTATGAAAATCGGTCCAGAAATAAAAAAATTAAAAGGGTGGTAAGTCCTTATCCTGGACACACTGTATATATGTAATGTCGGAATGATTGTGGCGTGTTCATATATATTTTTTTTTATTTGGGGTTTTCGCCACGAAAAACGTGGCGAAAAATCCAAATAAAAAAAAATACACTGTATATATATGGCCTATAGACGGACTATAATATTTCGGTTACTCTTTGCGGCTGAAAAGGGACTCCAGGCCATGGAAATGCATATGGTTCAATGAATTCTCCCTAGGGCATCTCCCTACTGGAACAACATTAGCAATGATAAAAACAATTTATACAACAAGGGACAATTTGGTATTGCATCATTAAATAAAAATATGCGAGAAGGACGACTGCGATGGTATGGCCATGTACAGCGTGCAGTACGTGACAGTGTCGCTGGGTTTGTCCATCATCTTGACATCCAATCCAGCGCCTACCTAGTAGACTAAAACAATGATACCAGGACACTATCAACATGTATATAAAAATTACACACCTATGGCTTAATGGTGTAGTTTGATCGCGCGAATTGGAGTTCCGATCCGATCCGAACAGCGGACTCTGCCCTTACGGGGAAGGGCTAGGAGGAAGAAGAATAGTAATGCATTTAAACTTCATCTAACCCAGCCATACAGTGTAACAACTGCATACCAGTTCCAAGCCCGAATAAATGACAGGGTGGTAATCCGAGTGAAAATAATGGACAAAACTCGGTAATTGTCACACTTTCAAGCCCGAAATTAGGCTTGAAACCATGGATATTTTCAAAAAAACTCATTGAACTGCAGCATACGTGGCTGTCGATAAACCAGCGCTCAAAACCCAGGATACTGCACATAAGTCACAAATTTACTTTACCACACGAAACGTTAAAACTGAACACCATGTTGGTCAGAAGTAAATTATTTTATTCTACTTTTGAAATGTAGAATATCAGTTACAACACTAACAGAACTGTGCTGCATAGGAACAAGGCAAATGATAGTACAATTTCCAGTAACCGATGAAACAGTAATTTTGTTATACTCAGACATGTTTTCTTGTATGCAGCAGTGGAAATAAACCAGGATACTACCTAAGACGATTACTATAATGTTTTTTAGAGCTGAACAACATTCCCAAATCTGAACCAATCATACTAGTAGATGATTTTAATGCCCATTAAGAGAAACGTGATCATGTGCGTTTTTATCTGTTCATCATCATTTACAGTAGTATCAGAGTATACTGTCGAGAGTAAAATTACAGCTTTGTTTTTCCTTGGTCCGTACGAGCAGCGAGCAACATTTTCGTGAGAACCAAAAAGAGTAGTATACTCTTCTCTAGATCTATAGGACACTTTGGACATGGCATAATGAATGACAATGAACTGCGCCTATTACACTAACCAACAACGTAAATGTTTATGGTTTAAAAATACTAGATCTACATGCATTTCCACCCGCTGAATTCAAAAATCACCATAAAAATCACCATTTGGCTTTTGCTTTGGCTGTTGCTATTTTGTATTGTCTACATTATCAGTTTGGGGAAACTTTTGTTTTCGGGAGTTGTCACACTTGTTAATTGACAAAACACAACGTTCTCCAACTGTTTTTAGATTATAAACATAATTGCTGTTGCTGTGACTGTAAGTTTCATATTGTTTGTGCCGTAATTAGGGCAGAATTTCTGGTTTTGAAGTGTAAAATTTGCTAAATTAAAATCCCTCGTGTAGATGTCCAAATTTAGTAAAGAATGTTTGTTACATTTGTGGTAAAATAAAAATTTTGTCACAGAAAGGCAATCTGATGCCTATTGTGAAGATTGCCTGTCACCAACATTTTGGTATGATGGTAGGTGACCAGGATAAGTCATTGGCTTCACATATATGTTATAACTCTTATTCCGTTATACTACCAGAATGGTTGAAAAATAAAAAACGATCTATGACTTTTGTTGTGCATATGGTTTGGTGGGAGCCATACAGATGGCTGCTATTTCTGCTTGACTCCGCTTATAAAGGCAGCATTGCCAATGAAGAAAAGAGGAACAGTTCAATACCTAAATCGTTCATCATCTATTCGTCCTATTCCATATTCAGATAGTTTACCAGTTCCTACTCTACCGTTAAATTATGAGCTTGAAGTAGAAAATGAAGACAGTATGGAGGAAGAAGAACCCAACAAAATTTACACATTCTATGACCTTGATTTTTCTCTCTTAGTTGTGTAGCTCTCAGTGATGAACACGGAAAAAAATCCATCAGGATATTTCTGCGAAGATATCATGGCCGTTGGAATGAAGCGATGCTTGTGGATTACTGCAGGTCTGTGTGTAGGGATTTTCCGGAATAATCTCAAGCCACCACATGATTCTTTTCGGACCCAACAACTTGCCAGGTATTCCCCCATCAATTTTGAACTCTTAGAATGTAATTGCCATTAAAATAATTTCAAATGGACTTTCAATGTTGTTGGCATATGTAGTTAAAATGGATTGTTTTCTTTCAATCCGTTAATATAAAATACTTCCATCTCTTTTGGGAAAAAAGCACACAGAAACTAGAGCTAATAAAAAGTTTTCTTTGTCATATTCGTTCTTAGTTTAGTAAGTTTTGACTCATGTAAGTTTTGAACATGAAACAAAAATCGTGTGTCATTGTTAACATTTCCCAATAACCTAGTAAAACATTATAAGCGACGCGTCTTGTAGTACATTATAAGAGAGACTACTCAATAAGGATAATAACCATTTCATCTCCATATCAAGTAAATGTCGATTAGCAGTTATCATCGAAACAGTCTTACTTGTAACTGCAACAAAAACATCACATGTTTGCCTTTCATCAATTTATATTCATATCGATGTCAAGAAGTCTAAGATGTGGTACCACAGGTCCTTGGATACTTCTAGGACTACTATAACCTTGTACTCGTACATAACACTGATCTCCAAATCATCTTATCCATATTCTAATTCTAGAAGCAGCAATGTCTAACTGTATCGCCTTTTAAGGAAAATGAAACTGTTTTTTCCATATCAATGGCTCGTCCTAAAACGACATGGTGTATAAACACGTTTAGCACTGTTCAATTTATGAAAAATATCTCAATATGACAAAATTGTTTTAAACTGTATACTTTGTCACATTCTTTAAAATCGCAAACAGAAACAAAGGTAAACAAGCAAAACATCTATCAGTTTTTGCATTCAAGATATGTTATACAGTTAAAAATTATCAGTTTTATTCAAACATGTATATTGAACAGGCATCAATTAAAAGTTATCAATTATTTTCTTAAGTGTTTCCATATGATCTCTGTCCTACTTTGAAATATATAGATTATTTCACTTGTAACAAAAAGGTCTCATAGATACTGAAACAAAAATAACTATTAAGATTGGTTTATGAGGAATTGTAACAAATTGTTTCAAGATTAGATGCATATTAACAATGAGACCTTCAATTAGATATTAGAACTAGCTATAAATATAGTTGTTGTAAACAACTCTTACAATCAATGAATAACCAACTACTTGACAGACGATTCATGACTAACATTATCTCGAATAAAAAAATTTTACGATATAAATTGCATTAACTTGTCGTTTAATGAATATGTATTTTTTTGTAATTTATTGATCTATAAAATATTAATTGATATATCTTTGTCTATTTTCATATACAAGGTTTAAATGAATGGATTAATTAGTAATTTGTTAGGTGCTATACTACAGTAACAAAATGGTCTAAAGGATACTGAGAAACAACAGTAACACCAAGTATACACATTCAAATCAAACTTCAAATATATTTACTAGATACTGGGTGAGTGGGGGGTGGGGATGGGGCATTTGTTTTGGCACTATTTTTTTTCTTGAAATTTTTTACAATTTAGGTTTGGCTGTGCAAAGTTTATTAGCCATTTTTTTCTTGAAATTTTTTACAATTTAGGTTTGGCTGTGCAAAGTTTATTATGGATAAATGCACGCTAATAGAAAGCAGTGGAATCGTATCATATTTTCATTAAAAATATAGTTTTATTAAAATTCATGCATTGGAACGTTCGAAACAACTAAACTGGAAAAGATTTACCACTAAATACCAAATCACATTTTTAAACTTCTCAACGTTTCGTTAATTATGTTAGCATCATCAGGAGTTGATTCAATCTCCTCAGTTGGATCCTTTAGACAATGGCTTGATATTTCGTTCTAAATCCCTTCGAGCTTCAATTCAATTATTGCAACTCAACTGAAATTAGGCAAAAATATCTTAATTCTAAGAATAGTTGGGGATAAGCCCTGCATCAGAGATACAAGAACGAACCGAAGCGCTGAAAATATTGCACGTGTGGAGAAGTATCCAGAAAGGTCGATTCGGCGGCCAAATTTTGAGGAGAGACTTGCACATGTTTCGCTATAAGATTCATAGTGTTCAACATTTGTTGTCTCTAGACAATAACAAATACTTAAAGAGTACTGTAATGTCATCATAAATCAAGATAAAATTTTCATGCGTAATTAATAAGTTGAAGCTCATTTTCATCTAAATTGTCAAGTGAATACACAGAATAGGGGCAAGAGAGAATATCAGCCACATTCATCAAACGCCATTACATCTAATTAAAATTACGGTATGGGCCGGTAATCATGCTCAAAGCATTATTGGACTCTATTTTTTTAAAGAGATGGTGGAAATGTCAACGATGAAATGTGGTTACTGTCAACATGAATCAACACTTTTTGGTGCCTCAATTGGAAGAGCAAAGACTGGAGAATATGTGGTTCCAGCAAGATGAAGCCACAGCACACACGTTATGTAACACAATCAACATGTTGAAGGGCATTTTCCTTAGTCGTTTAATTTCTCGGAATTGGGATTTACTTTTACCGTCTAGATCTCCTGATTTGACGGCTCAAGATAATTTAACAGACAAAATTTAAATATGAAATAAACATATATAAAAAAACTGTCTTAATTCTTTTAAAAGTTATAAATAGCACAGGTCCAAATAATTATTGTAACATTGATGATAATGCTTTTTTAGCGTTTTATATAGGTAGTTATTAAAACACCTTTTCACAGAAATGGCCTAGCACGTTCCATTTCCAAGTACCGGCTTCTCCTTTATATCATGACCTTGTAGGAATTACCACAAGACTGTAGAAAGGGTATTTCTACAGTATTCTACGAACCTTTAAGGGAAGTTTTATTGTTTTCTGTAGTTTAGTTTGTTTCTGTCTCGTTTACATTACAATCAAGTATTTAAGTCGACTTTATATAAAATGGCAAGTTCTAATCGTCGATTTTGCAAAAATAGAACGGATAAGTTTTCTAAATATGCAGACTATTTATTTTAAAGTCCCAAGCTAGATCTGTATTCGAGGAAGTCCAAAAAGCCTTTCTTATATATTTTATGTGCCAAATTGAAGATCAAGTTAAAAGTTGGGTTCCTCATGAACCTAGTGACCATATAACTGATTGCTACTTTTATATCACTCACACAAAATTTCAAAAAAAAAAGCAAAGGGACAAAATTCAGTATCCAAATTTGCCTTCTGCACTAGGCCAGTATGTCATAGCCAGGAACTACCGGTACCGATTGTGCCTTTAAAACTGGACATGTTTCAAGGTGATTCTAATTATTCATCGGGATCTTCCTGATTAGTATTTCAAATATAAAATATGCCCTCCTTGTTAACCCAAAAAGGGTGTTTCTGGCGCAATTTCATATTAAACTTGTACTAATGAAAAACTTTGTCAAAATCATGAACAGGAGGTAATGGTTTCAAGTACCTAAAAGAAATATTTCCTCAATTAAGTGATGCAAAACTAAAAGAAGGTATTTTTATTGGACCTCAAATAAAGACGCTTTGTGATTTCCATTTTCAAGAAAAATTAAATGGAAAAGAATTGGCAACTTGGAAGTGTTCTCTAAGTATAGTGAAATTACTTCTGGGTAACAAGAAAGATTATAACTATAAAAACCTCATAGATGAACTCTTGAAAGCGTATGAAGTCACCACCGACCATCTGTACCAAAAAAAACTCTTCTTGTTACAGTAATTAGCTTATCATTTTCGGACTTAGGATACAAAATACTTCATATACGCCTATTTTCATCAATGTTACCTCAAAAAAATTAAATTTGTTGACGTGTAGTATACCTAGAACCTAAAACCTGATAGAATTCTTGCTTTCTAAAAAATTGCTCGATTAAAATTGATATGTCTTGTAAGGAAACATGACATTTATTTGAAACTTTGTAAACCGTATTATCAATAAACGATTTTTATTTGTTGTTCAAAGACTGCTATATTAGGAAAAATAAACCTCGTGAGCCTCGTATTTGTACCAAGGTGCTTGTATTACTAACTAATAAAATTTAATTTATTACAAGAATAAACAGTGACGATTTTAACATCTCATGATATTCTTCATATTATTTATAAGAAACATGTTCTACTCTATGTTTATTTAACATTATTATAGACAAGAATGAAGAAACAAACAATTAACTGTTGACTAAAGTCTACCTAATACAAAGCTTGTGTAAATCATCATCAAAGAATCATATAATGTTAAATATCGGTATATTTCAAAAACATGACATAATACCATAAGTCAACGTACTTGCAGTGCTTTAGGTAACATCAGGGCCGCACTCGATTTATTTTTGAAGTATAGAAACTAAAGATGGACAAAATTAATATTTTTAAGTAATAGTTGGAACTGTTACTGTTATTTTAAAAATAACTGTTAAAAATAACAGGTTACTGTTATCATTGTTATTTTAAAAATATTGTCACATTTCGCTTACATTTGCTCTTGTAACAGCATTTTACAACGCGCTATATATCATATAACAATAATTACTAAAATAACAGCTTTGGGTCATTTCTATAAATTGCTAAACCAAATGCATAATACATTTATTATATGAAAAAGGAGTAGGTATAAAGCCGCAATACATAAATCGTTAAATAATAGATATATATATATATATATATATATATATATATATATATATATATATATATATATATATTGGCAGGCATTTGGTAGGCTCAACATAGTGTTTAAGAGCAGACTCCCACTTTGCCTGAAAAGAAAAGTATTCGATCAGTGCGTACTACCCGTTCTGACATACGGAAGTGAAACCTGGACACTCACATCGCAATCAATTCAAAAACTTCGGGTGGCACAGAGGGGAATGGAAAGATGTATGCTTGGCATTACAAGACGAGACAGAAAGTCCTGCGCATGGATCAGGGAACAAACAAAAGTCTGTGACATCATTGGAAGAGTAAAACAGTTGAAATGGAGATGGGCAGGCCATATAGCGAGGCGATGGGACGACAGATGGACCAGGGCAATCCTGGAGTGGATACCGCTTGATCGCAAACGTCCGCGAAGAAGACCGAAAGCACGATGGACTGATGACATCGTTAAGTATATTGGACCCGAGTGGCAGAGGAAAGCCCAGGACCGTGAAGGTTGGAAGCATGCTGAAGAGGCCTTCATCCTGCAGTGGATCGATACGGGCTGATGATGATGATGATGATGATGATATATATATATATATATATATATATATATATATATATATATATATATATATATATATATATATATATATATATATAATCATTTGATTTTGGTAATAATCGAATTTTAAATCCAAGATTCTGATAATCTGGACAGTTAACATATATTAAAAAAATGTAATGCGATTTTACAGTAAATAGTAGGTATTATAATGTACATTTTATTTTGAAGATTGTTCTGATACAAATAATTTGGAAGTCGACCATTAAAATGTGAGATGTGCAAACATTTGCTGCTCGTATCTAATGTTGTCTAGTCATTTTATAGTTTAAAGGTTGACAATGGACTATGGAGCGGTTCCCTTTATTACTCTGCAGGCATTAAGTTTCAATTTTTTTAAGTTTCAATTTTTATATGCCAGTATTCAAATAGGTAAATAACTTAAATAAGTAAGTAAATAACCAAATGTTTCATTAAAACAAAGTGTTTATTAACAATATAAAACTACACTTATTTCTTATATTCTTCTCGAAACACCGCTCACTCAACTTTATCCATAACGCTGTCCAATGTCGATCGCTGACACCGCACTCTTATTATTTTCTGAGATTGCTAACAGCGAACAACGACAAAACTACAACCATCTTATTTTTTATCGGTTATTATATGGCTACCTGTTATTTGTCTGCCTACCTGTTATTGGTTATTTGTTAAAGTTAGTTGTTGTGTTATTGGTATTGTGTTAGTTGTTAAAAGTTAATATGAAATAACAGTTATAAAATAACAGATCGTTAAATAACGACCCACTTCTAATAGTAACCATCAAAAAAATTAAAACTAACATACCTCTGTTGATCAAATGATAATGGCCAAAATAATCAAATTTGTATGAATAATACCATGCAACAACTTTGATGAACTAAGCCTCATCTTGTGCTCCTATAGAACTTCTACACTTCGTCAGACAGTCCAAGGAGGCAACTACCTTTTTAAAATGTTTCATTGTCATTTATGGAGTAAGATGGGTTTTAGTTACGAGAACATATTAATACTCTCCCATAGTGGCTGGTCAATGGAGAATATTTAATTCTCAACTAAATTGTTGGCTTTTTTGCCTATCTTTGCCATTTATTTATGGAAAAGTTAATACTAACATAATCTTCGAGGAAACCTTCCTCACTTTCTACACACTTTCACTACCTTTGAGACACCTGTTAAATCCCAGATTGAAAAAAAATGGTAGTTTTTTTGTGATAAAGTCATTGAGCCATTAGAGTAACTCATAATTCACGATGGCTAGCTGATGCCACCTTATACATAGCAACAACTTTTGACGTGAATATTCATTTAATTTTGCGGTAGTGTTTAATACTCACCAAAATTAATGCACCATTTTAGAGACCTACAATCAGAGATCTACAATCAATCAGACCACAATCTTATGCAAGAAGACGTTTTACTTGAATTTGGAGAGCAATGACAGTTGTGAGTATGTAGGTGACCTAACGATTCTCTTTTTGAATGTTCCCTTGATTGTGTAAACATTTAGAAATGCCTTGCGGTGTTTCTCCGTATTCCTGTCCGAGCTTCAGCAGTATACGACAAGGATTTCTTCTTTTCTTTCGACAGTGCTTTCAATTCTTTATCCTCCACTTTTGTTTGGCAGCCCCAAGCGTTCTGCATCATTTAAGTCAACATTTGTAGTTCTAAACTGTACAAACTTTGTAAATAATTTAAAATGTTATTACTTCTTTGCAATTATCATCTCCGTGTATACAACTCACCTCATTTTTAGAACCATGCCGTCCTCTCCTCTTATAATTCATGAACTAGTGTATTATATCGCTTTATCCATTTTGCCATCTGTTGCTATTATCGCTATATTGCTATATTTACTATTTTCAAGTTGATTTTCTTTTTCATATACTGATATGAATTACTTGGATATATAATATACATCTTTATTCATCAATATATTCTTCTTGAAGAGCAATACAATCTTGGAATGGTTGTTTTTTCTAACATTTCTACACCTTTTTTATAGAATAATTTCTTAAAATGTTTGCCTTCATAATATCTTTCAGTTTCGGCAATTACCTCTTCATCGGAGCAAATTTTTTTCCAGCGAGCATTATTTTGACATTTGAAAACAGAAAATAGTCGCGAGATCCCAAATCTGGAGAATATGGTGGATGATGAAGGAACTCGAAACGCAATGCAGTTTATTGCTTGCCATTGTTGCTAACGATTTGTAACACGGTGCATTATCTTAGTGAAACAGCACTTTTTTTCTTCATTTGGAGCGTTTTTTGCGATCTCATCCTTAAAACGCATCAATAACGCTATGCAATATTCGCTATTGATAGTTTTACCTTTCTCGAGAAAACCGATGAACAATATCCCATGCGCATCCCAAAATACAGAGGCCATAACCTTGCCTGCCGATAGCTGTAATTTTGGGAACTTTAGATGGCTTTTACCGGCTGCTGTCCACTTAGCTGACTGCTGATTTGACTCCCGAGTGTAGTGGTGGATCCATATTTCACGTATTGTCATATACCGCATGAAAAAATCCTTTTTATATCACTTAAACAGCTTTAAACATTGCTCAGAATTATGAATACATTGTTGTTTTTCATCCACTGTGAGCAAACGCGGTACCCATTTCGATAGCAATTTACGCATTCCCAAATGTTCATGAAAAATGGTGTAAACACTTCCTTCCTTACTTTACGGTTTTATGAAATAATTTTGTCAATTTTTCTAATGTTGTTTAGTGTGTCCACCTCATTTGGACGTCCAGGGTGTTCAGCATCATCGGTGCTCATACGCCTCGTTTGAATTCAGCATACTCATAAATTATGGTTGATTTTCCTGAGGCAGAGTCCCGGTAATGTTTATCAGGCCATTGTTTTGCTTAAACGATATTTTTCTTCATCAAAAAGCAATGCTTAATAGACACAATTTTTTATAGTTTTGAAAATAACTAAAGTAACTTAAAGCACAACAACTCAGAAACTAGTACACAGACATTGTCATGAAATTTCGACGCATGACATTTGAAGGTTGGCACAATCGACCACTGGTAATCATTTTTCGTAAGTAACGCTATCTAGATATCATACAAGGGATTTATTGACCGATGTGTTAAGGTTGAATTTGTTTGAAGAGATCACTCCATATTTCTAGCATTTTCCCGATTTAGATATTCAACTCTCTTCAACATCAACTCTTTCTACATTGTTCTAAAGTTTTTTTTCCTTTTCAAATTTGTTGTTGTCTTAGTATTTTTTATTATCTATCATATATCAATCGTCAAGTCTCTTTCTTCATAAAAACAAAAAAACTCATGTTTTATTAATCAATTGACGTTAAATCATTGGTAATGAATTATAGTTCAACTTTAACGTTTCAATTTGCCACGCTACAGTATTTTTTTGACCTTTCACGCCAAGTTAAAACGAGAGAAACGCAGTGCTCCGATACGGCCCTGGGCCGAGCGCTAGTCCTAGCCTTGATGGCAGTGTTACTGCAGATTTCAACTTGAATTGCACAATACTAGACGTGGCATATTGCACTACATCACGGCCACGAAGCGGGTAAATGACCTGGGTGCGATCCTGTACGATTTTTAATCGGCCATCAATCTGGTTATTTCTTCGGTAGGAGTGAGATCGAAGCATATCATTTTTAATTTTTATTGATCTTAAATATGGGTCAATTCTCTTATTGGAATCTTTGATATAAAACACTGAATTCAAAGAGATTTACCACTGTACACCATTAAAAAATCTTTACCTTATTTTTTAATCATATTAGAATATGATTATATAATACAAGCTATTATCGCCATAATACAAATTAAGAAGAGATTGCTACAATATTGCTACTACATCATGATTCCTGAATATAGGTCTAAATTAAGTATACGTTTAAACTCCTCAAAACCTACAACCAAAAATTTTGAGAAACGAAGTAGAATTAGCACTTAGAAGGTTAATAAATCGAAAATCGAACAGTCGAGTAGTCCTCTTATATGTAGACAGAGATGTGTGTGTCAGACTGGGCAGAGTTATTCTATATATTGTTACGCAAGAAAAACTCTGAGTATATTTACGAAAACTGTAGAACCATTGCTCCGACTAGTCATACTATTAGAATATCAAGCTGTATGTAATAGAGAAACTATGTTCCCACAAGTTCCTGCACTTTGTTTTATATAGAGAGCAAATATCGTTCCACAAACACCATATTCTGCAGATATGACGCCATGTGATTTTTTCCTATTTCTTCGGTCACAAAAACCACTTGGTAGGTTCAGTTTTAAGTGAATAGAGGCCATCAAGAAAGTTGGCTGGTTCTGTTTGAAAGACTGAAAAAAACATTGTTATAAGTGTATTGCAGTGAGAAGGGATTACTTTGAAAGAGACAAAATAAATTTGGATGAATAATTAAATGCATTTTGTTTTATACTTACTACTTCATACGAGGCCCTTATAAGATCTAAGATTATTCGAAGTAGAACGAAAGTTAGGATCTATAGAACACTCCTTCACCCTGGCTGCGAGACGTGGACTATCACACACAAAACAGAAATAATGCCTGCAGTATTTGAACGAAAAGTATTTTGGTGCTGTGAATAACAATGGAATTTGAAGGATCAGGTATAACTTCGAAGTCAAGCAATTGTACTTCATATAGCCTTTACATAGTCTACAATATCCAAGGATCTGGACCAATATTCAGTCTACAATTAGACTATGTGAGGGCTCAGCGTCTCAAATGGATGGGACACGTGAGGAGAATGTCAGAAAATACTGAATACCATCAAAAATAATGTAGGGGCGAATAGGGGGTAACAGGAAAAGAAGTAGACTAAAGACAGGATGGCAGGACAATTTAAGAAGAGATGCTGCAGAACTAATGCGCATCACAAGCTGATAAAGTGCTGCTGGGGATCGATCCACAAGAAGCACAAGATGGCACCACAAGAAGATGGTGATGAGGCTCTTATCAGAATTTCCAAGATATTTCTTACGAAAAAACTTATCCTTCTAACTATTAATTATCATGAATAATATAAAGAATCTAAAGTGTAATTAAGTAACATTTCGAATATAAAATCTTGAAAGTTTAACTTCAATCAATTACAATCTCGCAGGTATGAGCGAAACAACCGCTTTTGTTCGTTCTGTGACAACACGAATACGCAACAAAAGGTTGCACCACACTACACACATAAATAATTAATAATGGACTGCCTTACGCATTTTTAATGATACAGTTTGATTTGTTCTTTTTTTACGTTGACTGATGCTTGTTTGCTCGCAAGAATTATACTATTTAGTAATCGACTATGAAATGGTAAAGCTACAAATGGTTTTTAAGGTTGGGCAATGGGTTTTGAATGGAATTATAGGAAGTGGAATGAACACAGGTGAATACTGTATGGAGTTTTATAAGAAACAGTTTTCTTTTTGTTAGATAATATAGTATTTATTTGACAGCTATAATTTGTTCCCTTTTAACTATTGAGAAACTGAATGTTTGCCATTTAAAAAATATATTCACTGTGGAACAACTTTTTTATATAAAAGAATTTTATATTATATAAAAGAAAAAACCCTAAAGATTTTAGTTAAAGTCGTTTCGAACGAGGAAGCGTTTTTAAAAACATTATTTTACACCCTTACGCAATGGCAATACAAGATTAAATTTTAAGAACAATTTGGTAATATTTATATATTTATTTAGCTTAATAGATAAAATATATTTTGTTGTGTTAGCGAAAAAATCGGGAAGTCACATCCTCTATATCCGCAGTTTCCTTTCAAAGGATTCACGTAACGCCTCCCTGCGAAGACGAAAACAACCGGGATGCAGTGTTGTTTTCGATTATTTGTAGTGGTATGTTTCTTTCTTCGTATTTTTAATTTTTCTTCTTCGGTGAAGTTTCCAAATTACCATGGTCGTGACAATAATAATTATAAAGATAATTACAATGGTTGTTGAGCTCCATGCAATTATTTGTATTTGATGGATTTCTGGTGGCTTCAATTGATTTGTCTTTGCTTGTAACCCTTTGATCTCGTCTAGACTGATAGATTGCAATTTTATCTTCTGTTCTTCTGGTTGTTTTAATTTTTGGATATTCGATATTAACTAAGATATTAACTGTAAGGTGGGTAATGTAAAAGGATCTCCTTTTATTATGTTTTCTGTGTTAAATTCTGTTGTATCTAGATCCCGCAGTTAAATGAAATGTTCAGAAGACTAGGGTTTTTTATCTCAACATATTTTTGGGTTTCACAATGTTATACCGGTCTCATCGGTGTTTTGCTTGGGATTATCAATAAATGCCTTTTGTCGATTGATTCAATAAGTGGTTGGTTTACTTCAACAGTAGTTAATTAGTAATTGCGAGTCTCGATTTTCTTTATTAGTGTTGTCACACATTCATCGGTAATACGTTCTAAATTATTATGATAAATATAGTTATTTTTAATTTTTGGAGATATATTGCTGTCAATGAGTGCCCAAGATAAGGTAGGGTTATTTAGGGATTATTATGGACTAAACTTGAAGAGATTTACCACTAAACACCAAATCACTTTTTATGAACTGCTCGACGCACGTTTCGCTAACCATGTTAGAATCATCAAGTTTGGTGTTTCACACCAAACGTTCCAATACAAGAATTGATTATTATGGAATCGTTGATAGGTATAGGAAATAAATGGTATAATTGGTATTATTGGTGTATTCCTTAAAGATCAGAAAATGAATAACAAAAATGATTTTATTTTTTGTGAATCTAGTTTGTAAGTTTGCTGTTTGATAAAAATAATTTAAATTTTCGAAATTTATTATTTTATTTTTTCCATAAAGGGCTGTTAGATTTGATATTATATTAGAAATTTCTTTTGCAGAGATTACAGTACTATGTAACATGTTTAATTGGGCAAAAACAATAGCCAGATTATCTAAGAAGGTGATTAAGTTTTGACGATTTAAAATAATATGTTTGATTATATTTTGTGTTTAAAGAAATGATATGTCATTTAATCGTGTTCTAATTTTTATTCCATATTGTTATTGATTATAATTTTCAATAAGTTTTTTTGTTAATGACATATGTAATACAACTTCATTTTGAAAGGAGTTTTGATTATTTTCTAATTGATTTATAGCTTTCCTCGTATCATTCGCCGTCATCAGCGTCTAATGTGCCAAAAAGCCATTTTGATATATTTCCTCTTCCATTTATTAAACCTCTTTTACATCATAAATGCGGTTGGACATTGTTTAATTTTGTATCAGCTTCTAGAATAAGGAATTTAGTTTGATTGATCATTGTATTTAAATATTAATAGTTTTCAGGAATGGCTCCCTATGCTTCAAAACTGTTCTTTCTTCAACGAATTGGTGGTGCAGAGGACAGCTTCTGGCTATCACGAATTCTTCCCTTCAAAAATGTTCTTCCACGGGGTGGACGGTGGTTTTTCTTCTCCAGATCAGTCTAATACTGTGGCTCTGGGGTTGAATAGACACTCCCAGAATTCTACCGACTGCGCCAGTTAAAGTCTTCTAGAACGAGAAAGCATTTTTAAAAACTTTATTTTACAACCTTATAAAATGACTAAATTGATTATATTTTAAAAACAATTTGGTAATGTTTATACATTTATTTAGCTTAGTAGGTAAAATATATCTTGATACATTAGCGGAAAAATCGGGGAGTCACATCCTTTATATCAGCAGTTTCCTTTGAGGGGATTCTCGTAACGTTTTAAAACAAAATTTTCTTTACCTATGAGGCTCAATTTCATTTAAATATCCGGGTGCCTGGAAAATTCGTAAAGATTTTTCATTAGTTGCTCTTTTAACATTTGGAAAAAAAATCTGTATTATATTAACAATGTATATTTACATATTATTAATTTCTGTGATATTTACAATGTTTGCATTCAAATTTGCTTTAATTTGACTTTAGTTGGTCCAGTTGATTCATATTGAAAATATCAATCGCTTGCGTTTACACCACAATTTTTTTTTATCTGAAAAAGAGAAGAGACGCTAGCGAAACAAAAAAGTAGATTTGTGCCCTTTACGGATAAGATTCTGATGGGGAGACCACGATGTAAAAGTGGTTTGGTCGGTTCAGGGTTGGAGATTTTAAACTAGAAGATCGGTATCGCTCTGACCATCCTCCTAGTACTAGTTTCGAGGCCATAATAGCCGAAGATCCATGTAACACGGTTCGTGAGATAGCAGATAAGTTTGACAAATTGACAAATCGACCGATACGATGAATGGGTCCCTCACGAACTTAGATAGCTATATGGACTGAATTTCTTTATGCGATATTTTGCTAAAAAGAAATTCAACACAGAAAATAGAATGGTAAATGATGATAAAAAGTGAAAAAAGATGAAATGAAAAAATCATGGGGATTGTCAGGGTCAACAGTTTTAAGTACAGCAAAAATCGGCCTTCGTTGGAAGAAAATTATGCTTTGCATTAGATGGGATTAGAAAAGATCAATACACTCTGACCTTCTTGCACTGAAGCAACGGCCAGAATTAGCGAGTTGAACAGGTGTTGTTTTTCATCATTACAATCTACGAACAGGTTTCAATCATGACCCGGCAAAAATTGTTGAGCTCTCTACTTTACTCACCGGACATCACACCCTTGAATAAATCTAGCGCGTTACCTCTAAAAGTGTTTGAAAGAAAAATATTTTTAAACAATTAACAAAAATAACGGAGGAGGCCTTAATAATCGGTGAGTTATATAAGAAGTTCGTTAAAAAAATGCAAATATCTATGTACCTACATTAATATATATATATATATATATATATATATATATATATATATATATATATATATATATATATATATATATATATATATTAGCTGTCGTTCCCTTCATTCATTGTCATGCTCATTAATATCACTATTTTAGAGGGTATTTTAAATTCTTCCATGGTTTTTATCATTCTGTATATATATATATATATATATATATATATATATATATATATATATATATATATATACATACAAACATTATGCTTTTATTTAACTGAGGTAGCCGATACTTGATGGAAATTCACTTTAAATAAAAAATAAAGATTAATATCATTAATATAAAGATAAATATAATAATTGTTTCGACACACAGTGTCTTTTTCAAAAGCTTTCTAAAGATGTAGGTTGGTTTTTTTGGTTTGGTTAGCAACATTTTGAAATTATCGTTGAAAGTGTGATTTTCTAACATTAAGTGATTGTCATAATGAGAATTATTCTGTTCTTTAATATAACTTCTTTTATATTCATTAAGCCTGGTGGAAAAGGATCTTCCTGTTTGCCCAACATAGACTTTTGGACAAGAACCGCACTCAATTAAATAAACTCCTGATTTATGAAGTTTATTTGTTTGACTTTTATTGTTTTATATTAAGCGTCCAAGACTATGCTTTGTTCTGAATGCAATATTTATATCGCTTGTTTTTGACAAATGTTTAGAAATTAATTTGGTGACTTTTCCTGTATATGTAATTGTTTTGTATGCGGTATTCTTGACTTTATTGACAGGATATATTAAATTAATAGTATTATTATAACATTTTTTATTAATTATTTTATTTATAATTATATAAATATTTTAAATATATAGAATAAATATAAATATTTTATTTATAAATAAAATAATTAATAAGAAATGTTATAATAATACTATTAATTTAATATATCCTGTCAATAAAGTCAAGAACACCGCATACAAAACAATTACATATACAGTAAAAGTCACCAAACTAATTTCTAAACATTTGTCAAAAACAAGCGATATAAATATTGCATTCAGAACAAACCATAGTCTTCGACGCTTAATAAAAAACAATAAAAGTCAAACAATTAAACTTCATAAATCAGGAGTTTATTTAATTGAGTGCGGTTCTTGTCCAAAAGTCTATGTTGGACAAACAGGAAGAACCTTTTCCACCAGGCTTAATGAACATAAAATAAGTTATTTTAAAGAACAGAATAATTCTCATTATGCCAATCACTTAATGTTAGAAAATCACACTCTCAACGATAATTTCAAAATGTTGCATAACGAAACTAAATCTTTTAGAGAGCCTAGAAATTAATAAAAGAAAAAATTTGGGTACTTTACTTAACGATCAGGTAGACTTGAATGGTTCACCCTTGTTAAACTTATATTACTCTAGACATTGAGACGCGGGACTCCCACTATCATCATTTATAGTTTTATTAGATTAGTTTAGATAGTAACTGCTTTTCTTACTGTTAGTTTAATTTAGTGTGTATTTGAAAAAGACACTGTGTGTCGAAACAATTGTCATACGTACAAGTTTTAAATATAGTGAAAATTTAGATATTAATCTTTGTTTTTTTATTTATTATGCTTTTATTAATTCTTGACAAAAATGCACGTATTATAATGGAAGCAAGAACAAAATAATAGAAAATTTCATTTTTAAAACTTAAAATCTGTTCAAAAAAATTATAAAAAAAGTCTGTAATATGAGTTTGCTTTTGGCAATTTACACAAACATATTGTTGTAAATACATTTCTATTTCAAGCGCTGCGCTCAAAATGCTTTCAAAATCTTCTGAAGTGCTTCTACTTTCTAAAAATCGTTTTACGTTTTTTATGACTGTTATGGCATCGTGAAAAGTTGGGAGCATTTCTTCTAACGGTATTTCTTCATCTTCTTCATCACTCTCAAGCTGTTCAGCTCCACTAATCTGCAGGTCGTTAACGAAAGCATTTATTATACTGAAATTTAATTTTTTCAAGATGAAATTGTTATTTGTAAGCCAGACACTTAAAAACAGTTTGTCCTCGTCCTCTTCAGCTTGTTTAATAAGTCATTGAGTGAGAGGCAAGTCATCGTCCTCATCGAACTCGCAAAGGGAGGGCCAAGCATGTTTAAAACAATTCTGAATTATTTTTTCGGAAACTTGTTGCCAATCTTTAGAAACCATTTCAATCAAGCATTCATCAACCATTGCAAACCATTTCAACCATTTCAAGCATCGAGCATATTTAGCTATTGGTGGACTATTCGTGTGCCACTTCAGATTACAGATTATAAGCTATCGTCGATAATAAACTTTTAAACTGTGAACAACACCTTGATCCATTTGGTTCCAGAACGGACGTAAAATTTGATGAGAAAAAATTAACTTCATATGTTTTTTAGATTCATAAGATGCGGATGAGCAGGACAGTTATCAACAAGCAATGCCTATTTTCTCTTATCAGTTGTTTGTCCCATGATCTTAATTCGCTTTCGCAAATATCAGCGATCATCTATGCTCGCTTGTTTACTGTATAATTAACTGGTAGTTTTTTTTTACGTTTTTAAAACATCTGGGTTTGTTAAATTTGCCAATCTTTCAGTTTGCGTTTTTCAGTTTACATTTTTCATCCTTAATGCTCATTATACGATCTAGAGCAAGTTTGTAAAAAGATCAAGTTCACCGGCGTTAATAACATCGCTAGCGTCATAGTTTCTAAGTTGTAAAACTAATCTAAATTTAACCCAATCCATCGCGATCCAACTTATATTGTTCCGCTTTTTCAATCTATGTATACAACCCGAATTGCAAGAAATGCAACATTAAGCATTTTCGCCAACTCTTTTTTCCCAACGTTTCAGCCTTTGCCTGAAGAATGGGGACATTAATTGTAGTATTTATGCTTCTTTGATACCTAAACCATTGAAGTAATGTTTCATCGATGTTTTTTTGAACAGGTTTGCGAATTCTTTTACCTTGTTTTGAAACTCCGCGGAATTTTATTTTTGTTTTTCACTATCGTGGACACTGTTAAGCAAAGCAAAGCATTAGATTTGCAGATGTCAACTTATTTAACACCACTTTCTAGCTCCTGAAATGTTGAATTTTTTTCATCCATCATTAAAGCGTTCCGAACCATGTTAGTGGAACTAACTTTGGTTGATTCATCCATGCTTAAAACACATTTCCTTTATAAATCCGCATAGAAAAGGTCACAAACAGCACAACAATAAAAATTAAATTAACTATAAATAAAAACTACCTTATATTTTAATACGCGGACCAGGAAATTTGGTACTTTCTATAACGTAGAGTACTTAATAACTTAGTACGTTATATAAATGAATTATCTATTGAATGCTTCATAATAACTGCCGGGACTTGGTTATTCGGTACGTTATATCCGTAGATACGTAATAAGCGTGTACGTTTCGAGTGAGCTTTACTGTATTTATAAAAATTAATTACCAAACGTACCAAATATCGTGGAATAATGAATATAAAGTCCTATTGCAGTCTCAGAATTACTGGTTGGAGTGTTCATGCTTCGAAGGAATTATTAGTCAATCCATCGAAGGACCAGGACAGCAGTAGACCTACATAAACCTGGGCAATATATAGTTTCATTCAACAGATTCAATATAAATACCCAATTAAGATCAAGAAATGTCAGGCAGAGAGATTCAATGAAACCATTTCTGTTCAACGTTGTAACAAACAAATTCATTAAAAAATTAAAACAAAGAAAAGTCTTTAAAATAAGCAATTAACCATGTTGTCCTAATCACTGAAAATACTTCTACACGCATTTAACATCATTACAAAAAAGTACAACATGAAAATATCTCTCATCATTAGAATGAGTCAATCTCCAATCAGGAGATAATTCAGATTGAATCATCTCCTGATGATGCTAACATGGTTAGTGAAACGCTTGCCGTGCACTACTAAGTACCATCTTGGGAATATTAGTACAGACAGAGTTATAAAAGGAAGATAAAAAGAGAATGATTCCGAACAAAATGACCAACAAGACGAGTGCCCTTCAGGTTGAAGATGCATTAGAAAACCTCCAAAAGATGGGCACAAAGGCTTCATTCATAATCAATAGAAATGTACGAAATATACACAGGAGAATATCTCCTAGCCGATTGAAGAAGAAGACAACAAAGAAATCCACTCCAAAAGTGCAGCTTAAAAATTTCTCCAAAGGAAGTTGATTGTAAATCAAGACCTCTTAATCAAGATTTATATCCATATACATAATCCAATATATTTGAACTAAATTCTTCTTTAGAACTCGCCAAAATTGGCACATTGCCATTTTCTACCGCCGCAATGTTAAATCGCACATATATTTAGCTACCGGGTTAAAATTATTGAACCTTGGCTGGAAACTGTTACTCCATCGAACATACTCACCTGACCTTACACCATCGAATTATCACCTATTTTGATCGCTCCAAAATTCTCTGAATATTAAATCATTAAAAAATGTGGAAGCCATCATCAAACGCATAACATTGTAAAATATAAAAGGTAGACTATTTTTTTTACAATTAATAAGTCAGCTGGATGAATGCAACAACATAGAAAAAGACTGGATAGTGATAAAGCGATGACGCCATAACATACAAGAAAAACAATAGAAAAAAATGCTTAGATAAAAAATGCGACAATATAATTGGAAGCAAAAAAAAGCAAGAAGTACAAGCATTACAAGTAGAAAATCTGAAAATTATCTGAATTTATCGGAAGGAAAAAATATTAAATGAAATTGAAGAAAAAACCTAGAAACGAAATATGATTGCAATCTTCAAACATGTTAATAAGAGCAATAATTATAATAATAAGGCAATAATTGTATTTAAAAGCGAATTATGAAAACCACATTTCCGAAAAATGTATGAAGAAAAAATTAACTACGAAATGACAAGAAAGTTGGAAGTGGAAGAGGAAAAGGCAGAAGATGAGAATGCAAGAGACCCCGAGTACGGCGAAGTTGTTCAAGCGATTAAAAAAACTCAAAAATAAAAAAAAACAGGATGTGATGAAATGTGCTCAGCATTTGGTCCCCGGTCTGACATATAGATGGCGTCACTTACGAAAAACCCTTACCATTGGTCGATTGTGTCAACATTCAAACGTTATTTGTCAATATTTCATGACAATCTGTATACTAGTTTCTGAATAGTGCTAGTAGTACTTTGAGTGACGCTACTTATGTTGTTTTCAAAACAATGAAAAAATAATTTTTTTGATGAAGTGTTTTTAATGAAGAAAAATACCGTTGAAGCAAAACAATGGCTTGATAAACATTACCCGGACTCTACCCCAGGAAAATCAACCATAATTGATTGGTATGTAAAATTCAAACATGGCCGTACAACTCCCGATGATGCTGAACGATCTGGACGTCTAAATGAGGTGGTTACACCATACATCAGAAAAATTCAGAAAATTATTTCGCAAAACCGTAAAGTAAAGCTGTAGGAGATTTGCTGATATCATGAAGAGGTCGACAAGAAGTGTTTACTCCATTTTGCAAGAACATTTGGGAATGCGTAAATTGCTATTGAAATGTACCGCGGTACTGCATTTGCTGATAATTATCATTTGATTGATAATTCATAATTATCAGCAATGTTTGGAGATGTTTAAGCTAAATGAGAAGGATTTTTCATGCGGTATGTAACAATGGATGAAACATGGTTCCATCAGTACACTCCGAAGTCAAATCGGCAGTCATCTGAGTACACAGCAGCCGGTAAAAGGAGCGACCGAAAACACAACCATCGACAGGTAAGATCTATATTTTAGGATGCGCATAAGATATAGATATAGAGAAAGGTAAACTCATCATTAGTAAATATTACTTAGCGTTATTGGTGCGTTTGAAAGACAAGATCACAAGAAAAGTCTCCAAATAAACAAGAAAAGTGTTGTTTCACCAAGACAATGCATCGTGTCACAAATCGTTGGCAACGAGGGCTAATTTGCATGAACTGCACTTCGAATGGCTTCCTCATTCACTCTATTCTCCAGATCTGGCCCCCAGCGACTATTTTCTGTTCTCAGATCTAAAAAAAATGTTCGCTGGAAAGAAATTTCCCTCCAATGAGAGGTAATTGCCGAAACTAAAGGATATGTTGAAGGCAACGAGAAATCGTTCTTTAAAAAAAGGTGTAGAAATGTTAGAAAAGCTTTGGATTTATTGCATTGCTTTTCAAAGAGAATATATTGATGAATAAAGTCGAAATTTGCACAAAAAAATGTTTTTTATGCGTCAGACCGGGGACGTATTGACCGAAGTTATTTCTTGGTCATAAGCATAAATCCAAGTTCATCACCAGTAATTATCCATTTCAGTCTGACTTATTGACCGATGTGATGAATCACAAAATGTTCAACTTATTTTACGTATTTTACGAATATGGCAGAAGAGGACATACCTGATGAATGGAGAATGGCCACTATAACATCGTTACCGAAGAAAGGTGACTTGACACGTTGTAAAAACTACAGAGGAATTACACTGTTGAATGTGACATAAAAGGTAGTTACGGCATAATAAAAAATGACTAGAGAAACATACAGAAAAAAAAATAGAAATTTATCAATGCGGCTACAGAGAAGGAAGATCAACGGTAAATGCCATGGAATTGGAACTTAATTAAAACAAGTCACGGAGATTTATGAAGCACCTATTATTTATCAGGATTTATCACCACGTATTTAGCAGGATTTCGATATAATCAACAGAGAATGTATCCAAAAAGATTAGAAAATTAATAGGAATGACTATCAATTAATCTAAAGCAAAGATAAGCACGGAACAAGGAATCACGTAGAACAGAAATCAAAAAAGGAGCTAGACATGGAGACATGTTATCGGTATAACTATGGCTGTGACAGCATGGGCTAAAAAAATCGAAAATCTAGGAACCCTAAATAAACACCTAGTATAGTGCGTTTCCAGATATATCGTTGACCGATTGGCTGAAATAAACTCTTAACAACCCCTGCCGTAACGAAACTCGGCAAAGTTGCAAAAAACGTAAACAGGGCAATAAGTATGAAAACAAAATTAATTTTATAACTGATTTAGTAGTTTCGAAATATTTTAGTTTAGTTCACATTTTTTTCTTAAACAGTGCTGTTCTATAATTTCGATCATATTTTTTATTATTCCGAACGTGCTAAAAATGTTGCGTTCTTGGCAAGATAATGATCATTGTGCCTCCGGTAGTGCGAATTTTAAAATAAAATATTTATCGCCCGATGCTAAGCAAATTGTAAAAAATGTGTATCTTTCTGTATTGAATAAAGGGATTAATGTAAATGCAGCCCCAGCAGAAACATCTTTATTAACGAAAACTCCGTTGTATACAGTTAAATATATTGTGGCGAAACCAATTAATTACTCTATAAAAATACAAATTAGAAAATCGTTTCATTATATAACTTCATGAAACATGCTTCCATACACACGAGAAGCGAAAAGGATGGGTAGATACATGAAGAAAATGCCCAACCAACGTCCCAACGAACAAGGGAAAAATAATTACAATTTGACATGCTGGTTTCGATAATGGATGAGTTCTAAATTGTTTACGGTTGTCCTCCAAAAATATTAAACATTCATCTTTGGATTACCATGACGACACCACCGCAGAACTTTTTGAAGATTAGTTTATAACTAACCTTTTGCCCAATGTACCTAACGAAAGCGTAATTGTAAAGGACAATGCTACAATAATTAGGAAGGTTGTAGATACTATTCCCAAAGAAAGTTGGATAAATTCGATTAACCATGATATTAAAATAGAAGATTCCTATGTATAATGTACTAATAATACAGAACCACTTATTATTAACGTAGATCAAAGTGACAGTGAGAGCGAAACCGAATTAAATGTATAATTAAATTTAAGTTTGAATTTTTATTGTACTAAGAGATAATTTATTGTACTAATAAATTCAAAATATACAAAGCAATAGACAATGTTTTAGTCATACATAATAATAACAATACTAATTTAATCATAATTTAACAATATTTTATTTTTCCGAACATTAGTCAGAAGTTATATCACTCCGGCTCTGGCGCCTTTTAAGAAACTAGGAATATTTTTATTCAGATTTATTGGGGCAATTAGCATTTTGTCGAAGGGCAACGAAATATCTTGAAACGGACTATAGAGATAGTGGTTGACCACAGATTTTAGTTTTCTGTATTCATCACAGGTAGCGATATTATTCTAAACAGACCCGCTGAAGTATTCTCAAATCAAGATGTGGGCAACTAATATCAATATCATTTTCATATTTCACTTATTAATAATTTAAGTTGATAAATTAATTTAGTAATATGATCATTAAATGTTGTCAATTCTAAATATGGTATTCTGAACATAAACGGTGGATGTTTTTAAAAAATCTCACTATGAGTCTAATGGAAGACCACTTGAAAGATCGAGTCAAACTTAAATCCCTTCTAAAAAATATTCAGATTTTATTAGAGAAATATAGAAAGAATGAAGTTGTTCAGCAGGAACAAGTACAAGAAGACATTTGTTAAAATTGTGAGAAACGTAAGAACAAAAATAGCAATAATTAGTGACAAGAATGTAATAAAAATGCGCCTAAAAACATAATGTCACAGTTTCAAAATGTATTAACCGCGAATAGTTAACTGTAAATATGTTATGTATCTTTTTTTCTACGTATTCTATAATAGAAATGGCTTTAAAAATATAATAACTAAACATACTTCAACTTGCATTAACAATAGTTTTGATTGATTGCGCGGTTGGCTCTTGGTGAAACATAGTAACAATGATAATAATTAAAATACTTGGTATTTGTTTCACAATATATTCAAGATATTCTCTAACATGTTTCGGCCTCGCGACCATTCTCAAAGAGAGTTATGTATAAACTAAACTAAAGTTTCAAAGTGCTGTCTAATGGAAGTCGGTTTTTTCATCTCGTTAAATTTATTACACTATCAATAATTGGAGTATTTCCGAAGTCTAGCTGTGTGTTTGTTAGGTTTTTGCCGTCGTATATGGCTTTTTTAATTTCGAAAATTTCCAGGTAATTTAACAGCCTGCTTTTATTGCAGCTATGTATTAATTTGGTATTATTAATGTTAAAAAATGGTTCTGGTCTATACAATGTTCGGCAAAGCCCGTCTTTCTCTGATTGTGTAAAATTGAATATTTATGTTCTTTTAGCCTATCATTGAGCGATCGGCCCGTTTGGCCTATATAAATAGCGTCACACATATTACATTTAATTTCGTATACTCCAGATTTGTCACAAAATTTTGCTCTTTCTTTGTTATTGTTTAACATCGATGCAAGATTATTCTTATTAACAGAGATAATATTAATATTTTCGTTCTTTAACTGATTTGTGATTCTTGAACTTAATTTGTGAATATAGTTTATAGCATGCCAATTTTTAGAATCTTTTTCGGGTGTTGCGGCATAAAAATGTTTGGTGTTGTTTTTCTTAATCTTGTTTTTTATCATTTTATCTATGATGCTTGGCTGATATCCATTATTCCTTGCGATATTTTTGATAATAGTAAGTTCTTTTTCATAGCTGTCTTTTTTAAGTGGAATCGTTAGAAGTCTGTGGGTCATACTATGAAAAGTGGACATTTTTACATTCCATGACTGATTTGAACTTGCGTGAATAATTGTATCGGTATACGTGGGTTTTCTAAATATTTCGAATTCTAATTTATTCGGTGTTCTTATTATTTTTAAATCTAAGAAATTTAATGAATTATCCGTCTCTGTTTCTATTGTGAACTGGATTTTTGAGTTTACACTGTTTAAATATTCAAGAAATTGACCCAATAGTCTTTCTGTACCGGTCCATATGCAAATAATATCATCGACATACCTGGCCCAAATTAATACACAGCTGCAATAAAAGCAGGCTGTTAAATTACCTGGAAATTTTCGAAATTAAAAAAGCCATATACGACGGCAAAAACCTAACAAACACACAGCTAGACTTCGGAAATACTCCAATTATTGATAGTGTAATAAATTTAACGAGATGAAAAAACCGACTTCCATTAGACAGCGCTTTGAAACTTTAGTTTAGTTTATACATAACTCTCTTTGAGAATGGTCGCGAGGCCGAAACATGTTAGAGAATATCTTGAATATATTGTGAAACAAATACTAAGTGTTTTAATTATTATCATACTTCAACTTATTATACAAAGGGACTCAAATAGGATCATTATCTATAATACCATCAATTAAAAATGTAGTACGAAGTAGAAATGATAATATATGAGAAATTTAGAATGCAGAAATTATAGATTCTAAGAAGTGAAATCATTGAAATGTCTGGAAGTCACAGATTCTGGGAGACTTGCAATGATACACAAAGAATATAAAGCTTTCCATATCCACACATAATTTCTGAAAGACAAGAAATTAAGCACAACGAATAAACTAAGTATACTATACTAACATATACCACAGAAACTGTAACCCTCAGAGTAAAAGAAGACAAACTAAACATTTTTTAATGTAAAATAATAAGAATAATAATGGAAACAAAGAAACTAGCAAACAACAAATTTAGAACCTTGATGAACTTTGCAATTGGCAAATTGTTGGGAAAAGAAAAGACTAGTAAGAACAATGAAAACACAAAGAATAAGATGGTACGAATCTGCGGCGGTTCGTGGGGAAAAAAAAACCGGTAGGGCACGTATAACCAACTTTTGGAATGAGGATAGGGAAATGCGTCGCAACGAAAAATTTTACATTTCTTAGTATCATACACCCACTTTGCTGTGTAGAACTACGAGTGTAATTGTCAGACATCAAATTTTCAAATGGATACCTAGATAATAAGATTTTGCTAAACTCACCATAGGACTATGATCAGTAAATCTGTTTGTAGTTAAAGTCCATCCTCCTAAATTTCTGAGCAGCAAAGTGGTCGATCACTTGATCATTAAAATTTGATATTAACTTCACAAGTTTTTTTTCAATAGATAACATTGCTAACACTCACAGGCGTTTCTGGACCATAGCGTTTCTTAAAAATGTTTTAATTCGCTTGAGGCTAGAGAAACATATTTCGCTTTCCACAGTCGTCATAGGGACGGTATACAAAACAGCCAGTAATTCCACATATTCGCTAAACAGCGATACAGCCACACTGTGTGTCAGAAAGTTAATTTTTTAATTTTAAGTAATTTACGTTTGCAAACAGGTTACACCAAATTTTCTTCATTTGGAAAGACGGCTTGATATTCATCAAATTTTTCAGTTTCAAATACATTTGCAACACTTAGGTATAGGTATATACATTTACAACACTTAGCTAAAACGTTCATGAACCTGTATGGTAACGGTATCACAGATTTCCTTGCATATACTGACATTCAGATTGGGGTCCTCCTTGTCAGTAAATCCCCATTTCTTTCTGTGATTCTCTATGATCGTTATAGATTATCCACCAGTTAAGTTACCAAATTCTTGATTAATTTGTATTTCTATATTGTCTCAAATATTTTGACTGGCTGTTGAAAAAGTTACCAATTTTTTTTTTACTTTAAGTGCATCTAGTTGCCTGCTTTAAAGTTGATCAAAGATAATGTCGCAGTGATGCATTATTTTATTGAAGAAAAACAACCAACA
Organism: Cosmopolites sordidus; assembly: GCA_031761425.1. NCBI lineage: Eukaryota > Metazoa > Arthropoda > Insecta > Coleoptera > Curculionidae > Cosmopolites > Cosmopolites sordidus. The sequence goes on along the minus strand of JARFXV010000314.1, from coordinate 886,125 downwards.
TTTAAAATTATCATCCACCAAATAATCTATTAACCCCTGAGCTTGATTAATAGAATTTTTATCCGACTCGGCGTCCATAATTTCTTCAAGGCCTGTTTGCAATTTGTCTTTGTAAATGTAAACAGTATTCACACATTTAGACGTAAAGTTTCATATGGTAAGGGCCACACGGGATAGACGCTTTTTCACAACAGTGTCCAGAACAGTTGTCCTTTTGGATGATGGAGAAAAAAAAGCCGGAAATGCAGACAGATTTTCAAAAAATACCTTTACACATTTTTCTGTTCTACAACACCATTTTTTATGACAATTCAGTCCTCAAATATTAATGTGACATTATTTATATTCATATATTGCACTGAATTCATCTTTACTGTTGTAATCGTGCAAAATATTAACTTTGCAACCATTTGAAAAGTCGAAAAGCGCGAACGCGAAACGCCCAAGATATGACGTTATAAATACGTTTAATCCCCGGGTCACTAGCAAAGCTAGGCATTACTGTCTTTATTTTTCGCACGCGATAGTAAAGAAAACAGTAGCGGCACAAACTTGTCTGTGCCCATAGCATTGTGCGCATAGCACGTTTAATCGGTGCGCTTCGGCAACCCACGACCTATTTCGTTACCGCGAATGACATTATGGATGTTAGACTATAGAAGTCGCTAGAAACATGATTATGGAACAGAGAATAAATTAATATAAAATCTGAAATTATTTTTTTCACTTCACTTTTTTTTTTTTTTTTTAGGTAGGGCACATGCCCACGTGCCCTTATGGACCAACCACCACTGGTACGAATACATAATCAGATAACAACAAGGAAACCAACACAGGATAGTCCAAAAAAGCGATCCAGAATCAAATGGAAACAACAAGTGGAAGAAAATATTAGAACAATGAGTACAGATGAATGGAAAGAACAGATCGCAGATAGGAGAAAATGGAAAGAAATTGTTGAGAAGGCGAAAACTTGCCAACAGTTACAAGAAAGCCAACAAGAAGAAATGTTGGCCGATCCAGTACATTAAAAGGATTTGAAGAGTTATATATAGAACAGCTACAATTTCACAAAGAAATGTATAAACTTATAATAAATAATATTTTTGTGTATAATTTTTCAGCAAAAAAATTGTTGATAATAATTTTCGAATTTACCCAACATGGACTAACAGGACGTTACGTTTTTCCAAAGGTTCAAAAAACTCTAAATTAAGTAACAACATACAATTTGGACAAATTACGTATACTACTCAATTAGCTTTTTAATGAATATAAATTGATTCGTATATTTTTCAAGAAAAATGAACCTATATTAGACTGGCCAATTGAACGTTGCTAATGACAAATAAATTGGACATAATTCAATATTTATCACGCATGATTGCCACTTAAAAAGGCTAACGTTACTTTGAATTATCAAAAAGAACATTTTTTTACGTGTTTTTTTCCAACCGACACTAATATGAACATAATTTTAATTTTAATTGGATTTACTAATTACAAGATCTTGGAGAAAGTTGCTTTTAAATATATTTATATCAAAAAATTAATAATGGTTACTTAAAATTAAAATACATGTTACTTTAGAATATGAATCAAGTAGAAAAAGTACTTTCATTTTCGATCTTTCAGATTTCGTTGATTGCCTAAAAATACTCATGGCTTAGATTTTGTTAAAATAACGTAAATAAGTGGTAGTCAAATGAAGCGAGCTCTGGAAAACAACCAGCCTGAAGGGACACATCTGACTAGATCGCTGTTTGATATGTCATCAAGTGTTGAACACAATAGCAACATGTTTCCTTCTTTTGAGTAGTCTTGTAGTGAGTTACATATTAGCATGATCTACACAGTATGTCGGAAACTTTTTGAATTTAAAGAAAACTGCATGTGCCATCTATTGAAACAATATATAATCTGGAAGGTGTATATATTTCCTCTATAAAACTAGACTACTACTAGACTAAGTTAATATTAAATTGTGTTTCAAGCTCGGTAAAATTTTTACAGAAACATTTGAATTGACGAACAAAGTTTGTGGTGATGATTGTTTATCCCGTATACATATATTCGAATGGTATAAGCGATTACAGGACGGTTATATTAGATATTTTGGAAGACGACCCAAAGCCAGGCAGGCCAGAAAACAAAAATCGTGATCAGTTGGTGGAAAAAGTGCGTGAAATAATGTGGTGAATATTGTCTAGGTGTTATGGAGCGTTTGTGAAAAACAATCGTTCGAATGAAGACCGAATATCGCGAGCTGAGAAGTTGGTTTTTGTTCCACGATAGCTCACCATCTCACAGGCCTATCGCTGTTCGTGAATTTTTGGCGAACAGGTTTGTATGCTTCAACGTCCTACATATTCACCTGATTTATCTCCGGGTGACTGTTTCCTGCTCCCGAAACTCAAGCTGTCTATCGTGGATCTAGTATTAGTCTTCAGCAACACTTTCACGTTCCAAATTAATATGCTCTTATGAATGACCACTACGGCTATATCTTGCTCTTCGTTTATCTTCCACCGAAGTTTCTTGAATTTTTTGAACAACATAATTGATAGTGCTTTCAGATGAATGATTGTGGAAACCGTAAATATTACGTAATTTTCTAAAAATATTTTTTAAATAAAAAAAAATGCTCACTTTGAAAGACCTGTCATATTTGACAGTTTTAGCATACTTCGCTTTTTGCTTTGAAGAATCACTTTTTGAACTGCAATTTCATTATTATTCTCAATAACACGATGTCAAAAGTTACATTCATGGGTGACATTTCAGAGCCCTTCGAAATTAAAACTAGAGTGAGACATGGGGATAGACTCTCGCCACTCTTATTTAAATGTGTTCTAGAAAAAGTAATACAGGAGTGGCATGAAAAAAAGTCGGCCCTGAATATTGACCAGCCCATTAAACTGGGGAGAACCAACATCAAAATTGATTGTCTGGCGTTTGCTGATGATCTAGCAATTTTGGCTCAAGATGTATTAACGGCACAGAAACAGATTGAAATTCTAAAAGAAACAGCAGAAAAGGTAGGACTCCAAATTTCCTTTGAAAAGACACAATACATGACTTGCAACAGACTAAGAACATCATTTCTAAACACAAAATATGGTAACGAGTCTCTCAATTCAAATATTTGGATGAAATAATCATGAAAAATGGGTTGGAAAAAGCGGCCAATAAGGGTGGATGTCAAAAAATGGAAACGGCATTTAGACTTACACAAAATATTTACAACAAAAAATGCCTATCTAAAAACACCGAAACTGAGACATTACAACACAGTTATTAAGCCAGAATATCTATATGGGGCAGAAAAGCTCATTTTGACTGGAGAGACATCGAGGACATTGAAAAGAAAGAACGAAAAATCATAAGAAAAATCCTAGGCCCCAAACCAATAAATAGCACAACATACCAACTTCGAGAAATCCAAGAAATCAAACAATACACAGATATACATAGCGATATGAGAAAAAGAAGACTAAAGTTTTATGGACACATAAAACGGATGAATCCGAGTAGGCTAACTAGACAAATAGTCGAATTTTATGAAAATAGGAGTAGAGCTAAAGTAGAAATAATTAAATGGATTGCTGCAATTAAAGAGGACCTAATATCAGCAAATATTACACAAAGTGAAATTCAGGATAGAGGCTGTTTCAGGCACAAGGTTGACGTTTGGAAGGTTGGCCAGAGAGAAAAATGTAGGAAGACTGGAAAAACTTGGTCTGACGAAAGGAAAAAAGCTCGTAGCGAAAGAATGATATTAGTAGGGGCGCAAAAGAAGGCTAACCACAACAAGCGCCTTTAATTGTACTTCGCGTGGTCCATCAGGGCCCATACGTGAATAATAATAAAATGAGTGGGCTAGTGGAGGAAGATATTAAAAACAAACAAAATACACCCGCGCTCCACGTTGGTGTTTTGTCATTCCCTCATCCGCCATCCAATGTGCTAGCAAGCATTTTTTATTTCGCCAATTTTATTATTTCGAAATAAATTTATGAAGGTCTAAGGCCGCTATTTGTATATTTTTTTTATGTTTATCTTCACAAATTCTTCATCGGAGGATAAACTGGACATCTTGCCTTTATGAAATCTGCTTTTTTACTCACCAGCGCTCTTTAATGAAATGATGCAATAATGGTAATGTATGTACAGTACATTGAAATTCAGCGCCGAAAATAGGCGTTGGCTAACCTGCTTTCTTTGTGGGCGTACCCTAAGGCCAGAAACCGGTCCTGGGGGAGGCTTGCTGGTGCTTAGGATGTCGGATGAGGGAATGACAAAGCAGCAAGGTGGAGCGCGTATGTATTTTCCTCGTTTTTAATATATATATATATATATATATATATATATATATATATATATATATATATATATATATATATATATATATATATATATATGTTACCGCCAAAGTTCGTTGTGCCGTCTAACTTAAGTTTGCCTAGGTAAACCGCGCATTGCGGGAACGATTTAGGCAAAACCCGAAATTATTTTATATATCAGAGTTTGCCTACTGTGTAGTACGGCAATCTTAGGTTTGTCAAATGTGTAGAAGGCAAAGTCCGAAACAATTCCAAGCATTTGTTCTGATTCGTCCGTACGAGTTATGACTTGTTATAAAAACGATGCAGGCGCATTTATGCTGTTTACGTTACAAGTAACCAGTATTAGTCTGGCTGTCTAGCTTGTATTAGTTTTGCGCGAATTATTGATTTCAAGTGAATTTTGTAAGAAAATCAGTGAAGTCATCGGTCTAACTAATGAAACTGTGAGTGATGGTGAAATGAGAAATAAATTTATGGAAAAACTAGCAGGCGTTAAGAAACAAATTAATTAATTTTATATTGAATCACAGGAGCGATATGGAGAAATAATTAAAGAAGTGGAAAATGTTAAAAAGGCTACCAAGAAATCAACACTACAATATAGACGTTTTAGGCGCTACGATGTACTTGGGGATGTTAAGAAGTTAATTACTCCACTGACTGAGGAAGCGACTGATGTAAGATACTTTGTTTCAAATGAAGAGTTGTTTGGAATAATACACAGAGTACACAAAGAATGTGGGTATGCCGGAAGGAACATTATGATTACAGCATTAGGTGAAAAATATGCAAATGTGACTCGAGAAATTATAGTATTTTATTTAGAACTTTGTGAGACTTGTCACAAGAAAAAGAAACATCTGAAAAAGGGAATAACCGTAAAACCTCTACTATTTAGAGAAGTGAATACGCGAGGACAAGTCGGCCTTATCGATACGCAGACCTGTCATGATGGGGACTTCAAATACATCATCAATTATCAAGGTCATCTCTCAAAATACCTTATTCTACGGCCGCTAAAGACAAAACAGCAGAAGAGGTAGCATACACTTTAATAGATATTTTTTTTGTATTTTGGGAACCCCATCAGTGCTACAATCTGATAATGGACGTGAATTTGCAAATCGTGTTGTTGAAGAGTTAAAAAATATTATGGCCACAGCTGTCTATTGTTCATGGTAAACCGAGGCACTCCCAAAGTCAAGGAAGTGTTGAGCGGTTAAATCAGGATGTTCAAAATATAGCATTCTCTTGGATGAAAGATAATAAAACCAAACACTAGAGTGAGGGCACTCATTTTGAGGCAATGTTCGGTAAGTTTTAATGTTTAAAAATACGTAGCTGCACCGTTTGTTGTTAATTTTTAGGAAGAAAAACTCATATTGGAATTCAGTCTTTACCGGACTCGATTAAAACGGTATTGAAAACTGAAGAAGACCTGGAAGAAGCACTTGTTACAGTGGGTACTGACGAACGTGAAAATTCATTTAGCTTGGAGACCGGGGATACTGAAATCACCAACGCAACCGACTCGCTAGTCGATTTGATATCTGCAACGTCAATATGCATTATTTGCGAAATGGAAACATCGGGTGCACATAAGTGCAGAAACTGTGACGAGAGTGTTCACGTCACTTGTGCTCAAAACACTATCAATGTGGAAAAAGGTTATGGATCAAGAGTTTTGGGTCTGCGTTGTGCGCAAAAGATATCTATAAAAACGAATAAGAATATTGCTTATAGCGGGTTGAAGTTCCAAGCAGAAAAAATGAAACACTTATCAGAAACAAAATTCCCGGAAATCCAAGTCGGAGAATCAGTTACAGTGCCAGTTCCAAATTTAGACAGAAGCAAAGCACATGCTCGTAACGTAGTTGGCGTTGTGATGAAAAAGACAGACGACGGTTTTTATCAAATAGGCACTAGACAAGGGACGATCAGTTCTCTATATTCAAGAAATCAGATTCAAAGTTGTAAAGAAAGCTTTATAAAAATCAATGATGTTCCAAACAAGGAATTATCGCTTCGAGAGGTTAGCAGTCGAAACTCTGTGTTTGGAGGTCGGGGGATTTTTAAATGCAATTGTACTAAAAAATGTACAACTAACTCATGTAGATGTAAGAGACGAAAGTTACTTTGTAATTCAAAATGCCACCATTCTACATTATGTGCTAATAAATAATTTGTGTTGTAGACTACGCATATATTAAGGTATATTTTGTATTATTATTAATATTATGTACTTTTTCTTCAATATTCGAATGTTTTTTGTTTCGTGTTCTAATAAATACATTACTAATACATCTAATTTCACTACAAGAATATTTTGAACTTTGCCTAACACAAATTCGACAAACCTAAGATTGGCGTATTATACTCCAGGCAAACTCCGATATATAAAATAATTTCGGGCTTTGCCTAAATCGTTCCCGCAATGCGCGGTTTATCTAGGCCAACTTGGGTTTGACGGCACAACGAACTTTGCCAGTAACATATATATAATAATATATATATATATATATATATATATATATATATATATATATATATATATAATAGTTCAACGGATTTAAATCTGTACTATTAGAAGACCGGAACGCTTTAAACGAAAACATATCTATGTTATCCGATAATCAATTTTGACCAAAATGTCTCCTTTGTGCCGATGCAGCGTTCGACTGAAAAATGTATGGCCACCCGGAAGTCACAAATTATATTCAAAGTATCACTTCATTAATCAAAACGCGTATATACGATAACGACCATCATCAAAAAGTTAACTTTTTACGTATGTTTTAGTAAAGTTTTCAAATAAAACAAAAAGTATTTATTAATTCACACGAATTTATTTTGTCTCCTTTAAAGTAATCTCCTGTCACTCGAGAATCAGTCAGGTCGGACTGAAACAGTTTTTAAGTAACACAGATTCACAAGAGAAACCTTTTTTTTAGTGCTTAAGATTTTGGAACTGATTTTAGCTCTATCGGGCGCTAAATCGAAATATGAAGTTTTTTCTCTATCTACGCTACTTACTACTTTACTATTTACTACTACTTTACACTTATCTATCAATTTGTTTTTTAATTTAATACATTCAAGTATGGGTGTTCTAAAATTATTATACGAGTACTGGTTCCTGTATATTTACCTTATTGTCAGTCTGCCGTTGAGTTAGTTCCAGGAAAATCCACTTGTTCTCATAAGCATTGTCTTTCCGGTAACTGAGGTGACCTTCAACCTTTGAATAAAAAACTAACAGGAAGGAGCCTTGCCTATCTTTATGCACATATAAATGGAGACAGAAACGGCCATATGCAAACATCACAGATGACTCATTGTTTTGGAATTTTGGTAATTGGTGTCGTCAACAACTTAGAAGTTTAATAGTAGATTTGAGCAATTTTAGTTTGCTTACTCAATAATAAATGCCGAATAAGTGTACTGGAATTCTCTTTTTGTGTGTTCAAGTGTAAATACATATTAATACTTATTATATTGGCAATAAAAGCAATAATATCGGAAGTAAAGGAAACACATAAAATATAGTTAGTTGTGCGGTTTGTGTTTGTTCCTTGACACAAAAAATCAAACATTACATAGATAAGTGCTTTTAATTCATAATTTATCAAGTATAGAGATATAAAAACGTATTTTGTTTGAATGAAATTTTAAGGTTGTGAAGCCAACATATCGCCTGGTATGCATAGGCGTAATCAAATTGATTTAGGTAAAATAATATAATTATAATGTTATTATAGTGATTATCTTTTTTTAGAACTTAATTTTTTAACGTATGTTCTAAAATGATCAGTTTACTGAGATACTGAACCTTAAAAATTCAGACTATTTTTTAGTTTTCGTTAATATATAAAATATAACTAACAAAACAGAGTGTTGCTTTTTTACAATCACTTTTATTTTCAGAAATTATTGTACTAATAAATGTAAATGTTACTTTCATTTTGATTTGGATTTCATGTTATTAAACTAACACACAGATGTTATTAACTAAGAACACAGTGGATTAATTTTATTAAAAAGCCAGACTTTATTCTAAACCGCAGTAGGTTTTTATGTTCCCATCATTTTGCTGACGATTGTTTTTATCGAACATCTAAGGTAAAAGTGAGACTCTACCAAATGCTGTTCCAACAATTGAAGTTGACTGTTTAAAATATGTATTTTTTTTATTTTATTATTTTAATAAACATCTTTCATAGCATTTACTCTTGAAAGTTAGCTTTTTTTAGTATTTGGTATGAAAAATAAAAGGAAAGGAAAGGATTTACGGTCATAGACGCATCAGCAACTACAAGGCTATTTAGCAACAGGACCTACAGCTTAACGTGGGTTCCGAACCACGGTCATGAGCCACCGACAAGCCAGGCCATCACCCCCCTCAGGCTATCAACCCTTGGTTATAATGATGTGCTTACCCGTAAGTCTATCAGGAAGCCTACCGACTGGCGAGTGTCCAACGCAGAACCCTTCTCATAGGGCAAAGAGTTGTTATAAAGTTAACCCAAAACATTCTGTGTTGTAGATTGTTGTATTTGTGTTGTCGCTAGAAATAAAATGAGTTCAGGTAGAAGTTGTTTAAATCATCCTAATGTGTTTTACTACATATGTGGAGAATACACGTTAAAAGAAAACAGAAAAAATGTTAGTAAATTTGTAAAGTGAGCTTAACTTGGATACTTTGGTGTTAGGCTTGCTGATCAGAATAAAGCCTGGGCACCGCATCTGGTCTATAAAACCGGTACAGAACATTTACTACAGTGGACTACCGAGAAAAGAAAAAGCCTAAATTCGGCGTACCGATGGTTTGGAGAGAATCCAAAAACCAGCCACTAGAGCTCTGAAGACGAGTATTGTCCCTCATCAATGACTTTTTCTTCTATCTTTTTATATAATCATATTTGTATAATATAATAAAAATTTCATGTTTAGTTTTTTTTTATTTGATCCATGGATTTAAGTTAAAATAGTGTAACGTGTATTTCACTAAAATTTTATATCTTACAAATTTGAGCTTTTAGGCAAAAATGAATGCCATATTTGAATTCAGGGCATCAAATTCGTATGAAATCAAATGATATACTAAAACAACCGTTGGTCTGTGTAGATGATACCACGGTAATCTAAGAAAACAGTTAACATAGTTTTTTAGGCTTTGGCTGATATTCCCTTTATTGTTGAGTCTTCATGAGTCCATTGAGTTACCCATGTCTAATAACCAGTAATTTTGCATTTCGGAATATCATTATCCAAAGAAAACATCACTTCAGAACTTCGACCCGACGATGTTTTCAAAAAAAATCATTGTTTTCGGAACTAGACAAGGAGATCCCATTTCTCCTGCAAGCCTAAATTGTTTATCTGTAAGAGTATATCCAATGTTTCTAATAGGGTAAGGTTGCTTAAGTCCTATCCCCTAAGGAAATAGTACTGTGATGTTTAGTTCAATTTAAATGAAACAAAATCTTCTGCATCAACTGAATCTTTATTTATTTGCTTTTTAATGAACATTCATAGAAACCCAAAAATCTTTTATCAAAACAGGTGTTTTAACGTTTCTCAAAACAGTACCTTCGGTACGATTAAGGCGCCTAGTCGCCTAATTTGTATCACCTAACCTAAGTCGTACCTTGGAACAAGACTTCTGTGAAGGCATCATAAACTATATAGAAAAACACTTAATAATCATAGATAATATTAAAAAATAAAAATTACAAACTACTCCGCTTAAGATCAACTTACAATCAGTATTTTTTAGAATCATCACAGTCTCAAAGTCGAATTTAATTACCAAGTAAATTACACATAGAAAACTAAAATTATAATTTCTTAAGAAACAAAATTACATCTAAAAAAATTAGGGAGATTGAACACAGATATCACAAATATATTTCTTCATCTTACTTTCCGCGTCAGCACATAGATCATGTACCCAATCTTTACATTTCATACATTGAATCAATCATGTTTTCTTCACGATCTTCCCTACATAGTTGGCATAACCATAATTATTTATCTTTGATTTTTTTATTCTTCTTCTAATTTTTTCATCTGTCTGCTTTCTTTTTATAGTTTTCTTTATTCCTTTTTTAACTTTTTTTAATCCAGTATAGGTTTCTTCCTCTTATTTATATTTTCCTTGGCTTTTACTTTGTTTTTGTAGATACTCGAAGTTAATTTCATTGGATAATGCAGTTTCATCCATATTATATATTTGGTTGGGACTAAACCTGTACTTATCATGTATTTCTTCATATTTATTAAAAACATTATTAACACGCTCTTTATTGAACCCATTACTTCTAGCCATCGATTTTGGTTCTGGCACTCACAAGGACAAAGTAGGATGGTCTGTCATAAACCTGTAATACCACTATTTACCGGCTATTTTCTTCTCCTTATTGAAGCGATGAGTTAATTGACATTTTTCAGGAAGTTCGAAGGCAAGCTTCCTAAATTCAGTGGTAGTTAATCCAAAGAAACTGGACTCGAAATTTATCAAATGCTGTGCTAATTCTTCTTCCATGCTTGATGACATATCGTTCGATCTACCAAATTTTGTTGTTTTATTCAAACCTCTCAAATGTCATCGCAGTGTAGGTTTCGATATATTATATCTTCTACAGGCTTCATTAAATCAAATTTCACTATTCCGATGTTTCAGTAAAGCTTTATCCATATTCTCCTGCTTTCAAGTATTGTACTTTCTCTTCGCTATATTCATCAACTGATAAAAAATATATTACTAAACAAGTAAATACCAAATAACTAAGTAACTACCGGTACGGTTAAGGAATTATCTACAAGTACTACTTAAGCGACAAGGTTTTCAAAGTTAAACCTAAAAAAATTCTACCGTTTGAGTGAGTACTACTAACTAAACGTGTAACGTACGTGTACTACGTACTAAATGATTGCCAGAGAACGATAAAAATAGACGTAAAACCAAAAATAACGTAATGATTATAATCCTTCTTGAAAAAGCTTACAAATAAGCCAAACATTTTAATGAAAACTGTGAAAAAAAAACTTTTTAATTATTTTAGCCTCACGAAACCGGCCAGCCACCCACTTGTTTTCGTTTACTCGTACGATTAAATAGTTCAGGTTTACGGCACTAGTTGGTGCTTTTTACAAATTATAAACGAGTTAATACTGGGATACGGCTTATGCCATGGTACGACTTAAGCAAACTTACCCTATATATGTCTATAATGTCTCTAATACTGGATCGATGATTACTCAATACAACATCCTTGATTTTAGTAATTTTTTCTTTATTAGTAGATCTTTCTAAACGATGTTCATTTTCAACATCTTCTCTGTCATCATTTAAATCCTCATACCACCTGTACACATTTTTTTTTCACATAGCATCATCGCCGTAACTCTTTCTCAACATTTTTAAATGACTAGAAATTTATTTTTTTTGGAAAAATTTAGTGAAAATTCTTTACTTTATTTATTACCCAACAGGCGGAATTATATGAAAATTCTGTTATATATCAAGAACAGTGATACACAGCAATGTTCAAACAAACAGATTTCCTTTCACCAAAAATTCACGAACAACGGTCACGGACGCAAATCGAAACACAGACTTTCCGTTTGTTCAAATCCTTTGTCAAAATTTCGTGAATTGTCATTTTTAATTTCTCCGTTATCCATCTTACAATCTAATTCACATCGTATGCCATCGTTTCACGCACTTTTTCCACCAACTTATCGCGATTTTGGTTTTTCGGCTGGCCTGGCTTTGGATCGTCTTCAAAAGCATCACGACCATCCTGGAATCATCACCATAAACGTTTTTCATCACTTCAAATGTTTCTGTAAAAGTCTTAAGCTTGAAACAAGATTTAATACCAGCTCTTTGTTAAATCGTTTTTTTGTGGTGAGGTGACATAAGGTACTGTCACTTTAAGCGTTATAACTTTACAATTCGTTGATTGTAATGATGGCGGTCTCATTTTATAGAGAAGATATACAGTTTTCATATTATATATTGTTTCAATGGATGGTGCTAGTAATTTTCTTTAAATTTAAAAAGTTCTATTATGTTTCCGATATACTGTGTATATACTAACTTAAAAAGCAAATATTTGTATCGATATGTAAGGCGCGAAAATTTTTAAAGTCGCCTTACTTTTCGATGATAGTACAACGAAAACTAAAAACCTACTCCTTTTTACCTACAGAATATTAATCTTTCACTCTAATTACTTCTAACGACATTAAAATAGAAATAAACACAAAGCGATGGTTGTTTTTATGAGCTAGATACAAATTATATTTATAGTTATGACTAATAGTTTCATTATCGATCCCGAGATCAACTTTTACTCGACCGATGATTTAATAAAAATAATTAAATTCGATTTTTCAACGTGTGTTGTGTTTTTTTTTTCTTCTGTGGTCGCAAGATGTGGGCTGGGATCATTGAAAAAAAAAAAAAATTAATGAATAATGATCGATTGTAAAGAAACTTAATTTAGTTTTTCTCTACGGGTACGGTAATGGCGGTTGCTATATATAGCAAAAACTCATTATATTAGTTTTTGTAATTCCTCGTTGTATGGGGTATCGATAAAAGCCACAGGAAAATATTCAACAATCATAATTACAAACATATATATGACTTTATTCTACGGAATGTTACTCTTAAATTGTGTTCTATTTGGTTTGATCTAAAAGTGTATTAATATATTTTTTTTAACATGTAAATCAATTGCCACTTAATATCTTTTATTTCAATAGAATAATTTCACATGACAAAGAAACCGCAAATAAACAGAATATCTGGCTGATTTAAATAATACACAAAAAAACAACAAAAAAGGAATGTGATAAGTGCCAAGGAATCACTAAGAAATATGATAAGAATGAATGAGTGAAAACTTGAAACTTTGGAATAATTGTGTTTTTTTTTTAATTTTTAAATTAATTATTCTTTAAATGTATAATTTAAAAATGTATATTTTTTTTCACGTAGGATCGAGGATCTAAACAAATATAGAAAATAGACATTTAGAAAAAAATAATTATATTACAATACTTTTTTTGTAAAGTTCTAATGGTGAAATTGAATGATATAAGTTTATAAATAATCATTTTGAAATTGTTATGGCATTGGTCAAAATCAATTAGTCGACTGCTGGAACCTTGTCCTGGGTTCGAATCCTGGTGCAGCAATATGGATGTTTGTGTGCGTATTTGTATGTGTTTGTCGGTGTTGGATCACTAAATAACGCCTAGAACGTTGACGTGACTTAAATTAAATTATAAAAATAAAATATCCACTCTATAAACATTGTTGTTGAGACCCATTTTTATATGATGAAAATGTTACTAAGCTGTGGGAATTAACAGTTGTATTTCTATTTTAGAAACAGATTTGGAAGTTGTGGATCCTTATAAATTTATATATATATATATATATATATATATATATATATATATATATATATATATATATATATAGATATATATATATATATATATATATATAAAGAATAGGCGATATTGCGTCACCCTGCCGTACACCTCGTTCTATATTAATTCCCACTTCAAGATCATCAAGGTGAATTGTGGCTGTAGCTCCATCATATATCGATTCTAATAGGTTTACATAGGCTCTCTCTACACCTTGGCTAAGCAGTGCATCCATTATCGCATGCTTTGAGATGGAATCAAATGCTTTTTCGTAGTCGATAAAAGCCAAGCACAGTGGCATGGTGTATTCGTTGTACCTTTCTATGACCTGCTGTACAACCTGGATGTGATCCATTGTACTGAATCCACTTCTGAATCCTGCTTGTTCTCTTGGTTGTGCGTCATTCAGTTTTTTTAATATTCTTTTAGAAATTATCTTAGTGAAAACTTTGTACATCACTGATAGGAGGCTTATTGGACGGTAGTTCTTTAAATCTTCGTGTGCTTCTTTTTGCGTAAAAGGATCACTTCTGCATTTTTCCATAAGTCAGGTACTTTTTATTCTTTGAGGCATTTTGAGTATAATTTTGCCAGTGTTTTATGTAACGTCCGACCACCAGCTTTTAACATTTCGACAGTTACACTATCCTTTCCTGGAGCCTAGCCGTTCTTCATCAATTCTATAGCATTTGTTACTTCCTCCACTAGGATATCTGGCATTATATATTGTTCTTCCGTGGGTATTGCTATCCCTGACTGGCTCTGATCTTCATATAACTGGGAATAAAACCTTCTGACAATCTCTAACATTTGGGTACGCGCCCTGCACACTGTGCCATCCTCACGCTTTAAAGCATATATTTGCGTTCTTTTGATTATCAGCTTCTGTTTAGCTTTGTTAATTCCTTTGTTTTCTTCCAGGGTTTTTTGCACTAGTTGCATATTGAATCGGCGCGTGTCCTCTCTGATACGTTTTCTTATAGTTTTGCAGAGCTCAGTGTACTCGACCCTGCCAAAAGGACTACCTGCATTTCTCATTGCTCGCCATTTCTTCATTAAATCAATGGTCAATGGTGTCACTGGAGATTTTTGTTTGTTTGAGACATTTTTCTTCTGGTGCTATTGAAGCAGCCGTTTGAAGTACATTGTTGGCGATTTCTCCATATTGAACTGATATTTCCACCTCCTCTGGATCTTGTAATGCAGCAAACCGGTTTGACAAAGCAATCTCAAAATCGCTTCCTCTCTCCAGCAGTTTTCCAGAATCCACCTTGCCCTTCTTTGATCTTACCATTCTTTCGCGCTCTTTTCGACAGTCAATCCGAACCCTTGCTCGTACCATTCGGTGGTCACTTCCAACATTAAAATTGTTAAAGACAGTACAATTGGTAAATATTGTTTTATCGTTGGTCATGATGTAGTCAATATCGCTTGTGAGCCCAGATAGACTTTTCCATGTCCATTTTCTGCTGATATTTTTCTTATAGAATGAATTCATAATATATAGTTCTTGTCCTTAAGCAAAATCAACTAATCAGTCACCTCTATTGTCTCGCTCACCAGTTGCATATGGGCCAGTTGTATTTTCGTCTGTTTTTGTTGTTCCAATTCTGGCATTAAAATCACCCATCAGGATTTTGTACCTACATTTCTCCTGGTATAAAAGCTGGGCCACATCATCATAAAATTCCTCAATTTCCTCATCTTTATGGCTTATAGTTGGTGCATAAGCTTGGACGATTTGAAGCCTAAACTTTTTATTCAGCTGAATGACGCATTGGGCTAATCGGTCGGAAGTACTTTCAAATTTTACCACACTGTCCTTCAGCTTTCGATTGATGAGGAATCCAATTCCGCCACATCGGCCATTTTCCATACCTCGAGTGTAGAGTACGTGTCCAGTTAGTTCCAGTTTGATTAACTCTTCACCCTTTCTTCGTGTTTCACAGAGCCCAATAATATCCCAATGTATGTTGTCAAGTTCGATTAACAGTTCTTGCAATCGGGCCTCTGTTTTCATAGTCCGTATATATATATATATATATATATATATATATATATATATATATATATATATATATATATATATATATATATATATATATATATATATATATACATATATATACATATATATATATATATATATATATATATATATATATATATATATATATATATATATATATATATACCATCCGAGAGGTAGGACGAGGCGTTAAATTTGGCTGGCAGGCTTTTGGCAGAGTAAACATAGTGTTTAAGAACAAACTATATATATATATATATATATATATATATATATATATATATATATATATATATATATATATATATATATATATATATATGGCTTTTGGCAGAGTAAACATAGTGTTTAAGAACAAACTACCACTTAGCCTGAAAAGAAAAGTCTTTGGTCCGTATATTCTGCCCGTTATGACATACCGAAGTGAAACCTAGACACTCACATCTAGACTAGATACCGATCGCAAACGCCCACGGAGAAGACGATGACAGAAAACACGATGGACTGATAACAACATTTAGTAAATCAGACCCAAATGCCAGAGGAAAGCTTAGAACCGCGTGAGTTGGCAGCATGCTGAAGAGGACTTCATTCTGCAGTGGATTGACATAGACTGATGGTGATGATGATGATGATGATGATGATGAACCAGTTGCATCACACATTTATTACAACTTGGCACGAGGTCTGTTGGTTCCAGGAGAAGAAACAACTGGATTATGTTATTTTCTTTTCTTAATAGAATACACAGTTTTCCTTAGTAATTTTAATGCTGCTGCAACTTTCTAAAAAAATATTATGATATGATAATGCAAAAAAAGTAAAGCGTAATCAAATTTTAGAATTAGCCAATATAAATTATGTTTTTATTAAACATTTGTAATATGTCTTGGTTAGGTTAAAATTATTGAAAGAAATAAGACTTAATGAATCTTAACAAATACTTGCCGATAACAAAATAATCAATAACGGTAGTTTTTATAAAAACTTATTTTACAATAAAAGTGGACTTTATAGCATAAAATTTCACTAAAACACAATAACAAACCAACTCAACTAACAACCAAAACAGGATTGCTGAACTCAATATATGAACTTTTAACCGGCGGTATTAACAAACACCTTTTTATTATTTGTTATTTTCTCTTTCCGTTCCACTGTAACGCTATCTCATACACGAAGACATACTTATTAAATGTTTATCTCCTTCTCTCTCGTTCGGTAAAGAGAAAGAACACATTGAGGCAATGTCTATGAGATAGGCAATTGATAATGTCAATTTATGACGTACGTGCAATCTTTCAGCGGTTCAACTGTATACTGTCAGCAAGGTAATGATAATGACAATTTCTGGGAGATCAAGCGAAAACTAACCCCGCTCTACCTTGATTATTCATATTAGCTTTAAGTAATTCTTCTTGACTCTTTTCCCATGCTGATTCAAATACAAATGGTGACTCTATGCCTGGTTTATCAACTAGATGAGGTTTCATTTTAAAAGATGCTTGTAGCATCAAATATTGATGTTCAACTTTGTCTTCATAATGACAATGCGTAATTTGCCCAAATAGCATTTCTGGTGGTATAATATTTTGTATGCCTTTCTTTTTGAAAAACTAAAATAAAATTATATTTTAATACTGTAATAAAAGTTTTGAAATTCAATAATAATGAGCTCACATTGACTTTCAGATTACTTTCAGATAGCAAGACCTAAGCAAATTCACAACGCCATCTGTGTTTTATTCAAAAATTAAAAAAACTCGTTCAATTTGAAAGACCTTTTATATAAAATTTACCTGTTATATTAAAATATTTAAGATTAACTTTATTCAACAAAGGAAAAAAAAATAGAGGCGACATCGATCAATCGCCACTCATCTTACGTATAATCTTTCACCGATTCCCCTCATTCGCCCATGTCCTTGGCAAACAAATTTTAATTTATGTCCTATGTTCATGTCAACCGCATCAGCGATCTGTTATGGTTTTATAGGACCGAGCTGATGAATACGGTTACGTTCTCTGCGTATATCACGTTTCTTAATGGTGCCCAACCCTGGAAATGACAACAAAAGGCCGAAAGTGGGAGGGAGTGAGGGAGAAAACCTTGGTGCCGGTTATCTTCGGATGTATTTGTCAACGACGGCTTTCCCCAAAACGATTATGAAAATTAAATTTTTAAGCTGCTTTTCCGAAAGGACGCATTTTTTATTCGATTTTCTCTCGAAAAGAGATTTGAATTTAATTAAGATATCATAATTCAAGAAAGAATATCTTAAACCAGCAAAAGAATATAGATTTATAGCTCTTAATATCAACATTTAATATGAATTATTTCCAATGAGGGTATTTACAATTGTTTGGAGTATACTACTGTAATAAAAAAATATGGTGACTTTTTTACCAAGTCGGGTTTGGTTTGGCTTGCGCATGAATACAACCATTTTATTTCTTTGTATGACTGTCCTTGAGATCTCACAGAAGTTTTATATTATTTCGCTTCTTAAGTTAGAAATTATAGTATCTTTTGTACTGGGTAAAAATGTTAGTCTATGATTTTTTAAAATGGTTTTTCATTAAATTTTTCCTTATAAATAAAATGCTTGTGCTGATGAATCAAAAATGTTAAAAAAGAGTTACGGCAATGCAGCTATATCAAAAAAATGTTTATAAGTAGTACCTAAATCAGTGATCGTATACTGATAATTACCGATTAAATATTAAAATACATATAAAGTGCTGGACAAAAATATTGCATATTTTCAACTAGTTTTAGTTCAAGTAGCAAGTTCGATTTTAAATTTGTCCGTAACTTTTCTGTGATTTTTATTACGAATACTGTTATTTTGAAGTGTGTACAGTAATACCGTTTTCTTTACATGTAGAGCTAGAACATACTTATAGTTGATGGAATGAAATATAGTGTATTTTTTTTTGTAGCAACATTTCATTGAAAAAACAACAAAAGTTGCAATTTAGCATAATTTTTTAGCTAACCCTGAGTTGTTTCAATATTGGTGTTTTCTCCTCTAGCTCTAATTACAGTTTGCATCCTTCTGGGCATGCTTCGCAGGAGAACTCTTATAGTCTCTTACGGAATTTCATTCAATTCTTCCTAAAAGGCGATTCGTAATGCTACAGTTGAATTAGGAGATTCGAGCTCGTATACGGCATTTAAAAATATCCGAAAGATGTGCGGTGGGATTTAAATCGGGACTTAAAGGTGGCCAGTCAGACGGCGCAATCTTGACTTCTTGTACATACTAGAACACTGTTTGGGCAACATGTGGGCGAACATTATCGTGCATTAGCACAAAGTATCTTAGTATCGTAGAACATATCTTCAATGATGTTGAGAATGTACCAGTCTGCATTCATTCTTACATTTACCTCAACAAATGCCATACGACTTTCCTAACTGATGCCTCCCCATAGCATAATGAACCCTCAATGGAAGCTCCTTTGCACTAGATTACACGCAGCATGTCATTCCCCAGTTCTTCTATAGACTCTAGAAGAAGCCCATCAGGCTTCCACAGTTATATATATTCGTGACTCATTTGAGAAATCAATTTTGCTCCATTCATGTTCATCCCAATCAGCATGGGCTCGTGCAAATTGTAACCTGCCCATTTTATGATGTGGGAGAAGGCGAGGGACTTTGGTAGGACCTTTTTGATTTAAACCAACTTGCTTTAGCTCTCTTCTTACTGTTTTTTGCACTAACATTAACTTATCTTCCATTCAGCACTTCATGGTTTAGATGCGGAGATGTAAATGTGGGATTTCGTAATGACTGAAGATGCAAATAACGAACATCCCTTTTTCGTATTGGTTTACTACACAAGAGACCGTCGATTGATGCAATATGTTCTTGCCTGCGACCCTCGTTAGCTAAGGTAACAATTTTAACCACAGCTAATTCATTTAGATGTGCCATTACAAACAAAAAACACAAAACCGACACACAATAGTGCACTAGCAATGTGACTGTAATAATGTAAATCAAAAGAGCAACGTTATGAAACGCCAAAGCATACTATCAGATGTCAGCATAATTGTACATTAATGACAATTCCTTTATGAATTACAATGTAAACATTTTTAGATATCCAGATAAGTGTTAAATAACACTTATATGCAGAGGATACTTCCAAATAACAGACTAAATAGTAACAGAAAAAATTACACAAATATTAAGTCAAAAACAGCCCTTACAACAAATATGCAATATTTTTATCCTGCAGTGTATATTGTAAATTATTGATTGCACTTTTTTAAAAATATAATATTTTTTGTTTAGTGTCTAGTTGACGTATTTTCTGGTTCTGACATATATAATTTTTTTACCTTAGATATCTTTCTTTTGAGTTCTTATGCTAACAGTTTTGGGCTTTTCAATTTTAATGATAGTTAATGCAGAAAATAAAACATTAATTAATTATTTAATTATGTTGTTATATATGCCACCTAAGTTATCAGTATCAATTCTGAAATTAATGGTATTCTTTGTTTTTTGTATAAATCGATTCATTTATATTTCGTTTTTTATATCGTATTTCAAAGTAAAATTTTTTTTTATTATTAAAATTAAAATTGTGATCATTGTCTATGGCGTGTTTTGATAGGGCAGTTACGTTTTGTTCTATGTTGCTAATGCTTTTTTTTATGTTAATTAGTCCTGTTCTTTAGATAATTTTTGGTTTGGCCAATGTATGACCTTGGTCAGTTTAAGCAATCGATTTTATAAATTAAATTTGTTTGTTTCATTTTGAGTGGATATGGTTTTAATTTTGTAAAGATTTGTTTTGCGTTATTATTGTTATTTTTTATATTAAATATTATAAAATAATTTTAAATATTTTATGATAATTATAAACCAACCGCTGGGTTCCACAATCTCATGTGAAACACACAGCAACCTGTGCATCCGCCTAAATGAACACTTTGTTCATTTAGGCGGAGACGCAGGTTGCAGTATGTTCCACCTGAGATTGTGGAACCCAGCGGTTGGGTGTACGTGACACTCAGCTATTGCTGTCTCATTGGCCGCTATCCAAAGAAACCTAACACCGCATATATACGCCATCCGACAAGAAGTCGACGAAATATATATATATATATATATATATATATATATATATATATATATATATATATATATATATATATATATATATATTATAATTACTAGATTCTCGGGTAGAATAGTATATATATTAGGGCGGTCGTTAAATTTTTTTTTCCGACGCCCCAAAAAATCCTTCCTTTTGATGAAAAAATTCGGAGGATTTAATAAGAGACGACCTAAGTTAATTTTTTGATAAAATCGAAATTTTTTATAAGTGTCTCTTAAAGTATACAGATTTGAGAAAAAGATATAAGAGCAATTTTATAGGAAATTCTCTACAAAGTAGGTCCTGTCCATTTGCTTCATAAAATTCATATGTATGGAGATATTCTCAATAATAAATTCATTGACTCCATATAGTAAGTATTTTAAGACCTATAAACGGTTGGTGCGTCGGAAAAAATTTAATTTTTAACGACCACATACGACCACAACGACCATATATATAAATATATATATATATATATATATATATATATATATATATATATATATATATATATATATATATATATATATATATATATATATATATATATATTACTAGGTATTGTATCTGCTTTACATTCACAACAAGTGCATCACCTATAAACGCCAGAACTAAATTATATAGAATCATTCTCATGCTCATATCTCAACCCTGATTTCCATAACGAATTTCCTCATTTTATGCTTTCATTATTTTGCCCACCAAATGCAAATACCTTCTTACTCAACACCGCACCCCACCCCCAGCAGCAATCCTGTTCCGCTACCCATTAAACCAGGACGATTCCTATGGAAATCGGCGTTTTAGATGGTTCGCCCGTCAAGATACCGACACTAAAACCGTTCAAAATCCCGTTTTTTACGAGCAATAAGGAATGACAGGACGCGAGAACTCGGCCTAGCAAATATACCGCCGTTTCTCTTCTTTTTTTTTCTTCTCCGTCGAATTTTTTATACAATCATAAAAAATATCGTTGGAAAAAGATACAGAATTCGTTATGATAAAGAAAAATATTATTTCTTTTAAGAGGAAAATACGGGAGCATTTTTTTTTCGGACGGAGGCAAGACGGTTTTCGAAGTGAATGGGAGGATAGATGAAAACGAGAGAATTTATAAATACTTAAACAGAGTATCTCAAATATGAGCATCAGCAACATAATATCTTTAAATATGCTCTTTATAATTCATCATTAGCCTTAACTCAAAAGTCCCCTATATGCCTCGACCGTCGCAAATTTCCTCTTTCATCTGGACGTGTCAGCTGTTACAGTTTTTCAATTTGGTAAATCAATGTTTGTGTCATCGCAATTGATACTATTCGTAGACAGTATTCTTCTAGGCATTTTATTAGCATCCATTCTGATGACATGCCCCATTCATCTTACCCATTTAGTTTGATGAGTGAACACGTATACTTCGTGGATGAAGAGACGTCTCCGCGCTTCATCTTCGCAAAGAGCCCCAAATATTGAGCTTAGCACTTTTCTTTCTTAGTAGTTTCATGTTACTGAGACGTAGGGGAAGTCCGGGCAAAATAAATACCCCCACCACTATCAAATTATTCATTTACCGGTCGTCACGTTACTATAACAACGTTCGCCCATCGTCGCCCAGTACGTGGCAAATACTTTGGTAAGTGACCGTGTCACGCGGCAACCAGGAGATGACGATTTGTGTTTTT
Source organism: Cosmopolites sordidus (assembly GCA_031761425.1). Lineage (NCBI taxonomy): Eukaryota > Metazoa > Arthropoda > Insecta > Coleoptera > Curculionidae > Cosmopolites > Cosmopolites sordidus. Next base: position 863,495 of record JARFXV010000314.1, on the reverse strand, counting down.
GCTTGAAAAATATTGATTTGTCAAGGTAAGTGATTTGCTAATAACAAGATTTTTTTTTATTTACCGTTGTTTGTTTTTGAGTGGTTATAATTTATGTTTATGTAGCTATTTACACTATGTATTTGAAACGGGATAATTTCAAACGTGACCACGTGGGGCAAAGAGAATAGGGCCAAGTAGATACTGAAATTTACTTTGCCCGGTGATCGTAAAGAATTTCATTATAAATAATAATCTACCTATTTCGTTTCAGATACTGAATAAATACAAAAAAAGACGACGCAACGTTTTTGGAGTGAAGATATCATGCAACCATCTCTAAATGTATGTAAAGCTGGAGAATAGATCAAACGAACAGCCAAAACCTACCTTACATAGCACGTCAAAAGTGGAACTGCTTCTCCACAGCTTGCACGATTTCGTCCTGTTTTCAGTCAAGATCAAGAAATACAGATAGTAACTTACCTTGAAGACATGGATGCGGTGTTCTTAAGAATTTAGCGTTCGTATACGCAAAAAATAACAAGTTGAAATACCTAGAAAGTTGGAATAAATATGAAAGAGCTGGAGATGATTGGCTACAAGGCTATCTGTCTTGTCATACTGACTTAACCTTGAAAACCCTAGAAGCAGCATCTGTTGTCACCGCAACAGGATTCAACCGAGATGAAGTAAGCCGTTTTTATGAAACTGTGTAAAGAAGCTGTGCTAAAGAAAAATAATCCTTCCAAAAATGTACACTAACAAGCCCTCAAAAGTTCTCTCCGTAAAAGGAAAAATACAGATTGGCAAGATTGCAACTGCAGAGCGCGGCCAATTGACAACGGTTATCGACTGTTGCAATGCGGCTGGTTCATTTTTTCTTCCGTTTTCTGATTGTTGCAATGAAGAAGATATAGCCAAGAATTCTTGATGGAGCTCGGCCAGGAACTCAAGGCACGCGTACTCCAAATAGTTGGATAGGTTCTGGCGAAGTTTTCTTGCCTGCCCAATAGCTGATAAAAAGTCATACAATTGTTGGTTGGTTGGTCATACATATACAATCACGAGATCCTCAAATAATATCCTTCTATTGAGTATACAAGCAAGAATCATGTGATAATAGTGTATTTGGTGCTCATAAGATGCAACCAATGGATGTTGTCGTGTATGATCCACTGAAAACGCACTTTGAAAGAAAGGTCAACATTTTTCAAAAATCTCATCCTGGGCGCATTAGTAATCAGTACGACGTTGCTAGATTGCTAGCACCAACTTACTTTAAAATTGATGTAGCCATAAATGCAGTTCATGGATTTGAACGATCTGAAATTTGGCCAGAAAACAAACACGACTTTCGATGATGAACATTGTGATCCACCTGATGTACTTGCAGGCAGATCCAATTTTAATTCTCGAGCTAAAGCTTTCCCGGAAATCTATAGCGATGATCGTGGTGATTTTCCAGAACCTGTAACTTCAAAAGCATATAGTGATCAACCAGCTAGATCGGCTATGGATGCCACGTTCTCAAGTAAACATTCTTCGAATCCAGCGGAAATTATGCCTTCACTAAGAAGTATTGATGAACCTGAGTCAAGTATAGTCTTAGCTGCAAGGCCATCTTCAGGTTAACTGAATAAAACTCTAAATCCATTCAAGACTCTACTGCACCGATCTTTAGCATTAGGTGGAGCTGCCCCTAGTCACTGCTCTTGAAATATATGAAGCCCACAAAGACCCTCTCACCACTACATGATCAGAGTCTTCAAAAGAAATCTATATACCTGATTGCCACGCAATATATATAGAATGTTACGAACAAACTAGATGACGATTTAACTATAGTTCTTAAAAAGACTGAAAAGAGAATGAGAAGACAAAGAAAAGACTGTTGAAAAGACTGAAAAGATAAAAGTCAGGAGAAAATCGAGAAATTCAAAAATATCTTATGTTTTTCTGAAGTGAAATATATGTTGAAGAAGATCGAAATTCAATCGAAGATTGCATACGATGTAATGTATGTAATCAATGGTATCATAGATAGAGTGTTCTGCATTTGAAGGTAATGGTGATAATATTTGTGATAATTAGATTTTTGACCTCAAATGTCCTTTTTTTCGAAACTGTTACAGATTATTTTGTTGGTAACTTACATTTCTAAAGCTTTCTTTGTTTTTATCCACTTTACCCTTGTGCCGCTTCCACTTTACCCGAGGAGCTAGGAATTAAACTAGAATTAAGGTAAATTGTTAACGTGTTTCAAAAGTTGATTAAACAAAGACTAATTTCAAATAATTATTTTAATTTTCTCTATTATATTTCTCTAAGTGAATACCTCTATATAAGGTATTCACTTTGTCCGAGCCTCCCCTCTGTGAGAACTGGCAAAATCAATGTTTTACTCAGTCGGATTTTCGTACTGCGGATTAAGCTACGACTTCTTAAGTGTTTCCGCAAGCCGAAAGAACTTCTATCTGCCAGTAAAATACGTCCCTTTGTTTTTGGAGTAGATTGTAGATCCGAGGTAAGTGAACTGACGAGTGGATTCGAAATCGTAATCGCCTACTGAAAAGTTTTAGCCGATATTTCAAATGCGTTGTCTTGTTGAGGAAGCAAGTCTTGTTCTTTAGAATTAGTTCGTTCAACAACCAGTTGTAATTATATCAAATTCAGATGAGAAATTTAATGATTAAAATGTTAGGTTCTCAACTCAATTCTCATCGCAGCTCTCCATATTCAAGACAAAGAAAATCCTGCACAAGATTGTGATCTGCAACGAAAAGTGAATCCCTCACAATAATCCAAAGAGGTTAAAATAGAAGTTTAATCTTGATGAGCGATTAACCAGTACCATAAAACCAAATATTCACCCCAAAAAGTTGTTGCTCTGGAAGAAAACTAAGTCTTATACTGGCAAAGGCATTTGGGAAGTAATTTTACTGAAGGACAACGCACGGCTGATTCAACAAGAAGAACTTTGGAAACGATCACCTAATTGAGCTGGAAGATTTTGTGACAACCCGCGAATTCTTCAGGCTTGCTACCTTCGAAATTTTATCTTCTACCTATTTTCCTTATTTTTATCTTCTGTCTATATTTATCTATATTTGCATTGTCGAAAAAATACCAAGGTTTTTTTTTGCATTTGGGATTCGACTGTTGCCCGAAAGGTTTCGAAAGTGTATGGAAAGTAAGGGAGATTGCTTCGAAGATTTTCAAATGACATATAAAGACATTATTAACAAAGTTTTTAAAATGTTGGGGTTTACATGTACGAATGTAAAAGACTTTAACCCTAGATAACTAAACATTAGTCTCATAGACTATATGACTCCGACACATTCGCTGTTATGTGTATTCCCGGTACTTCCTCGCCTTGTCACGCTCAGTACCTTCCTGATTGGACTCATTAGTAGCTTATGCATATGCATTGCATTCGCATGCATTTTATTACCGGAGATTTCGCGAAATATTAACCTACAGACTAATATTTAGTAACAACGTGTAAAAAGTGATTCAAGGAAAGTTACAAACAATTTTATTTAATTATTGTTACTTTGTGTAAATAGACTTATTATTAATTGGTTCCCATTAATATTATAATTTTCTGTAACATAATAAAAAGTATGTTACTTATTTTTTATATGTTCTCTGGCTAAATTTGTGTATTTGAACACTTTGTAAAGGCGATATTTTTTGTCTTAGATTTGAAACGAGATCAAGACAAAATCTTACTGATTTTGAATGAGTCTGACTACGACGATGATGACCAAGTAATCAGAAGGTTACCAGGTAAGCTTTCGAACTCTGAACCCAATGACAACTTGAAAGAGGACTTACCTGTAGACACCGCTGAAAGTGAAGAAGAATCTTCGGCCTCTTACGCTGATGAGCTGAATTTGGTCACAGGCAGCCAAAACCGAAACTATCGATCAGATGTGTTCAGCCATTGTTGTAATCGTTAAACAAATAGTTGGGCTCAATGCATATTTTATGATATTCTAAGCCTATGCATGATCAGCGTGTATATTATACACATATCTAACCTGGTTAGACAAAGGTAAAAGCCATTAAAAAGCAGAGCATTCGTGTAAAGTTTGGCCGATAATCTTACTGAGCCGTGGTTGCGAGAACGATACAATACCGTAACTTTGAGGAAAGACATCAAGGCCACTATCAAAGATATTTTAAAAATTGAAACTGTTGTACAGAAAGGCTATTTTTGGTGAACACGCCATTCTAGTTTTAGTGCAGGGATTAAGTTTTTGAAATTTGCCAAAAATAAACCAGGTCTTTTCTTACGAATTTTTGCATCCAGTTGATCCAAAAGGTTTGAGTAATACTGTCCTGTTATTGTTTTACCGGTTTGAAGGTAATCAATTAACAAAATACCTTTTGCATCCCACAAAATTGATGTTATAACCGTTTTGGTCGATTTCAACCACTTTGGCTGCTTCGGGGCTGAACAACCGGGCTCATTCCACTCTGCGGTTTGTTGTAGGAGTTGGGGATCGTAGTGGTAAACCCAAGTCCCATCCATAGTTACAAAATGACGTTTAAAATGTATTATATATTTCTTTCGAAAAAGATCCAAATGTTGGCTAGAAAGTTTTACTCGAAGACGTTTTGATCAGAATTTAGCAAATGCAGCACACGTCTTGCACATAGCTTTCTCAAGTCCAATTTATTTTCAAAATATAAAACACCCATTCAGTTGAGATTTGCATGGCCTTAGCAATTTCACTCAAGATCAAATGTATGTCATCCATAACCATATCATATACAGAATTAATTATTTGTCCAGTAATTGCACTTATTAGATGTTCAGAACAAGGATAATCATCCAGGCTTGTACGACCACGTCGAAACTCACCTGCCCACCTACAAACCATTGTTTTTGAAGGAGCAGACTCTCATAATACATTTACCACGTCACTATAAATTTTCATTGGCATTGAACGTTTTTTACAAAGAATATAATCGCTGCACAATTTTCAATACTTTCCATTTTAAAAAAACAACATTTATAAATTTACTTTAAGCTGCTGGTTTTGTACGAATTAATTGACAGATCGACTTAGAACTCCACATATGTTCATATGAAGAATGAAACTTCAAAATGTAGTAGATTATATAGTTCCTTTACTGATCTATAGGTGTCGCTCCGCGAACTTTTAAATTAACCTAGTATAATAACTTTAGAATCGCAAAAACAAATAAAGTCCTCGTTTAATTAACTTTTAATAAAATCCTCGCAATGTTCAACGCGAGTAATTTCTTCGTCTTCATTTAAAGCATGACGAACTAATCGAGCACAGGCTTTCGGTTTGTTTAAATCCTTTATCAAAATTTCGTAAATCATGTCTTTGGTCGTACAAAATTCCTCCGCTATCCATCTCACAGTCGAAATCGCATCGTATGCAATCATTTCACGCACTTTTTCTACGAACTCATCGCAATTTTTGTTTTTTTGGCCGGCCTGGCTTTGGATCATCTTCCAAAGCATCATGACCATTCTGGAATCGCTTTTAACACTCAAACAAACGTATACGGTATAAACACCCATCGCAATAAACTTTTTTTATCAGTTCAAATGTTTCTGTAAAAATTTTATCGAACTTGAAACGAAATTTTGATTCGCTCTTTATTCCATCGTGTTTTTGTGACAAGTTGACAAAACATACTGTCACTTTAAGCTGTACAACTTGACAATCCGTTGATATTTTCTAATGACAGCAGTCTCGTTTTATAGAGGATACATACAGTTTCCAGATTATATATTATTTCAATAGATGGTGCTAGTAGTTTTCTTTAAATTAAAAAAATTCCGTTAATATTCGGACATACTGCGTCTATAACGTAATAAAAATACTTTATCAGTAAGAGCGGATTACATTAAAGGATACAAAATGAATTTGGGTTATGTTACTGATGGAATTATGAAATGCAATAACCAAAAAATAATACAACTTTGGTTTGAAAACAAAACTAAATCAGAACAATAGGGAAAACAATCCATTTTAGTTCGATTTCCCTTTTCCCCATTCACAGCCGCACCCTATTCTCTCCAGGCCTAATGGAAAAACTATTCCGATTCGTGTCCGTGCGCTTGTACTGTAATAAACCGAATGATTTAGGAGTGGGGGGTGGTGCCCCTCCACCTTCAGCTCTCCCTCACCCTTCTAACCATAAAGGGTTCGGCGCAACGGGACCGGCTTATGGACAGGAACTTTTTCGCCATATTTCATAAATATTGGCCCATTTCCGGTACGGGTGTTCCGAAACTGGAAAGCCGCCGATGAATCACGACCGTGGCCGATAAAACGCGTGTGCTATAATCGGTCCGAGTGATGGTAGGGGGGAATTGAGCGATGGGGAATAAGGGGGTTATGGGGAAAATGTACAGTCCTCTAGAGCACGCATTATCCTGTTAAATCCCTAGATCATATAAATATACATGGATGGATTGATATTCTGAAATTCCTGGAGGAAACATATCAATGACATGATATTCTGTCGCTTTTGGATCATTCATAATTATTACCATACGTTTAATATAGCAACAAACCAACCACTTTCTCTCCACAATAATGACACTTTCTCTACACAGCCGTTGTTTAATCCCGAAACCCACGTGACCTATAAATGTGAACAACCGACAAGACTTTAGCTTGTTTCAGTTTTTATAAATATTTTTTTTTTTTAATTGAAGACAGTAAAGGTGTTATGTAACATTTTTTTAAAGTATATTTTTTTCCGTGGATGAAGGTCTTATATACCCAGTTTTCACTTGACACCATTAAATCACCGAGATTTGGAGCAACAGTGTTAATTTAAAAATGCATAAAAGGAGTATGTTACATTATTTCTCAATAAAAGAAGGTGATATGGCACATAACACATTCTTCAATAATAAATATAATGTCTGTTTAAATGGTTACGTGAATGAAGGTGCAGCGCACATAACTCTTTCATCCGCTTAAACTCATTGTTACCTATCTGCTTTCAAGTTACCTGTCGGCTGGTGTTTTAATTTATACAATTCATTTAATTATTTAGTGAATATTTATGAAAGTTACAACTTAGAATATGGGGTCTAGAGGAAACTAACAGTGGCGGCGGCTCGTGAGGGAGGGCGTTGGGACACCGCCTCTCCAGCATTTATCACGGTAAATAATTTCTCAGAGCAAAACACCATACTTGATTTCCGTTCAGTTCCTTTCCTTTAACTCATTTTAATATATTATTAAAAATTAAAATCTCGAAATGTAGAAGAACGTCTGTCGACCAGTCACACCAAATAATGCGGATAAAAATTCCACAAAATTCCTCTCGCCACAATTTTTACATCGTTGGTCGGACGTTTAATCGAACGAATAATATGCAGGAAATTAATGAAAAAATTGGAATTAAAAGGAAACAAAAAATCTTTCGCACCAAGGCGAAATTTCCAAAAACAAAAAGCCAAAAATCACCCATTTCCAAAAAAAACTAAAACGTGATACAAATACATGGAAAAACACAAGGCAGCATTACATACAGCACGCGAGGAGGGGGTATGTATGTTACAAAAATACGCTTGTATCAAAAAAGGTGCCGAAAAAGGGCAATCTCCGTAGGGAAAATTGTAGGCTGTCATGTAGCACTCGCTTTCCAGAAGAAGATAGACATGTATTTCTTAAAGAATTTTACAAATTTGACATTAATTCGAAATACGCTTTTTATTAAAATGCATAGATGAAAAACCAGTGTTGAGGGAAAGAAAGGGTGCCGTAAAACATAAAACAGCGTCACAAAAAATAGAAGTAATGAAAGAGTATGTAAAGAAGCTCTGTGTGCTTTATATCAAATAAGCAAAAAACAATTCGATATTATACAAAGTCGATTAAAAAGTAGATTTTCAGCTCATGCTCTGGATAGCAGAGGAAGGCATTTCAACAGGCCACACAAAATAGACCAAGATGTTAAGGACTAATAAGGATACATATAAAGAGGTTTCCAGTGGATGAGTCGTACTACTCTAGGTACAGAAACCCACATAAAAATTCATTTCACCTTTTCTTAATATATGTAAAATGTACGAGTTATATAATAAGTGACGTAGATAAAATAACATAGAACAAGAAATAATGATAAAAATTTTTTATAACTATTTTACAGATTCATTGTTATTGTTAAACAGTACAACTGATTAAAATTTGAAGATTTAATTACTACGAGTTAGGGAGTTACAATTAGCAATGGGTGGATTGACCTCGACTTTGTACATATCTATGGATGCAATGCGCCATGCAAATTAGGCCTTGATCTAGTTAGGTAGTCAATTTTCTCTTGAGGTATAGACCATTACACCCACCGTGCGATGTACGTGCCTCTCCATGAAGAACTCCCGATTTCATCGTTCCCCGCGATACCTTTACATGAACATTTGTACGTCACGTCGATTCCATTCCGCATCCCAGCCATTGACCCTGATGTTCCGCCGTTAAAGGTAAAGCCAAATAAGGTCTGTAAGAAACGAGCCCAAAAGATCTGATACCGGGGTAGATTGCTCGCATTTCAATTAAACTTCCATGCTCTTCGAACCACTGATTAGCAATTGATCTTAAAGTTGAAAAAAGGTCTCTTATGGTAAAAAGCCGAAGACAGCTCTGTTGGAGTCCTGTCATCGCCGGATGGCGTCCTGTGCCTCTAGCTCGTTGTTATCGACCTTCTTCGACCCACGCTTGCTAAGTTCTCAATACTGTGTGAACAGTCCTATTCATTATTCGTCCAATTTCCCGAAAAGATAATATCCGGCCTCTCTGAGACCTACAATGCGGCTCCTCTCAAATTGTGTCAACTGGTGAAAATTTGCACGTCTTCGCACTCTAGGCGTGATAACTTTTTTGAAGAAATTAAATTGCTGTCATATCGGAAAAATAACTCAAATGATGTATCTTTAAGGAAAAAGTGACAGTGCCAAAAACTTTTTTATACGAACAAGTGCTTCGTTACTATGGCTGAAATTTTGATAATTTATTTCTAAGGTCTAAAAAAAAAAATTACAATATATAATTACAATACAAACACTTTTACTGGGTGTTCCTTTTTCTATGTCACTTAGTATATTTAGAGAAATGTAATCCACAAAAACTTTCCGATACATTTAAAATTAAGAAATGTTCCTATTCCAAAACGTTTGTGACAGAGTTTAATTTATCATTTGGAAACCCAAAAAATTCACCAAATATGTACTACATCTGATGCAGGTGAGGTAAACGAAGAGCATAAAGAAAATTACACCGAAGGAAAGCAAACAATGCCACTTCACAAACTAATGATTTCTAAGGCATTTTACCTTCGCCTGTTGTAGTTTCACTATTTTGAGATACATATTGTTGCAAAAAAAACAGAAAATGCCTCTGTTTGTACCTGGGCTGAAGATATGACAAACAGAGGAAGTGTAGAAATATGTAGTTCTCTTCTAAGATATATTGAAGTAGACGAAAGTATAGTGGGAAAAGATCACTTGATCATCTGGTCGGATTCATGTGCTGGTCAAAATAAGAATTTACACATGGTTTACCTGTACCAATATCTTATCTTAAAGGGATACTTTCGTTGTATTGATCACAAATTTCTAGAAGTAGTCCACACCTACTTGGATTCCGATAGAGATTTTGGGAGAATAGCAAAGGTATTACGAAAACACGACACTGTACTTATACCAGATTAGTACCCAGAAATAATTCAAAGGCTAGTCGAAAAAATCAGGTCATTGATATGGTTCAACGTCTTAGAAAGATCAGTGATGTACCACAGAAACTTCGCCCGATTAATAGAAAAAAGGATGAACTTAATAAACCAGTGATCTTTAAGGATGGTATAAAATGGATAAGAGCCGAATAGTATGATTAGAAGAGTATTACTTACTTATTAAAGAATCATATAATGAAACAGTTCTATTTAGAAAGGTTAAGATCCTTTAAAATAAGTATAGAACAACAGCAGCTGATAATATTGAAATTGAAAAAGTTCTTATGAAATATAGGACTATCTCTGACGAAAAGAAAAAAAAATCTCCAGGAATTACTGCTGTTCTTAAGACAAGAATATCGGTATTTCTATGAAGTTATCCTAGAAAATTAAGAATATTTCACGATCATGGTAATTCAAGTTTTATAAATGAACCTTTGTTTTGTTAATCTAGAATTAAGATTTTATTTAATACATCCATTTTGAATAAATCAGATTTTTTTTGTAACATTTTACATTGGATGAAGGTGTCATGTACAATTTTTCTTCAGTTTTGTATGAAGTCTTTTTTTTTAAGTACGATTTGTAGTTAAAAATCATGTATACTTCTTAGCAATAACCTAAACATGACACCATTTGTGTCAAACAAATCATGTTTAGACATCAAACAAAAAGTTTACTTAAAAAAATTTAATTGAATTAACTCCTTGACCTTAATTTATTCAAAAGTTTAATTTTGCCACATAACACCTTCATCCACTAGTGTCTTCAATAATATTCACAGTTTAGCACTAATAACAAAAATAAACATAACATTTGACCAGTTCTCCATTATTTTGAACCTAAAGATAAAAAAAATGAAAAAATCTTCATCGAAGAAGATGCCATGGAAGGAAAAAAGAAGAGGAGAAGCGTATAACGTAAATTTTTATGGAAAATAGTGCTGATGAAATACAATCAACGAAAATTATTTTTCTTTAAATAATCAAATTTGTTTTAGAGGTTCTTTTAAAATATTTTTGTTGCTCAGGACGCATAGAAATTAATAAAAATCTTAAACGTTGCTTTATTACACCACATTGTAATCGGCGAACAAATCTCAATGAATTTATACCTTTCCATGATGAATTGACACAATATACTGAACACAGCAGTCTATAAATGGCATTTATGTTTCAGACAGTGTTGCCACTATTACGTTTCAAATATCTGACACTTATTGGACAACTTATTATTAGGTGTATTTCCAGGCTTAGTAAAGAAATATTTTCGATACCGATAGCATCATGGATTATTCTCGAACAACTTCGCAAACAAGTTCGATCTCTAAAATGCACAACCGCATTTTTAATGAAAAAAAAAAGATACTTGTCAGAATCTCGACTCATCACAGCATCTGTTTTAAATTTCGACAAACTAACCGATCCGTGGAAAGGGGAGAGGGCTGGGGATGGAGAGGATTTTCGGCCGACTGAAAATAGGGAATTGGAACGGCATTGGTGCTTTGTAAACAGCGTTTAGAGAAAAAACAAATTTAGACGGGCGGAAAAGTTCAAAGGAAATACTGAAAGATCGATCCGGATCTCGATATTGCAATGTTATTACCAGTAAGGAGGAGAACGGTATCGATATTTTATTTGATGTCGATACAATGAAGATTTGTTTTAAACCAGTTTAAAAAAGCCCAGAATAGCAACTATAAGTATTTCCTCATTCTCTATTCCCTGTACTTTCTTTCATTTATAGTTTGCCATTTTTTTTTTTATTTCTGAAGCATATTTTCTGAACAATTTCAAGTATGGTATCAACAATACATATTCACAAAAAAGATAACAAAAACATCCACGAAGCCATCTCAGGCTAATCCGGGTCATATGAAATAGTATTCGTATATCCTATATAAGTAAAAATTGATCAGATTCCGTATATCATAATGGACTGATACTTCAGCAATAAAAATAAATATACTGCTTGTAGAACGACATTTTTTTAATGAAAACTTGATAAATAACTATTGTGGTGGGCGATAAATAAATATAAATAATTTTCTGGGTAAAAATTCCCTACTGTTAATGTGAAGCTCCAAAGCTCCTTTGATCTTAACCTAATTCTGTGATCGAGAAGTTAGATTAGGTGAAGAACATACGATAAGCTTATACGAACGAATTACGAACCGGCAGATTTAACAGCATGGAAGCTAACACAACAATCAGATATGGTTTCATAATATATATTATATGTATGATATTATTATGTATATATATATATATATATATATATATATATATATATATATATATATCCAAAATCGCATATACGAGCATTCTCTCGCCGTCCGAAAATCTGATCTCTCCTCTACTTTAGCAGAACATAATAATAATAATAAGAATAATAGTAATGGTTATTAAATCCAAATGACATTAACAAAATGTATAGATATATATATATATATATATATATATATATATATATATATATATATATATATATATATATATATATATATATATATATATATAGTTTTAGATTTATAAAATCTCGACGTTTCGGTTTCCACTTTGAAGCCATTTTCAAGAGAATCTAGTTAATTTATTCCGAGGCCTCAATCTGCCTACTCCCCAGAGTTCACAACCAGAAAAGAACGTGGACGACGCGACCTCCGTATAGATAGGTGAGGTTGTAGGTGGGGCGCTCGGTTGAGGGATGATTTTCTGATGCTAAGATGATGTTCTGCTAAAGTCGAGGAGAAATCAGATTTTCGGACGGCGAGAGAATGCTCGTATATGCGATTTTAGACGTATCCATAGATAAACATATCCAAAATCGCATATACGAGCATTCTCTCGCCGTCCGAAAATCTGTTCTCTCCTCTACTTTAGCAGAACATAATAATAATAATAAGAATAATAATAATGTTTATTAAATCTAAATGACATTAACAAAATGTATAGATTAGACCAAATAAACAATACATAGCATTGAACGGTCATACAAATATTCAAAATAATAACAATAATAAAACAACAACAAAAAAAACACTTCTTCAAAGCCTAGAACATTATCAACACTTGGTAAATTTAACAATCTCGTATATGCATAGTGATGGCAATTTCAAGTACATTGTACTTAGAAAAAAGATGTCGACAAGTAGCTGTCTTTCGAGCTCCAGCGATTGCTGTTATTAGGCGCTTTTGGAATCGGAAAACTCGCAATGAATGAGGTGAATTGCCCCAGAAAAGCAGTCCATACTTTATTATCATCTTCAAACGGTTCACAAAATAGATTTCGACAAGGCCAAAGTAATCGCACCTATATATTCCTACAAACCCCACATAATTCGTGAAACAATTGAGATCGAAAAACGTCCAGATTGCTTAAACAAGAGGAACGACGGTCTTAAAGTTCCAAATACATGGAAACCACTTATTTCCAAATTGCCCATCCAAAACCCTTCTAGTCAAACGTCCACCTCCCGTCTCACCCCCGCCCCTCAACCGAGTACACCACCTACATCTTCACCTATTAATATAGAAGTCGCGCCGTCCACGTTCTTTTCTGGTTATCAACTCTGGGGAGTAGGCAGATTGAGGCCTCGGAGTAAATCAACTAGATTCTCTTGAAATTGGCTTCAAAGAGGAAGCCAAAACGTCGAGTTTTTATAAATCTAAAACGCTACCCGAGAAACCAGTAATATATATATATATATATATATATATATATATATATATATATATATATATATATATATATATATATATACATATTTGCCGACCTGATAAATATCGATAAGTAAAAAGAAAATATATCGATAGAATCATCATTCCTGCACTAGGCATCACATCCTCGACAAACAAAATATCCAGCAAAAAAGCCCAAAAGGAAAAAAAAAAGACTCTAATACATCTCACTTTATCAATTATTTAAAGTAAGGAGACTTCCCTTTTCTACGTAATGTCAGGCTTTTTGGGAGGGGACACTGATAGAGCGGTACCAAATACGTTTATCGTTTGAGGGTTTTGATTTTAAATGAGTTCAGTTGAAATAGTTGCGATAAAAATTGCCTCTTTCGTGATATATTATATTAATTTTTTAATAAATTCTATATTTAATTCATAAGTTTGAGTTTAATTATTGGTAATATTATTTTATTGTAAAGTGCTTCCCAATAAGGACAATAAAATGTTGACAGCTAATGACGACCCTATTTGATATCCAATTCTTAACATTTGTTGTCAGGTGTTTTCAATAAGTTTTGCCATTTCACCATGAACAAGTTTTCGTTACTACAACATTTGGAAATTGTCCAGACATTTTATTAAAATTCGAGAAGTTGTTTGTTCAAAACACGGTCGTCATTTTGCTCCTTCTTGTCAAGCCATCCACCGTATAATTGATAAGTTTGAAAGTGAGTTTAGTCTTCATGACCAAAAGCCACCGTCACGACTTAAAAGTAGCCATAGTGAAGAAAATATCGCGGCTGTTCGTGAAAATATTGCCGAGAACGATAATGAGCCGCGCCGTTCACAAGAGTTGGACTTATCCAGGATGTTCACCTGGCGTATTTTGCATTTAGATCTCGGTTTATACCCATAAAAGATTATATTGGCACAAGAACTTAAGCTTAAGACCATCGATTACGTCGGGAGTTCGCAGATTGGACGTTGGAAGCAATGGAAAACGATCCGGATTTTCATCGCAAAATCATATTCGATGAGGCTCATTTTTGGTTAAACGGCTACATTAATAAACAAAATTGTCGTTATTGGTGTGAGTCAAACCCACAAGTGATTGATCAGGCCCCACTACATCCTGAAAGAATCACTGTTTGATGTGGTTTATGGTACAGTGGTATTATCGGGCCGTATTGTTTATAAAACTCCAAAGAACAGACCGTTACTGTGAATTGTGAACGCTATCGTGCCATTTTATCCGATTTTTTATTTCCGAAAATTGATGAAATAGCCGTGAAAAAGATTTGTGCGTTTTGGATTCGCTCAAAAAAAGGCTCGTGTCGATTGGTGCAAAGAAATGCTCAAAAAATACAATCGTGGTGCGTGAAAAGCCGTGTATAATATCTACGCAGGTGACAAATTTTGGATCTATTCGTATGAGCCTAAAAGTAAACAGCAGTCGGCTATATGGATCTTTCAAAATGAACCAAACCCAACAAAATGTATTCGCACAAGAAGTAGTTCGAAGCAAATGGTCGCCTGTTTTTCTGGGATAAATGGGCATGTAGTGCTACTAAATAATTATAGACCGACCAATTCGCAATGGTACACAACCATTTTTTGCCAGAAGTCTTTCAAGAAATAAGAAAAAAACAGCCAGCGACACAGGATCATTCCTCACCATGACAACGCAAGCTCTCACACGTCGGACCGAACAACTCAATATTTGACCGGTCAAAACATCGAATTGATGAGTCATCCACCGTACAATCCCGATTTGGCACCGAATGATTTCTTCCTGTTCCCGTCCGTGAAGAATAAACTACGTGGTCAACGATTTTCGACACCAGAAGAACTGGTTGATGCATTCAAAATGCATGTTTTGGAGATACCTCAATCGGAATGGAAAAGTGCTATGAGAATTGGTTCAAATGTATGCAAAAGTGTATCAAGCATTGCAGAGAACATTTTGAAAAATAATGCAACCATTTTCAATGATAAATATTTGTATTTATTTATTATTTCGGATACATACATAGCCACCTTCGTAAAATAATGAGACTGGTGGCGTAGCTTTCGAACTGGCAACCCTGTCTGTGTTCGTTCTAAAGATGAGTGAGAAAAATTTCGAGCAACAATGCGCTAATGTTGTAACGGTGTTTCAGACTTGGACGCGATAAGATGGAAACTTTTGCAAAATTTCACCAGACGTATGGAGAAAGCTTTCTCCGCTGCGAGATTCATCTCTAAATAGAGTCTCAGCCTTCTGAGAATGCCTTAAACCACCTAAATACAACCACCTTAACAAAATACTGTTTCCATGGGCCTGTGAAACCTTTGCAAAAGTTTCCATCGCAAGTCTGAAACAAAACTCGATAGCGCTCCATTGCTCGAAATTGTTCTCACTCATTTTCAGAACGGACTAAAGAAAACCCGGTTCACGAAAAGAGTCGCTATGGACTATCAAGTGACTCAAGAGGGTTCAAACTTACGCTAGAGACGCATGAGATGTTGCTTTGTCTTTGATTGTTGCCATATCGAATGTTACACTATCAGTCTCATTACTTTACATCTCATACCTCAAATATCAAATGTTACACATTAAATAAAATAAAACGAAAGATAAAGAAGAATCTATTACGTGGTATGCACTCGTACCTTGAGAGGATTTTAAGGAGGCAGCAAAGCAAGATAACGAATTGCTTCTGTATTGGGTAGATCAGCGCGGTATTACCGATGGATTTCGGTGATAGAGCATTTATTTACTGGAAAGGCGAAATTCGCTGAAGAAAATTCGATTTCGAGGTAAACTGTCTGTGGAGGATGGTGCCTCGGACGTTTCAGGGTTTTGTAAATATTTATATATCAAAAACGGGTTCGTGCTACTTAAGTGTTTTCAGATTCAATAGTTGCGAGGGAGCTTAAAATATTTCATCCTTCGTGTTAAACCAAACACGTTTTACGAGGGTTTTATGATAAGTACCTTACCTTGACAAGAAAAAACATTTTTATGCATAAAATTTATTTTATTTTTCAACGCATGTATCACTTTTCACTTCAATACACTTAGATCTACGTTTTTCTATATTTTATATCTCCTCTTAAAATACGATCTTCTTTGGCGCATATTGGCCTCGGAAAACGGTTTGGACTGTTCTTTGGTCTCTGGTGTGCTGTGATGAATCCATGTTTCGTCAACAGTTATGAACCGACGCCAAAAATCATTCCGATTGCATTTTAACATCACTAAACATTCTTTTGAAGTTCACATACGTGTATATTTATTGTCAATTGTGAGCAATCGTGGCACCCATCTTACGGAAAGCTTTTTCATATTTAAATGAGTTATGCTTGAATGATTGTCGTGTTCATATATATTTTTTTCTTTTTTTATATTAAATCGAAACATTAGGCAGTAGAGTCTGGTGCTCATAAATTACATTCGGAAAGTGGAAATGAATTCAGAATCAAATTAAAACTTATCTTAAAAAGACCATTTAAAATCAAATCAATTTATACCATGAGGAAAGGTTAGCTATAGATAAATTAAAAAAACACATCAAAGACATTTTAATAAAAAAACAATTATCCAAAAAATTTCATAAATAAATCTTTTAAAACTTTTGATACCAGACAAAACAGACAGTTATTAATAGCAATAATAATAACTCTCAAACATTTAACCTCACAATTCCTTACGTACGTGGTATTTCTGACACAATTAAAAGAGTAGGAAATAAATACAAGAACGACATTAAAAACAAAAATACTCTTAGGTCTATATTAACAAAAATCAAACCAAACAACACACAACAGAATACCAAAAATGTGGTTTATACAATTCCCTACGCATGTAACAAATTTTATATAGATGAGACATCTAGACCGTTAGATGTTAGAATACAAGAACAGAAAAACTTTCTTAGAAAGGGCGATTTTAATAAATCTAGAATTTATCAACACACATGGGAATCGGGAAATAAAATCAATTGGAGTAATTCTAAAATGATATTAAAAGAATCGGTAACAAAATACAGAAGATTAAAAGAATCCGCTATAATTAATTTAAATAAAAATAACTGAAAATTGAAATGAACTGAACTGAAATTCCGAAAAAAAATACATTTAAAAACATTTAAGTATTTCAAAACACAATAATCACATATTAAACCACACCTATATTTTTTTGGTAGTATGTCACTGTCATTAAAAACTACATACGCAAAATATATTTACTTCCTATCTTTTCGTTGGAGCCACATTAGCTGTGGTATCTAAGGCGTCAGCCTTACGTTACGGCAGTTAATATAGAGCGGGTTCGAATTCCATACTAGGCAAAAAAGTTTTTTTTTTAATTCTTGTGAATGTTTCTAGGTAAGAGTGTAAAATCTGACAAGGAATCACCCACCCCTCAGTCACGCCAGATCGAGGCTGGGTAAGGCCGGATGCCTTCTGAGGGGTTATCTACGTTGGTCATTCGCCAGTGGGTAGGCTTCTCGAGATACTTTCGGTTAAAGCACAAAACCAAGGGTTGATAGCCCGAGGGGGGTAGTTACCGGGGTTTTCGGAACCCACGTTGTAAATCTGTAGGTCCAGTCGCTAAATAGCCTCCTCAATTGCTGATGCGCCTCTAACCCCAAAACTTTACTTTACCTTACTATCTTTTCATTACATATAGAAATTAGTATAATTTATTTTTCAGATTCATTTTAAAAACGGGAGGAAAAGACCTCCCCAAACGTTAACGTTCGAAAGTTTGTATTTATTTAAAAAAAAAGTTTTAAATTTTGTTTTTTATGCAAATTTATTACAGATTCTTTATTTACATAAGACCAAATATTTTTGATATTTGTTTGAGTTTTAAATCGTGGCGAAAAACACCAAAAAAAGGAAAAAAAATATGAATGAGCTGTTAAAATATTCTTCACCCGTTCAATTGAGATGCCCTCAGTCTCAGCAATCTCACGCACTTTCACTCTTCGATCGTTTTTCACGATATCGTGGATTTTTTCAATCATTTCTAAAATGGTAACCTCATTTGGACGACCTGGACGATCTTCACCAAAAATTCCTGTACGGCCTCGCTTGAATTCAGTTGTCCAATATTTTATGGTTGATGACGAAACTGCAGAGTCCCCATAAACTTCGCTGAGCTCCGTTTTAATCTCATCATTTGTTTTCTTTTTCAAAAGCAAGTATTTTATCACTGCTCGATATTCAATTTTTTTCCATTGTTGTAAAATCACAAAAGTTGTGTTCGAATGGCTATATTCACAAATTAAACCACGCAGCGACTTGATAGTTTAACAGTATTGTTGTTATAGGTTATATTAACGAAAAATAAATATTTTTAAATAATAGCAGCGCCATCTCTGTTCTAGGCCTTATAGTTATCATACAGCCCTCGTGTCATTTTTAAGAACTTTAACACCAAGGATTATTACATATATTTACAGGTGACACCTGTCGGTATAAATGTCTCATCAATAATTCATTATTTAAATTATCATTTAGACATCACCGTTTCAGGTAAGGGTTTTACGAGATCCCATTCTCAGGCCATCGCCATATATTATTAATTATCCCTTTTTAGTTCTTTTTCATTTTGGACACTCTGTAAACAACTTCCAGTGGATGCGTCAGACCCTTCTGGTCCCGGTGGATTTGCATGTTCCATCGACCATATAGCAAAGGTCCGGATAGAATGAATTCCAGGTATTTATATTTATTGTCACCCGAGTCAGACCCTTTTCCGGTTTTTGGGGTACCCTCATTCCGACGTATGTCATGTTTTTTTCGCCCCTCTTTCTTCCGACCCGCTACGTTTTCGCGACGCTTCAATCTAAACATTTTCGGGAAAGAGACGACGAAGGAAAATACTTTTAAAACCGAAATTCGTAATTCTACTTTTAAATTTCCATTTTCAACGTACACAGAAAACAACCACATTTTAAAATTCGTTATAGTAAAGTCGGAAAATTTAAGCGTGGGCTTAGCAGTCTCGCCCCGGAAAACAATTAAAGAATATAAGTTCCAAAGGGCCTAAGTGCCAAAAACTTGGAACCAAGATAATCAAATAAAACTATATTGGTAAGTAGTAAACATCGTTTTACCTTTTTATATATAATTTTTTTTAAATAAAACAGGTTAGTTTAAGTAAGACCTCTGAGAAAGAGTAAAAACAAAATCTTAAGTTGAACTGAAAAAAAATTGAAAACAGGACATCTTAAAAAGGTCTAAGTGCCTCATTACTTATTTCTAAAAATGGTCTATGTGCCTTAATACATATTATTGAGTAGGGTCTCATATATTACCGAAAAGTGTCTAAGTATCACAAACAGCACAACTTTTGGATATGTTATTACAAAAGAAACATCCATAAATCCAAAATATATTATAAACTTAAGTAGGTAACTAAAAACTAAATCAAATAATTTTATAGTGCGTACAAATTTGATTTTGTTAGGTTGCCTGTATAAACTGAGAGGTTTTATCAATCAGGTCTTCATAACGATACTGAGTTAGTGTGATATAATCTTGCATATTTTTCAAATCTTTCAGTCTTGCTGCAGTAATGCGATTCTTACATTCCAGGGGAGGTATCCGGTATGAACAGATATCCTGGGGGGGTTCAACCCCCCCCCCCCCCCCCCCATGAAAAATGTAAACCTGCATTTAGACTCTTTCATTGCGTAACAGTTGACGAAAAATTAGAAGCATTTAAGGTTTATTATTTAGTAAATGTATTATTAAAAATATATATTCAATAAACGGAACAAATACGGAATCAAAATGTATGCTCTTTGTTACCCCGAAGTGTTTTATAGTTCTAATTTGGAAGTATATGTTAGCAAACAGCTTGCGGATAAATAATTCCCGAGATGCTTTTGTGGAAAGGATGTGTGAACCTATAAGGAAGTGGAAGGAACGTTTTAAATTTGTAGAAAACCTAAAGAAGAATTTCAGAATGACTCTCGTAGGAACGGTTAAGAAAAATAAAACAGAACTTCCTGTTGAATTTACCCTCCCAGTGAATCGGCCTAAAAAGTTGTCAATATTTTCCTTTCACGAGAATTGCACGCTTTTATTTTATGTTCTAAAAAAAGGTAAAAATATTTTGCTTATGTGAAGTTTACACCATTATGACACTATAGATAGTGAAATAAATAAGCCAGACATAATAGGTGCTTACATTCAAACTAAAGGAGGAGTAAATACGGTGGACACATTTTGCGCTGCTTATAATTGTGCCCGAAGGTGGCCAATGATAAAATTTTACTTAGTGTTAAACTTTGCAAGTATAAATTCTCTAGTTATTTACAATGTGAATGACGTGGATAAAAAAATAGACGGAGATAATTTTTGCGGAAACTATCTAATAATTTATCCAGAGTGTTTTTGGTGAAACTTAATTTTACGATGGCTATTTTACATTACTATTAAGTTATTTATGTTCTTTTTAATGTAATTATTAAATGTATGTATTAGAAGTTTTGCATGTTATTTTAAAAAACCATTGTAATGAATATATTTTTATGTTCTTAAGTACGTAATACAATAATTTAAAGTTAATATGTTGGGGGTCCTTTAGTTCACCTAGAAGATTACCAGTATTTTACCCTGTAACTAGGGTAGAAGGACTAGTACTTCGTTTACAATAAAGAAGAACTTAAAGAGATTAAACTTTCAAATTAAGAAACCACGAAACAAAACTTTCCAAAGGATTTAGTTATTCTTAAGGTACCAACGTGGATTAAGAGCAATACGCTCGATTTTGTTTAAAATTCGTCGTAAAAATTTGTCCTGAAGACGTACCGTCGAAGAGACTAGGATGAACTTCGATCAAACTTGTGAGCTATAAAATGCTACAGTTCGTACTAGAGTTTGATAATTCAGGATTTTGATACTTGGGAATAATTTGTTGTACGCTAAAGAGTCCATTCGTTTCTATATACTGCATCCATCATTGCCATGATGAAACAGGATGCCTTTTCTGTGTACAAGTTCTGTTCGGTTTTCTTCAACTGCTGCTTTCGGCCAATCTAATTGTGAATACTAGAGGTCGATGTTAATAGCCAAACCATTGCGTGTAAGAAGCTCAAAGGGTATGGGTCCTTTGCAATTCCACCAGAGGCAAAGCATAATTTCCTTTGGATGAAAGTCATCTTTCGCCGAACAGCTAACCCTGACAATCCCCAAGATTTTTTTCGTTGCACGTTAGTATACGAAATCCACTTTTTATCACCATTAGCATCCGCTTCAAAACGATTTCCAGATTAAAAAAACATCCCATTAAGAGATTCGATCGAGCAGGTATTCTATTCCACGGACCATGATGCCTCGGATTTCTGCTATTATGCTCTTTATTTCCTAGACAACAGTGCTTGAAGAACGACCAGAGTGATACTGGTCTCCCTCCCTTCCTAAA
Source organism: Cosmopolites sordidus (assembly GCA_031761425.1). NCBI lineage: Eukaryota > Metazoa > Arthropoda > Insecta > Coleoptera > Curculionidae > Cosmopolites > Cosmopolites sordidus. The sequence goes on along the minus strand of JARFXV010000314.1, from coordinate 841,676 downwards.
CGTACCAACACACTATTTCACTATGGGTGCTCTAGCAATAACTTGTAGGTAAACGACACAAATCTTATTTTTTATTTGGAGAGCATTACTAATTAGCGCACTTAAGCACTTAATTAGCATTACTTAAGAGCTTACTAACATTACTAATTCCACATAGATTTTTTGTTTAGAAGCGTTGAAAAGGCAACTAATAGAAAATCCCTACAAATTGTCCAGACAATCCGACATAATGCAATAAAGAAGATTTGTCATATACAAAATATCCTGAGTTAAATCATTACATTTTGAGTCAGTCACGTAATTGTTGATGCAAAAGGAAAATCCCGAAATATACCCGACTCAATGAATTTTTCCTTGGACAGAGCCGATTTGCTTTTAATTTGGAAAGTTCTGCCTTGGAGGAACGATTGGGTGAATGTGACTGGGTCCCAAGGTCAACCCAATACAATGATCTTATAAATAAGTCCTTTGTGCCATACTTTGTTGGAAGTTTTTATAATATCGAGAAATATACTATTTAAGTGCTTCTTTCCCCGAAAAGTTTGATGAATTTATCTGGCAACTGAATGAATACACAAATTTTCCATACGTAACTCAATCTGCTTGCTGTCGATGAAGTCAATAAGAGCACAAAGTATAGTTGTCCCCCCTATCTCTGAGAAGGCTAATTGGCATGTAATATGAAGGGAGCTACCGCCTCCTCTTTGAAAACCACAGCTATGTGAACTCCATGAATTTTGGAAATGTTGCTTTGAACAAGAAACTCACAATATTTGCGATCTTTCACTGATATTTAATAAAATTTGTGAAACCCAAAAAAAATTGGTATAGATCATGGCTGTATTCGTATCAGCAAACATCCACAAACCTAACAATATAAACGTTGTCATTTTGAGGTAGATTATAATTATAAAGCAAATACAGCAGACAATCCAACTTACTACCTTAGGACATGTACACGACACATAAATTATTTATTCGATAATTTAACGTTGAAAATATTGAATAATGTTGTATATGTATTGTAATAATGTGTAAAAATATGATGCAAGTTGTTAAGTAATGATATTTCTAGAAAAATGTATGGTCATTTTGTATGGTCAAAAATGTATGGTCATAAAACATTTTGTCACCTCGTCACAAAAACACGATGGAACAAAGAGCAAATATTAAATTTTGTTTAAAGCTCGGCACAACTGTTACAGAACCATTAGAATTAATGAAAAGAGTTTATCGTGATGATTGGTTAGTTCGTACACGTCTGTTCGAATCGTATATGGTAAACGATTCCAGGTACGGTAGTGATATTTTGCAAGACGACCCAAGGCCAGACCGGCCAAAAAACAAAAATCCTAATTAGTTAGTGGAAAAAGTGGATGAAATGATCGCCTACGAATTAAATAAGACCAATGACATGATTCAGGAAATGTTGACATAGGACCTAAACAAATGGAAAGTCTGAGCTCGATTTGTGTCTCACAGGACCGTCGCTGTTCGGGAATTTTTGGCGAAAAAAACAGATCTGCGTACTTCAACATCCAGTATATTCGCCTGGTTTATCTACCTGTAACTATTTCTTGGTCCCGAAACTCAACCTGGCGATGAAAGGAACGTTTTATGACAATGTAACACAAATCCAACTAGTCGTGATGAGGGTGATTTCGAAAAAAGGCATAAAACATTTTATGTTAACAATGCTTGAACGTGCTCAGCAGTGTATTAATGCAGAAGGGATGTATTTTGAATATCAAGAATTGACAAATAATTCACTTCAATTCAATTGACCATTAATTGACAAATAATTTTGTCAAAATAACTGTTTTTTTTTTATTTCAAACGTCCGTTATTTTTCCGACATACTGGGTATGTGCTAGGTTAACTGAAAAGTTCGCGGAACTACACCTATAAAGTAGTAAAGGAACTATATAATCTAAATACATTTTGAAGTTTAAGTCCACCTGTAAATTATTTCATACAAAAACAACACCTTAAAGTAAAAGCATAGGTGTTATTTTTTAAAATTGAAAATCTTGAAAATCGTGCAGTGATTAAATTCTTCTTATAAAAAAATGTTTAAAAGCGACGGAAATTCATAATGAAATGGTAAATGTATTAGAGGAGTCTGTCCCTTCAAAAACAATGGTTTGTAAGTGGGCAGGTCAGTTTCAACGTGGTCCTACAAGTCTGGATGATGATCCTCGTTCTGAACGTCCAATAAGTGCTGAAAAAATAATTAATTCTGCACATGATATGGTTATGGATGAAAGACAATTGACATTGAGTAAAATTGTTAAGGCCATGGAAATCTCAACTGAATGAGTGTTTCATATTTTGAAAAAGGAATTGCGCTTGAGAAATCTATGTGCAAGATGGATGCCGCATTTGTTAAATTTTGATGAAAAACGACTTCGAGGAATAACTTTCTAACCAACATTTGGATCTTTTTCGAAAGAATAAGATAGATTTTAAACATCGTTTTGTAACTATTGATGTCATTTGGGTTTACCTCTATGATCCTGAACTGCGACAACAAACCGCAGAGTGGACTAAGCCCGGTTTTTCAGCTTCGAATCAGCCAAAGTGGTCAAAATCGACCAAAATGTTTAAGGCATCAATTTTTGATGATGCAAGGGGCATTTTGTTAATTGATTACCTTCAAACCGGTAAAACAATAACAGGACAGTATTACTCAAATCTTTTGGATCAACTGGATTCAAAAATTCGTGAGAAAAAAAGAAAAAATAATTTTTCATCAAGACATTGCATCGGCTCATAGAGGTGTTCTTACAATGGCCAAATTAATGGAGTTACACTGCGAATTAATGGAGCATCCACTATATTCACCAGATCTGAATGAAGGACTTCCAGAAAATCACTTCAGAGATGGAATAAATGAATTGGAGAATCGCTGGAAAAAATATATTGAGCTTAATGGAGAATATATGAAAGAATAGTCATTTTTTCAACTATAAACTTGTTTTTATCATTTCCGCTTCGCGATCCTTTTTGAATTAGCCTAGTATAAACTGAATATAAAACTTGTTTAAAATTTAATATATGGATACATACATGAAGGAAATCGAAAACAGAACATGCCAAGCAATATATTTATATCTGAGAACTCAATAAAAAGATCCTGTTTTATTAGATTGATGTAAACAACGAAAATTTCTCGCGAAACAATAAGTTATGAGAACCGTTCGCTCAGAGGACCAAATAAAAATGTAAAACGTCGAATGCCTCAGGGACAAGATGGATCGTCTCTTCTATATGAGATTTTTCACGCAGTAACACGCACGTCAATCAAAAGGAGGCTGGAGATACGGCCCGCTTCCATCGCCCTTTCTCCCTTTAGACATGGAACAATTCTGACATTCCTTAATACAAAACGACGTTCGCCTTTGTGCCAGCGCCTGACGCGTACATAGCAGATTGACTTGTATCCTGAAACATGACGAGAAAAAAATAAGGCCCAAATAATGAATTTTCACTGATATTTGCTGCTTTAATATGAAAATAAAAATAAAATAAAAAATTTAATAAAGGTTTGTTAAATAAGAGCATCAGAACTTTAAAATGAGGTAGAACGATAACTACAAGTGATAATTAACAAATAACGACATAATATTTTGGAAGTAATATCATTCCTCGACTTCGTCTAGTGGTTTACATTCCGGACACTCAATTTTCGGTTAGTATTTCGCACATATCGGGTGGCATATCTTCAATGATGGCATGAATGTTTCTTTTATGATCAAGAATTGTTCGGAGCTTATTTCCCTAAACCATAAATTTAACATAACCTCAAAAAAGTAATGCAAAGGCATGAGATCTTATGATTTTGAGGGACAACGCGTCTAGGAAACTTTTCTTGCCATAAGTCGAATTTCTGGCGAGATGTGTGGTAAATGGCACCATCTTGCTGAAAGAAAACATTGTTTGTATACACATCAATTCAGATCAAAGATAATCTGTTAGCATATTCCTATAGCGTTCACTATTAACAGTAACACAATTGTCATGACGTTCCATTATCATCAGCCCAAAAACCTCACGAAATAGTGACTTGAATGAAGAGATGAAGAGATAACTTCTGAATCACTTGACGGTTTTCATCAGTAGAATTCCGGCAGTTATTGTTTGTTCGCAAACCCATTAAGCCAGAAGTGTCCCTTTCAATTTCCAATTGCCTGAACACTTTCAGGCTATTGTAAAATTTGCATTTCAAACAATGTTGCCGTTATTACATCTCAACGTTCTGATACTCTTATAGAAGATTTTTTATATGTACCAGATTAAGTCCTAAGTCTAATTTGAACACCGATTTGATACCGTTGAACTATGTTCTTTGAGATTACGTTTTGAGAACTTTGAGAATCGATTCCTGAATTAAAGCATGAAATTATTCGAGTCATTGGTGAGATAGAGCAACGGTTATGCCAAAATATAGTCCAAAATTTTGACAAAAGAGTGGACTTGGATTTGACAGATACTATCTTTCGTGTTTAAATGTCATACACTATGCTTCTGCTATCAGTAAAAAGTTTTTTGAAATCAGCGCAAATTCTGTGTTTTATTCAAGAATTAAAAAAAAACGATTTCAATTTAAAAAACTTTTTATTAATTAACAACAGTTAATGGTCGAATATAAACTTTTATATCACAAAAAAATAAAAAATCAGATTTTGGTAACAAGAGTTTCAATCTGAGGTTTCTGCAAAAAAAACACTAAAAAACAACAAACTGTAACTTCAAAATAATCAAAGCTTTTTTGGTTAATCTTTTTGTATTCATAAGCATTGTATACATAAATAAAAAAACGTAAATAGCAGAAAATAAACTAAAATCATTTGAGGATTTTTATCGATCCAAATCCTGCAGTTAGGTTTGTTCACAAACTCATTAAGTCAGAAAGTGCGAAACGTAGTGATCACCTTCCAACTTCCAGTTTCTCCGAGCTGTTGATTCGCTTGTCTTTCCATGATGAATTGACATAATATACTGAACACTGTAATACATTAGTGACATTTAGATTTTTCACAGTGCTGACAATCTTATTGGAAAACTCTATATTTTAAAAAACTTTTCAATCCCTATTTTGGCACTAATTGGGGTGTTGAACATTTTTTTTGTCATAAATGGAAAGATCATATATAAGTTTTATGACAAAACTATTTTTATTTTTATTTTTTTTCTTACATTAAAAAGTTATATCAAATTGAAAATACATTTTTAAACCTTGTACCGATGACACGTCGACAATTCCGGAAAAAAAACCGGAACAATAGTGACCTCATAATTGTACCGAAGGCCAATATCACCGATATCGGTTCGGCTCGGAGAAATTCGATCATACCGAAATTTTCTTTCGCGCTTTTTCTGAAGAGACGTTCGGAAAGAATCGAAGTCTCGGGTAAATAAAAAAATATATTGATCTTAGTCATTGTTCTCTAGGTTTAACCTATATATTTGATTGCATTTGTTGGTTTGCTATCGAGTTGAAAATATACTTGCTTTTTATTGTCATTTAGGTTTTCGGTGCTGTTTTCTACTGTAACTTCAAAATAATCAAAGCTTTTTTGGTTAATCTTTTTGTATTCATAAGCATTGTATACATAAATAAAAAAACGTAAATAGTTTGCTATCGAGTTGAAAATATACTTGCTTTTTATTGTCATTTAGGTTTTCGGTGCTGTTTTCTACGTTATACTCATATATATGGAGGCTCAAAGGTAAGTTCAGAATGAAATCAGATTAGAGTTCCTTTTGTTTTTTGCATTCGTTTTTATAACTTTTATTTATATTATTTAATTCATGTGGGGAAAACAACCGAGGGTAGTAACAATGAAAAAGCCCTAGAGGATCGTCTATTTTGTAGGATGCGAATAATAATATTCAAGAATTAGACAAGAATAAAAAGAATAAATTTAGACTACTACTAATTTGGAAGGTAATCGTATATGAAAAGTTATACTTATGAAAGTTCTTCACGATTATCTAATTTGTAGATGGTCGAAGAGTACATAAATTTGTGTGATCAATTGGATGAACATCAACTATTAAGGATTGGCAAAGCAGTTTTCCATAGAATCAAAACAAACATCTGAAGGAGTATGCAAAAAATAGAAAAGCAAACCTACTATTCAAACAAAAAGTAAAGAAAATGGTATATATCTATTCTAAATAAAACAAAACAGTTATAATAATTAGTGTTCTTCAGGAGTTTGGTATATTTAATCTATTAATTGAACATATTTATTTGATAAGGTATGTTTAAACATATGTTAGAAATTTATTATAGGCCTTGAAGACTGATGGACTGAAGGCTGACAGTTGTTTCAGGATATGTTGGGGTACATAGTGGTTTTCTAGTGGGTACACCTTAACAGGAGAGTCCCACACTTCAACTGTAAAAGTTTTCCACTCAAAAAGGTGCCTTCTCTTATTTACGAAATCTCTGGCTGGTCATGCATTAGAGTTAGTTGGCAGCCAGATTTATTTATATTTGCAATTATTATATTAGTAGTGGTAGTTAGAAAAACTTAATTAAAGCAACAATGTAGAATGGGTGAATTTTGTTTGAAAATATTGTTAATAGACTTTAGTGTGGTGGTTTGAAATATCAGTATGATTTCAAAAGTATTGCAAACTTCAATGAAAACAATCAAACAAACATGTATATAATTTTGGGTAGGGATTGTTTTTATTCTGAATTGATTATTAATGTAATTTACGTATTATAATCTACTGTAATATATTATCCTAGTTGGGGTAAGTTTTATTATATATATTTAAGAGTGTAGTTTTTATTGTAATAAAATTAGCGATTTAAACATTATGTATGAGTTTTGTTTTTCTAATTATGATTTATATTATTTTTTAGCTCAAAAAATAATTAGAAAACTAAAAAATATCTTTTGGTTATTCAATATTTAACATTTTTCATTATTTTTAAAACCAATATTACCCATATTACAAATATATACAAAAGATTACTATTTATAACATTATATAATTTTTTTTGTTTGAGTATTTATTATCTGCTGAAGCTGCACAATCGTGACGTTGAGTGTCTTGAACTTTTCTTCATTTTTCATTAATAATGAAGACAACTGTATAAGCTTTACTCCGAACTTTATGTTCTGGACATACACGTCCTTTTACAGTGTAAATACCATTTTTGCAGTTGAACAAAACCTATAGCCTTGTCACCGTAACTTTCTCATGATATCCTACAAATAGTTTAATTATATTTAATAAAAATATTTTGTTTCTTATTTACATTTACATTATTATTTTTTTTTAAACCTACGTCGATGCTTTAGCACCTAGCAACTTCAGCTGAATTGAATCGAATGTCGTTTTTCATAAAATCTGTGACCATAAAAATATCCACAGCAGGTATATTATCAGAAATAGCTTTTATGAACCCTTTGGCACACATTACTGAACTAAATTAGTAATCAACAATATTTTATTTTCCACTTGTCCAACAGTAATTTTGACAGTATGTATACGATCAATTCTTCTGTTGGAACCTTTGGTGTGAAATACTAAACTTGAAGAGATTTACCACTAAACACCAAAACGCTTTTTTGAACTGCTCGACGTACGTTTCGCTAACCATGTTAGCATCATCAGGAGATGATTTAATCCCAGATAAATTGGTGTCTAGTGGTAAATCTCTTCAAGTTTAGTATGTATACGAATAGAAGCCGTTGACAGCACTGACTTGAAAACACTTTAGTATTCTGTGCGCCGCGTTCGTAGTCACGTTATTTTTTTTATTTTATTCATTTTAATTAATTATAAATTTTTAAAAAGTTTTTTGTATTAATTATCAATATTATTTATGATAAAGTTTTAAAATAAAGTAAAACAATCGATAATTATATATATATATATATATATATATATATATATATATATATATATATATATATATATATATATATTTATGTATCACATGTTTTTTTTGCTAATATCATTGCCAACTGCGTCAACTTTCATGGCTCCCATTTTCGAGAAGTACTATTAGGGCTTTTTTAGAGAATAACTAACAACGGATTCTTCACCAGATTAATAATAATTAATATTTTTTTCTAATAATTACAGAATATGTTTTAACAAAAAACTTCTTTTATTTCCAGGTCGATCTAAATTGACATTATAAAACTTAAATACTAGACATTTCTATCATTCCGCCATTTTCTATCAAGCACTTTTCAATACGTCGTCGGGTATTGCTCGCTACTTTTCTCAATTGTTATTTGATGATGCTGCTGCAAACCAGTTTCTTATGTTAATTGCATTATGCATGGGTGCCCCGTCGAGTTGTAAGTGTAAATTGTACCGATAATTAAGAGCGAACGCATCAATTTCATGATTAAACTAATTTTGTAAAAATCTAATAAATCAATGTCAATGTCATTTAAAATACCGCACCAAACGTTCGCCTTAGTAGAATATTGCCTCTTACATTGTATCATCCAATGTGGGTTATCTTGAGCCCATAATCTAATATTTTGTGATAATACGATATCATTTGTCGTAAATGTGGCTTCATCTGTGTATAAAATATTTTTTAGAAATGTAGGATCTTGTATGTACATGTCTTGTAACCGTAAACAATATTCCATTCTTTTTCAGTGTCACCAGCTTCAAGTGTTTGAAGAAATTTTGGTTTAAAAGATTTCCTGTTATTGTTCTTCAAGCATAACCAGATAGTTATTTTCGGGATATTTAAAATTCTACTAGCGTCCTTAGCCCTTGAATATAGATTCTCATTAAAATAATCAAGGACCAATTGAGTTGCTCAAAATTCTCGAGAACGATAATGATTAGGAAGTTTATTAACAGTTCCGTTTTGATAAAAATATTGGATTATGTAAGAAACAGTAATATAATTGATGTTCCGTTCTAGATGTCTTCAATTAAATTGTTTTGCTGCTTCATGAAAAGTTCGTGTGCCATCATCAACTAATCTTATAAATTTTACGTTTTCTTCTAAAGAATAAATCATTATTGCCGTTTGAAATCACTATAACACAAATCAATCAGTCAAAGTGACAGTGTGACATTTGCTAATTAGTTGACAATTTTTGATTTTCATGGCATAAGTGGTTTTAATAACAGTAAATAAGTTTAATACATGATATTATTAGAAAAAGTTTAATATAAATATCATAAATATCTGGGACTACCAGTAATTTAGAGCCATAAAAACCGGTATAAGTTAGTTTAAGGAGATGCTGGTGAAGAATCCGTTGTTAGTTTTTCTCTAAAAAAAATCCTAATAGTACTTCTCGAAAATGGGAGCCATAAAACTTGACGCAGTTGGCCATGATATTAGCAAAAACAACATGTAATACACTTTCTTAATGTCGTTTTTCAAGATCTATCCAACAAAAGAAAGTTTATAAAAATCGGTCCAAAAATAAAAATTTTAAACGGGTGGTGAGTTCTTATCCTGGACGCACTGTAGAACAATTACAGCTCCCTTGAAGAAAGGTCTTTTTAATCTAAGTAACTACCTACCTCCAGTTTTCAAACTAAAACCTCTGATAAGTAAACAGTGCCCATATTGAAAAATCAAAAAGAAAAACAGGAATAAATATGGCAGATACGAGCGTTTTATTAGTCTCCTCTCGTCGCATTCCATTTAACAAGGGTCTTCCATACTGATGATATAAGTGAATTTTTTTCGTCACAAAGCTTTTTTTCCTGTTCCCTTTACGAAGAGTTTACCTTATCGCGTGTCCGGTCATCTGGACCAGTAGAGACTTTATTATAGTTATAAGGCTGTAATTTGTTACAATCGAAGACTACCGGCTATGCCGAACAGGACCGAACTAAATGATAATCCAATATAATTTACTTTTAAATCATTGCAATTTCATAATGTATGTATGGTAAATTAAATAAATACTCTTAAACATCCCCATTTTCAGAACTAATCCTAGAGAAACTAAAAAAAAGAGAGAGAGAAAAGAGAAAAAAAGAATACTATACGCCGTTTATATATATATATATATATATATATATATATATATATATATATATATATATATATATATATATATAGAAAGGTTCCCGATTATATTGAATCACCAATATTAAAACACCGAGTTATATCACCAATCGAAAAGCTATGATAACTATTCATATTTTAATACATGCATATACACATATGCAAAATATTTGTGTAAAATCATATTTCGCAAAAATGATTTGGATATTACTTAACGAATAAACTACAAATAAACTAATAGATACGTTTTATTAACATTTAAGAATCATACCCCATATCAGACAATTAATTACTTATTAATTACAATTTACAAAAATTATTTCAGAGTATTTCAGTGCATGTATTTAAGTTCGATTTAAAATCAAATATATTTTCTCTACGCGAATATCATCATATGCTTCCTATTTACGGAGAAGCTCCCCAAAAGGGGCTAGGGGCTGGGCCCCAAAAGGGGCTATTTATGGGCAATGTTACACAGAAAGACCGTTTTCACATTCACAAATGGCCACCGTAGCTTGGCTCGACGGCGCATATCCGAGAGGTCCAATTATCGATGACTCGTTTGTATAAATCTGGTTATGTTGACTGGTTGACTGGTTATGTTGACTCTTAAGAAATCAATCGTCTGCAGCTTATTCGCATAGACCCGTGATTTAACGTAGCCCCACAGGGAAAAGTGTAATGGCGTTAAATTACGCGATCTCAATGGCCATTTGACGTGACCAAAACGCGAGATAACCATGCAGTCAAATGTATCGTGCAGAAGATCCAATGTTGCACCCGAGATGTGGCACGTAGCACCGCATTGTTGGAACTATATGTCATTGAGATCCATATCTTCCAATTTAGGTCACAAAAAATTGGTTATCATCGACCTGTACCTCTCGTCGATGGCAGTTATAGCTGCTTCATTTGGCTTAATTTTCATTTTAGAAGAAATACGGGCTAGTGGCCAAAATCCAGTCGGACCAAAATCCACACCAAACAGTGACTTTATCTAGATGCATTTGCAACTGATGGGTCTCATATGGATTGTTATATCCCCAAATGAAACAATTTTGCTTGTTGACATAGACATTCATCCAAAAATGGGCCTCGTCGCTGAAGATGATTTTTCGTTTGAAATCAGGGTCCACTTTCCACTGCTCCAGATTCCAGTCAGCGAATGCTCGATGCTGCCTATGGTCATTTACCTTCAGTTCCTTGGTCAATTGATTTTTGAATTGTCGTCAAAATTCACCAAGTTGAGGTCTGTAAACGGCCAAGTTTTTGGACCCAATTGTAAAGTTTTTGGAAGAAGTAAAAATAAAATTAAAGCTCAATTTTCAATTACATATTAAAAAAAACTAAAAGCCATCATGGACTTCGAATTCTTTAAAAAAACTCTGGTTTATCCTTTTTCTAACGGTATGCATTCATGCCATAAAAACGTTTTACTAACTTCACTAATTTGCTAACTTTGTGTACTAACGTTCCTTGGATTTGAAGTCAAAATAAAATCTTAATAATCAATGTTTTAATTAATCACAAATCTTGCTCGAATTGCTGACCTCCGTTGCGTATGCATGCGCGCAATCTTCGCCTCATTTCTATCGTAGTAGTACGTAAAAGAATGTCTTCTTTAATTATGACAAAAGCCGCCTCAATGCGTTGGAATAAATGTTCTCTAGTTTCATCTTCTGTGACGTATACAAGTTCTTTTGTCCGTCCCCAGATGTAAAAATCCAGCGGAGTTAGGTCTGGGGACCGAGGAGGCCATGGAATAGGGCCATACCTCCCAATCCACGGATTTGGGATAACATTATTTAAATACTCCCTGACTGTTAAGCTCAAGTGTGCAGGACAACCGTCATTTTGGAACATAATACTCCTGTCTTCATTAAATATTGGAACCTCAGCTAACAATTCAGGTAAGACGTTTTGCAGGAACTCAAGGTAATTATACCCGTTGAGACGATCAGGTAAGTAATGAGGTCCAATTACATGATTTCCAATTACTCCTGCCCAAACATTATTACTGAATCTTCTCTGAAATGAACTCTATCTTTTGACTCGTGGGTTCTCATCTCTCGGCGACCAGTGGTGAAGGATGTGTAAATGAAGAATTCCTTCTTTATTAAATTTGGACTCATGCATCCACAGAATACTTTTTAAAAAGTCAAGATCTTCCACGTATGTATGCAGCAAAAAACGACAAAATCGGCTAAAAACAACTAATAAAATACCCGTCAGAATGCATTACTTACTCTCAATATTTGTTTATTTAATTTGAAATGTTAAGTACGTACAGCTAGTGATTACAAGCCCCGTGGGAATTCATCTTTAGCGTGTACGGGTAGTAAATCTGTTCAAACATTACCTACCTTGTACTGGGTGTAATGAAAAGCATGTTTTTTATTTTGGCGAAGTATTTTCCACACCTTCCAGATGGATATTTCGAGTAATGAAACTACATTTCCGATGCTTCTATTAGATTCATCGAACAGCGCCAAAATCTGCTCAACGATTTCAACATTGTGTCGCGTCACAGTCCCTCTTGGTTCATTAATGCTCAAATTCCCAGTTTCGCGTAAGCGTCGGTAAGTGTTTTGGAACGTGTGGCGGGAAGGTAAGCGTCTGTTAGGAAAGCATTCTTGATAGATTCTTTACGCTTCTCGTGCAACACCATTGGCGCTTCCATATGTCATCAAAACGTCCGCGAATTCTTCATTAGAGAATGCAGCCATCATCAAATCAACAAAAACACTAACAAACTTAAACAAAAACTAGCACAACTCATCAAAAACAAATAACACAAGTAACAGAATTAAAAGATTAGCGGTGCTGCATTGGAATAACAAATACATTAATCAGAAAAGACAGTCAAATCTCGACTAAATAAACTGAAACCACGGCGCGCGTTTTTTGAGCTGGTTTTCCGTTTACCTAATGAAAGAGAGAGACAGATGATGCAATTCTACTGTATATTAGGGAGATAATAGTTTTTACCTGCTTTGCGCTTGTTGTTTACACAATAACAAGTTTTTATCATGCATATCGAATATCAGCCTAATGCGTCCCGATACACAAAGTTAGCAAATTAGTGAAGTTAGTAAAATGTTTTTATGGCATCAATGTATACCGTTAGAAAGAATATAAACCAGAATTTTTTTTAAAGAATTCGAAGAACATATCTTTTAGTTTTTTTTTATATGCAATTTAATATCGAGCTTTAAATTTATTTTAACTTCTTCCAAAAACTTTGCGAGTCCATAAAAAAACTAGATGTCGCTTGCATGTAATTTTGATTTTCATCGAACCCTACAACATTACACATTGAAATAAAAAATAATAATTTGGAGGATATATCAATAACTTTTTTATAAATTCAGTTTCAATTCAAAGTTTCAATGCTGATTTTTGGAATTTTTCAAAAAAATAATTGAAAATTAACATAAAAAAACCTGTGGACCCAATAATGCTTTATGTAGGCTGAGGAGATAGCAAAAGACTACGACTTGGAAAACGATGCACCAAACACCCTATGCTGAGATCCAATCCAGGCACGGCATCCTGTATAGGAGAGGATTATAAAAATAACACTCCTCATTGAAAGACCTTTTATAACAAGCAGCATTTTCAATGAGCTCCAATAGAACTTCAATGGCAGCGTTAACAGGCCCCTATTCAATATTGAAGATGCAAGTGAATTTTTCGCCAAGAAACTTTTTTTTTCATGTTCCCCAAAGCTTTACCTTCTTATCGCGTGTCCGATCATCTGAACTCGAAGTAACGTTATTGCAGTTGTAATACTTCCCATTTGTTATCAGCGAAGACTACTGGCTACATCCCACAGGGCCGAACTTAAAAATAATCCAAATCGACTTCCTTCCAAATGATTTTGCTGACGATTTTTTCTTTATTTTATCGACGAAAGATAACGTGCAGTAGATTTGGTTGGATTTCGTCCCCTTGAATTGAGTGCCGTCAGCTTAAACTTTGAACTTGAAAATTCGAACTCTTTATAATAACAGAGGAATCGTTTTATTAGTCAACAAAATGCTGGTTCTTTTCTTAACTACCTTTGATATTAATTTATGTAAAATTGATTGCAACCTTAATCTTCGAATTAATTTTTCTCACTTTCTATATACTTTCGCTACCTTCTAGGCAACTGTGGAATCTTAGATTGAAAAAAACTTTATGGTTTTGATATGGTAAAGTCATAGAGGCTTTTTTCGACTTCTACAAGAAATGTGAAGCGACTATCAACCAGGTGATCTTGCAGTGATAGAAAAATATGAAAATCAGGAGGGGCCAAGTCTGCAGAATAGGTGCTAAGTGCTGATAACGGTTAATTAATCAGACTGGAGCATTTTATAATGTATGATACCCAGCTAATCCCACCATAGGCACAACACCTTTTTGCCATGGATATTTGGTTTTGCAGTATTGGTTGATGACTTACCAGTATTATCCCACGATTTTCGCCTCTTTGGGTTATCGTTGAAGATCCACTTTTTGTCACAGGTCACAATGTGATGCTGGAAAAAGCTCTAAATTAATATAAAAGCGTAAACTTTTATGTTTAATAGTGAGTCATAGAAAATCATCCGACTCTCCTTTTGAAACCTCCCTAGCTGGTGTAAACATTTACAAATAAATTAATAGAATCGTTACTGCGAATTCCTGTCCAAGCTATGACGATGTATGAAAAGCGTTCTTTCTCCTGTTTTGCTCCACTTTTGGATGCTCCACTTTTTTTGGATATCCTGGAAGTTCTGTATCACTTAAGTCATCATTATTATCCAAAACTGCACAAGTTATGTTCTGAACTTTGGCAGCATTTTTTCCGTAGAAAGGCGAAAAGAACCCAAGATCTCAGATGTTTCTTTTTCATCTGCAAATAATTTTTCAGTTTATGTTCCCAATAGATTCGCATTTTTTAAAGCCGTAAGATGGAACTTTAAAATAGTTTTATGGAAAAACATTTTAATTGGTAATCGATGGTTAGGTAGATTATATTCTGTAGTCCATGAGATGTAGAGATTTAACTGGAGGATTTATCATTAATACAAGTTTCAACGAACTAATCAGGCGTTAAAAAGTTACAAGTATTCTATATATTTTTTATATTGGAGAACAAAAAAAAAATCACAATGTGGGAAAACTAAACTAAACTAAGCGAAACTACTTGACGTTAACAGTAACGAAACTTCTAAACATTATCCGATTACAGATTCGCTTACAGTGATCTACACAATATATTTAAAGATCCACATAATTTCAAATGATTAAAAATAGATGCTGGATAAAGCAATAGCGCCTGGACTAAAAAATCAGGAAAAAACGAAAATAAATAACGCAAATAGGCGCATTTTGTTATTCTCCTCCAGTCGCATTCGGCTTAACAAGCCCCCTTTCAATTCTGATGATGTAACTGAATTTTTTTCGATAAAAAGCTTTTTTTTCTCCTGTTTCTTTTTCGAAGATTTTACCTTCTTATCGTGTGTCCGATCATCTGGACCAGCAGCGACTTTATTACAGTTCTAACGCTTCCAATTTGTTATCAGGGAAGACTACCGACTACGCCTAACAGGGCCGAACTTAAAAATAACCCAAAACGATTTTCTTTCAAACGATTTCCTTATCGATAAGTCATAATATACAAACTTTTCAACAGTAGATTTGGTTGGATTTTATCTTTGTGAATTGTGTGCAGTCCTTTTATACTTAAACTTTTTTTCCAATTTTTACAAGGAATGGGCTTCCATGCCTTTATCTGTTTGATAAGTATGATAAAAATGATAGCTAGTTCCAATTATAAGAGTGATATAGAAAGATTAGAAAATTATGTGATATTTATGGTTAGCACAGACATCCATCTGAAAGCACTGTGAATCTAATTGTTCAAAAATATCATGAAAATGGTTCGGTGAAAGATAAAAAAAGAACAATATACAGTGCCGGTTCGTGGGGGAAAAAACAGGTGGGGCACGCATAACCAAATTTTGGAATGGGGGTAGGGAAATGTGTCGCAACCAAAAATTTTTCATTTCTTAGTATCATACACACACTTTGCAGTATAGAAATGCGAATGTAACTGTCAGACTTCAAATTTTCAAATAGGTACCTAGATAATAAAATATTGCTAAAATCACCATAGGACCATGACCATTATATATGCTTGTAGCCGAAATCCATCCTCCTAAATTTCTGAGCAGCAAAATGATCGATGACCATTAAATGATCATTAAAATTTGAAATTGACTTCACAATTTTTTTTCAATAGCGCAATGCTAACGCGCCTAGCCGTTCCTGGCCCATAGTGTTTCTTAGAAATGTTTTGATTCGTTTGAGGGTAGAGAGATATCTTTCGCTTTCTACAGTCGTCATAGGGACGGCACACCAGTCTGCAATTCCACAGATTCACTAAATGGTAATGTTGAATTGTTGTGGATAAATATTTGCAACAGCGGCACAGCCCCACTGTGTTTCATAAAATCGTTCCGTGCGTACATTACCGAGAGTTCATTTTTAAAATTTTAAGTAAGTTACGTTTGCAAACAGGATACACAAAGTTTTAATGTCTTAATTTGGAAGTACGGCTCGATATTTACCAAATTTTTCAGTTTCAAATAAATTTTAAATAAAACTAGATATACATCGAAACTAAAACGTTCATGAACCTGTATGGTTAAGGCATCACAGATTACCTTGCATATCCTCACATTCGGATTGGGATCCTTCTTGTCAGTAAATTTCCGTTTTTTTTCTGCGATTCTCTATGATCGTTGTAGATTCTCCACCAGTTAAGTTACCAAATTCTTGATTAATTTGTATTTCTATATTCTCTAATATTTTGAATGGCTGTTGAAAAAGTTACCAAATTCTTCTTAATTTTAAGTTCATCTAGTTGCCTGCTTTGCAGTTGATCAAAGAGAATGTCGCAGTGAGGCATTATTTTATTGAAGAAAAACAACCGAAACTTAAAATTATCATTAACCAAATAATGTATTAACCCCTGAGCTTCATTAATAAAATGTTTATCCAACTCGGCGTCCATAATTTCTTTAAGGCATATTTACAATTCTCCTCTGTAAATATAAACAGTATTCACACATTTAGACGTAAAGTTCCTTCTGGTAGAGGTCGCACGGGGTAGATGCTTTTTCACAACGTCGTCCAGAACAGTTGTCCTTTTGGATGATCGAGAAAATAAAACGGGAAATGGAGACAGATTTGCAAAAAACACAATTACACCTTTTTCTGTTGTACAACACCTTTCAATTATTAGATTTAATTGGTGATTTTTGATGACAATTCGGTCCTCAAATGGTAATGGACATTATTTCTATTCATATATTGCACTAAATTCATCTTCACTATTGTAATCATTCAAAACATTCACTTTGCAACCACTCGAAAAGTGGAAAGGCGCAATGGCGAAAAACACCTGATTATTGAGAATGGGGCAACGTTCAAAATATGACGTTATAAATGCGTTTAATCTACGGGTTAGCGGATGCATTGCTGTCTTTGTTTTTCACACTCGATAGTAAAGAAAACAGTAGCAACACAAACTTGTCTGTGCCCAAAGCACGTGTTCTTTCACCGATGGGCTTCGGCAACCCACGACCTATTTCGTTACCGCGAATGACATTATGGGTGTTAGAATATAAAAATCGTTAGAAGCTTGATCATAGACAGAACAAATAATAAATTAATATAAAATCTGAAATTATTTTTTTAACTTCATTTTTTAATTCTTTAGGTAGGGTATGTGGCCACGTGCCCTTATGGACCAACCCCACTAAGAATATACAATCGTAATGGTCGTTTCCAAGTGCATATTGATTTGGTACGTGAAAGTGTACACACAAACTTGTCTGTGCCCAAAGCACGTGTTCTTTCACCGATGGGCTTCGGCAACCCACGACCTATTTCGTTACCGCGAATGACATTATGGGTGTTAGAATATAAAAATCGTTAGAAGCTTGATCATAGACAGAACAAATAATAAATTAATATAAAATCTGAAATTATTTTTTTAACTTCATTTTTTAATTCTTTAGGTAGGGTATGTGGCCACGTGCCCTTATGGACCAACCCCCACTAAGAATATACAATCGTAATGGTCGTTTCCAAGTGCATATTGATTTGGTACGTGAAAGTGTTGCTGAAGATCCAGAAATTTTAATTAGTCAACGTCACAACAAGTTGAACTCGGTGAATCCACAACATAGCGTATTTTGTAAAGGATTTAGCTCTGAATGCACATAAAGTTCAAATAACATAAGAACTAAAGCCACTAGATCATTCAAAAACAGATGATTTTTCAAAAAAAAAAATTCTTTCAGATGTAGCATATTTAGAAATTGGTGGCTATATTAATAAACAAAATTGCCGCATTTGGGATGAAAAAAAAACACGATTTATTCATGAGCAACCTTTATATCCCAAACGAGTCACTGTTTGGTGTGAATTATGGTCAAGAGGTGTAATTAGACCGTATTTCTTTCCAAACCAACAGGATACAACAAGATCGCGCTACACCTCACTCTGCTAATGAAATAATTGATTTATTTAGAGAAAAATTTCATGGACGAGGTATTGCAAGAAACGGTGATGTTAATTGGCCTCCAAGTTCATGTGATTTGACACCGTTGGACTATTTTCTTTCGGGTTACTTGAAAAGCCAGGTCTATAAGAATGATCCACAATCGATTCCTGAACTAAAGGATGAAATTATCTTTGATTAGTAATTGATGAGATAGAGCCACAAGTATGCCAAAATGTCATCCAAAATGTTGACTAAAGGATAAACGTCGGGGGAGCTGCAAGAGGTGATGATTTAACAGACATAGTGCTTCATAGATCAATTTTTCTATTGGAACCTTCGGTGTGAAACACTAAACTCAAAGAAATTTACCACTAAACACTTCTCTCGCTCACTCACTTTTTTTAAGTTCTCGACGCACGTTTCGCTAGCCATGTTAGCATCATCAAGAGATGATGCTAACTAATTCTAAAACTATACTATGTTCTATTTATATGGGAACCCTAATTGCTAACCTGTTACCTAGGAAGCGTACTACCTACCTAATGAAGCGTATTAAAAAAGGATACAAGAAAAAATAAAAAAAGAAAAAAAGCGAAAAAGAGAACAAAAGAAAGAAAAAAAATAAATCGTGAATTTTACTGACTCTTACATTAATAATTGAAAAAGTTGACAGAACGGAATAGGTCCGAATAGGTAAGGATAAAGTAGATCAACATGAAAAATCGGGGATTTACGAAATTAGCTGGCATATTGGGCAAACAAAAAAATCCATATTAACGAGATATAAAGAACTCATTACCCACATTAGACATGGGAGAAATGAAAATCTGGTGTTGCCCAGCATGCAATTGAACATATTAATGTAAGGGTCAGTAAACTTTCTTATATTCTCTTTTTCCCCTCTCTTTCTTTTTTCTTGTATCCTTTTCTAACGCGCTTCATTAGGTAGGTAGACCGCTTCCTAGGTAGTAGGTTAGCCATTAGGGTTCTCATATAAATAGAACATAGTATAGTTTTAGAATTAGATTAAATCATTTCCTGATGATGCTAACATGATTAGCGAAACGTGCGTCGAGAACTAAAAAAAACTGATTCGGTGTTTAGTGGTAAATCCCTTTGAGTTTATTGTCTTTCGTATTTAAATATACTACAGCATGCTTCAATTATCAATACATAGTTTTTTAAAATCAACGCAAATTCTGTGTATTTTTTTTCAAGAATTAAAGAACAGCTCAATTTAAAATACTCTTTATATGTGTCGTCGTACGGTAGCGAAGTATGACAATTAAAATCAAATAAAAAAGATGGAAAAGATTCTTAACATAACCGATATGGACTTTTAGAGACAAGTCGCTGGAAAATCAACAAAATGAAATGTAATCAAACGAAAAAATTTGATAAATAATAGAATATAGATAAATAATAGAAGACCATACTATGGTCTACGATAGAAGAACAAAACAGGGCCCAAGCAGATCACCTCAAGGAACAAGAAAGGCGGGAGGACCAAGACCATCAAGCTACAGTTTATGGATAGTGATTCACGGCTGACGTTTTATGCTAAATTTTTTTTTTCCTTGTTTATATTCATTGATGAGTTTGTTTTTGCGGATAGTTTATTTTAAGTACCGAATAATACTAAGATCTTTACGACATTTTGATGAGATTTCACTCGTCATTTTCAACTCTTCAGGCAGTTTCTCTAGAGTCTGTAACCTGATGACTTGAAAATAACTTTCATAAATTTAATGAACAATTCTTCACATCATTTGAAAAACCAAAGGGTTTCCGTGAAAAAAAAGTTTTTTAATCGCCAATCCAAAAACAATTATAAGAAATTACAATTTTAAGAAAGTGTATGTAAAAGTATATTTGGCAATTAATAATTTGTTATGGTCGTGGGCCTACCTCTCCCACCCGGAAAGCAATTTACTGTTACTAAATCTGATGCGAGATGTGTAGATAGAATGGCCAGTCTGATTGTTTAATTTTTTCTATTTACTTGAAAGTATAATTCTACATTGTCTCCTTCAAAGTACTTGCCTCGAAAAGCGATACATCGGTGAAAGTGGTTTGACTAACCACTCTTCATATCATTGTTGGAACTCAAATACTGCTGAACCAGCTCATCATCGGCTGGTCAGTTACAGCTTCTTCAACGTTCTCCAATGCCCCAAAAGGGTGTCTTTTAAGGTGAATTTTCAATCTTGGGAAAAGGAAGAAGTCTGTTGAGTAAGGGAACTGCGCAGCCATAGTGATATTTTTACTTACTAAAAACTCGTTACCTACAATCGCTGTGTGACAAAGCGTATTGCCGTGATGTAGCACCAGGACGTTTTTAATATTCGAATTCACAAATATGACCCTTTTTCGAAGTCTTTCAGGAACGCTTCGATAAAAATTCTGATTTACCGTTTGACCTTGAGGTACAAATTACTTATGAATGGTACCCAAATTTTTCCAAAGAAGAATTGCCACGGACCACCAAGTGACTCTAGTAAATTCACACTCGTTTTGAAGACATACCAGATAGTGGCCCGCCGCTCCTCCAAAGGGCAAGCCGACAGTGTTGCCTTTTGATTGATGATTGAAGGAGGATAAGGCTCACTAAAGGGCTCCAGCACAACAGGAAGAAGAAGTTAAATTTCCTCTAAATTACTGATCACTATATTAGATCGTTTCTCAACCTTTTTACTGTTGCGACCCACTAAATAGCCAAAAAGCTAAGTAAAAACGTTACGACCCCCTCACTACAATATGTTAATTTGACGTTTATCAGTTTTACATAGACCGGTTAACACGGCGACGATTCATCCTTTTTTCAGTGTCGTGATTTATGAAGAATCGTGCTTATTTTTAAATGGCTATCCACTCCTACGATCGAGTACAGACGCTTGGATGACTAGCTACATTTCCTTGGATGACTAGCCGCAAAGTCTTTTTGTTATCAAGTTCTATCCGCGGAAAGCATGAAGCCAAAAATTAGTCCAGCATCTGGAAACAAAATACCCGTTTTGTAAAAAAACCATTAGTATTTTTTGAGCGTAAATCACTCGTCTTGAAAAATTAACAACCTACTAAGTTTTGGCTTACACAACGATGTGAATACGGAAGCCTAGTAACGGAAGCTTTGAAAACATTGATCCCGTTCAGTACCTCTAACTTATGCGAAAAAAGCTTCTCGTCTATAGTGGCTTTAAAAACTAAGTATAAAAATCACCTATTGTCACTGCAAAATAATTTGCTTATGTGTGTTTCCAATACTGATTAACGTGTAGAAAAACTTTTAAGTGAAAAACAAAATCAACCGTCGCATTAAATTATTATTTCAAACAACTTTTTTACTTTCTTATGGCTTTTACTTTATTTAAGTTTATTTTATTATGCTGTTATTACCTGGTAATATTTAATTTTTTAACACTTGTTTTTAAATGAAAAATACTTTAATAAAAGGATGTTTCGTATATGGATCTTATTTTTTAAACACATTGTGACCTCCCATATGGTTCACGACCCCCAGGTTGAGAAACGATGCTATATTATAATACATTTTTACTAATTTATTTATGTATTATGCACATAAATTGGTAAAAAGTTAAATATAAATTGTAAAACAAAATGATGAATAAATAATGCATTTGAATTATAGCCAAACCAATAACATCTTTATATTTCTAGCAAAAGAAGTGCATACCTTTTCAAGATTTATTCAAAATTACTTAAACGATATCTTCTGAAACAAGATCGTTAATATATGTATCATGGTAAAACGGCTAATAAATTTCCTTTCTTAAAAAATACATTTATATTCTTAAAGTAAAAGCAACTAGAGAGGTAGATTCAACAAAAGTGAACGGTTACAATAGTAATATAGTACGCATAATTGGTTAGTTAGATAACATACGTTCAAAATTTTTATAAAATAATGTCTCATTAATATGGTTAAAAAACATCTTAAGGATAATTGCTGCAGATATTAAAAAAATAGATAAAATTAATTAAATATATAAATGATGAATAAAACGCAAATAAAAAATGATAATAATTTTTTTATGTATCAATTAACATAAAATTTAATATTCACCCCCATTACGGAATGGCCAGTTTTAATACCAAAAGAGCAAGACTTTTGTACCAGGCAACACTTTCGCTACGCTTATGTCGTAGGTAGTAGAAGTATGTTTCCTGATGTTCATCGACGTTCAAGGGAACTAGGTAGAGGCAGAAATAGAGATATTAGAACGCCAGATACGGAAGAACAGGTCTTAAACGAAAATCCATATACAATGATCATTACAGCGAACATGGACATTTCTCATGGCACTGTGGGGAATGTTATAAAAAACACCAAAAAAACCTTACCATATTCAAAGGGTACATACATTGCTTCCAAGGGATTTTTTGGCCCGCTTGAAATTGTGTTATTGGTTTCTTTAACATTCAGTTGATCCCAATTTTCATGTTTTCGTACGATTAGTACGCATTAACTAGTTAATTTTTAAAATGGATTACCTTATCCTCAGCTTAATTCTCAGCCCCCAGGTTTCATCGACTGCAGAACCTATTTGAATCAGCTTTCTTTCCCATCGTATAATTGTTTAAAAGTGCCATTTTTCAACTTCTTCATTTCGCCTTTGATATGTTGATAATGTTGTTTCATAGAGTACATATGAAAATTAATTCCAAACTGAAAATATTTATTTAAATTATGCAGAATGCTCGGAACAACAAAAAAAGTGGAGAATAAAGAATTGAAGCACTACTGGAAGACTATCCTTATCGTAAACTGATAAAGCTCATACAGGAACTCGGATTAGCCCCAGACGATATCTAGACATTACATAAGCTATAGGAAATTGGAATGAACTCACAGTTGAGTATACGAGCAGACACTTTGATATTGTTATGTCATTACTCCCCAGATTCAAGAAAACCCAGTTTCTGCATAACATTATGATCTGTGATAAAAACTAGATCATATACGATGATCCAAAGAGGTGAAAACCTTTGGTTAATTCTGCTGAGTCAACAACCAGTAATAATATTTAGCTCTAGAGGCCTAGTGGCCCTTAGTTCTATCACTCTTCTTTTCCATCTTTTTCGATCCAAAACATCATTCTTCCAATCCGCGACTCCTACTTTCCTCAAATCATTCATTACCTCATCTAGTCATTTCTTCCTCGGTCGCCCTCTTTTTCTTTTTCCCCCTTCGCCTCTCATCATTATTCCTTTTACCCATTTCATCCTCGCTATATGCCCCAGCCATCTAGCTCCCTGCGCTCTCTACACTTGAATAATGTTTGGCGTTTGTACAGTTTTTCTATTTCTCTATTTGATCTG
This sequence comes from Cosmopolites sordidus, assembly GCA_031761425.1. Taxonomy (NCBI): domain Eukaryota; kingdom Metazoa; phylum Arthropoda; class Insecta; order Coleoptera; family Curculionidae; genus Cosmopolites; species Cosmopolites sordidus. The sequence goes on along the minus strand of JARFXV010000314.1, from coordinate 817,764 downwards.
AACTTTAATTCCTCCAAAAATCCTCCTTAATATTTGCATTCTCAGACTTCCAGCTTTCTTTTTTCCTTCCTTCTTCGTTATTATCCATGTCTAGCACGTATATGTAACCGTGAGCCTTAGTATTGCTGCTGCTCTTACTTTTGCTGCTCTTGTTATATTATCTGCCCTTAAAACCTTTGAAAACATTCCTGCGGCTTTGTTTCCTTTCGTTAGTCGTTTCTCCATATACTTCTCTTCACCTCCTTTACATGTTACTCCTAGATATTCAGTTTGTTTCACTTTCTCTATTGTATATTTCTGATTTTCTGCACAATCAATAACTAAATTAGGGGAAAGTCCTCGGGTACAATACTTCATTACCTTATATTTGGCCTTGTTTTCCTTAATTGTTACGCCATATTCTCTTTTCAACATCTTGAATAGCCTTACTCTTTCTTCTGATGATCCAACTCCAATATATATTGGATAACTCCAATGTTCTTGCCACCAATGTATCACCACCTTGTTTCAAGATTTCTACTGTTATACTGTTTTCTCCAGCACTCTTATTATTTTTGAATTGCTTTATACAAACTTCTACTTCTTCTTTTGTAGGTTTATTTATAATTTCGTTATTGTCTGCAATCTCATCTTCTTCCATTTCATGTTTTCCCCAATCTCCTTCCTCCCCAGTCTCATTTAGCGTCTCTGAGAAATATTAGGCAAATCTGTTCAGTTTTCCATCTGCATCTCCTACTAGGGATCCTTCTTGAATTTTTAAATAATGGGATCTCCTGACGCTACTGCCTTTACTTTTTTTTTAACTTTCTGATAGAAATTTCTTATCTCCTCATTGGAATATGATTCTTTTATTTCTTTTAATTCACGTTCGATATGTTCTTGGCCGTATGCTGCCGTATGCGATCATATCTTTATTTGTTGCTTTCACTCCTTTCTTCCAGTAATCTCAGACGTGCTCTGTTTTTTTGCTCCAAAATGTGTTTACGTTCTTCGCCGAACCACCAATTTGTTTGATTTTTCTTGGGTTTTCCCAGAATTTTTTTCTGGTATCTCCTTCATAACTGTCTCAATCTCTCCCCATTCTTCCTATAAATATTCTTTATTGGGTTTATTTCCTAGTTCAATTCTTATTATAACTAATATATGATCACTATCCCTATCAGCTCCCCTGAAACTTCTTACATCAATAACGTTCTTTGCATATTTTCTTTCTATAAGGACATAGTCAATTCCATTCTTTGTTTCTCCATTTAGAGCTATCCGTGTTTCCTTATGTATGTTTTTATGCTCAAAAGCAGTGCTAACAATTTTCATATTGTTCTCGAACGCAAATTCTACCACCCTTGTCATTTGTAGTAGAGTCAACAACAAGTACCGCAAAATAAAATATCCGCGGGAAGAAGGTATTGCTATGTATTTGGTGGGATTAGCTGTACGTTGTGCAATATGAATCGCTCCAACCTAGTCAAACTATCATTGTTGACTGTCATCAGCAGCAACTAATTTGTGTTAATAACACTTTGGATGGAAAAAGGCCTAATACTGGCAAGGCAATTATTTTGCTTCAGTATAGCACACGATCATATACAGCAAAAAAAGGACTCTGAAAAAGATCGCCGAGTTGGGATGGGAGATTTTATTGCAACTGGCGTATTTACCAAACTTGACCCCTTTAGATTTCTATTTCTTTCGATCCCTGCAACATCACCTAGTTGACAAACATTTCAGATATCTTCGGGAAGTTGAAAAAAGCCTCAATAACTTTATAACATGAAAACCACCTACCTTTTTGGAATTTAACAGTTGCCTGAGAGGTGGCAAAAGTCTATAGAAAGTGAGAAAGGATATTTCGGAGATTAAGTGTGCATTACTTTTTCATAAATGAATATCAAAAAAATCATAAACGTAATAAAAAAAACTAGAATTAAGTTGAGGTGGTAATAAAAACATCTACTTTATCACTACTGTTTTCGGCAACAAACTTGAAAATGGCACTACCGAAAACTGAAAAAAAAAACATGTTTGCATCACTCTAAACTCTAAGTTATGTTGACTGTATTCTTTGATTATGGTGTAGTTGTCCTCCGGAAATTCGTTCTGGAAGGGCAAACAGTTAATATATTACACAAGGTGTTCTCAAAGTTGAGTCATTTATTTTAACTGGTTATAGTTTAACTCGTAAAAATAAGTAATTTTACCAAAAATCAATTATATAAAAGTTTCAAAATTAAGAAGTTATTAACAGTTACAAAATTTGACAGACCTAACTTTTCGATATTCTCGACCAATGCGTTGAAAATAGATAAAATATTTGTATACTGCTGATATTGGGTATGACTACTTGTTTATATTCTTATACGATATTTCTTTTGAGTGCGATGTTCGATTTGACCAGTGGTAATAATTCCTTAATAGTGCGTGTTAAATTTTTGGGTACCTCCTGCGATTAAAATGCCACACGTTTATGAAAAGAATGAACTAGTGGGCATAATATTAACTTACGGGGAATACCAACAAAATTCAGCCGCAGTATGTCGTTTGTATACAGAAAGGTTTCCTTTAAGAAATCATTCGGCTCTGCGGATGTTTGTAAATTTAATTACATGACTTCGCGACACAGGGTACTTAAGGGCACAATGAGAAGATCACTTTGGAAGACCTCCACGCGAAATGGTAGAGATTGAGGAAAAAAAAGTCAAGTTGAAGTTGGTCACAATAAAGCGTGGAAGACTATATGACAAGAACATTTTTATCCCTATCATTATCAACGGGTAAAAGCGTTACAATCCGAAGATTACCCTAGAAGGGCTGAATTTTGTCAGTGGCTTTTACAGCTGTTAATCAGAAATACAAATTTTACCAAGTTTATTTTGACTACCGACGAGGTCACATTTGCAAGAAATGGAGTAAATAATTTCTACAACAATTATGTTTCGGCAGTAGATAATCCGCATGCTGGGAAAAAAATCCATTTTCAGTACAGATTTTCAGTAAATGTTTGGTCTGGCGTAGTAAATGGCATGCTTATTGGTCCTTTCTTTCTTCCAGGTCGGCTAACAATTGAAAATGATTTAGACTTTCTTCAAATCAATCTGCCACAATTATTACCAAAGATTCCTTTAAATGTTGGACAGAATATGTGGTTTCTACATGATAAAGCTCCGCTACATTTTAGACGAGAAGTTCACGAACATTTAAATAATGCATTTCCTAATAGATGGGCAGAGCGCAACGGACCCATTTCTTGCATGCTCCCCGGATTTAACGCCCTGCGATTTTTTTTTCTGTGGGGCTATTTAAAAAAGCTAGTGTCTCACGATGGAGAAGTAAATACTCTAGAAGAACTACAACAGGACATCGAAAACGCTTGCGATGTTATTCGTGGACACTGAGATTTTATTTTTAACGCTTGTAATGACAAGATTTTGCGCTAACCGAACAAATGGTCACAATTTTGAACAATTTTTGCAACATGTAACATTTCTGTTTTTATTATTCTGCAATTTTTATATAAATGATTTTTGCTAAATTGATTTATCTTTGCGAGTTCTACAACGCAGTGGTCGAAAATATCAAAAAGTCAGATCTATTTTCAAGTTTTGTAGCATTTTCAAATGGCCACCAAAAATTCAATTTTCAACCGATCTGCTCTCGCCAGAGCTCTTTTTTTCGTGGATGTATGCTCTTCAAGCAAGTGACTTAAAACTTTTTTGCGTACAAGATTTGGTGATATTCCGTTTTAAAGTTGGTGATTTTTGAAAAATTGCAAAAATTGACCCATCAGTACGCATTTCTATCAACACAGAATCGCACAAAAATTTAAGAAAACGTAGTGTTCTATGTCTAGAATAATCATCCCTGGAAGGAATTTTCTTCTGTCACTTCGGTCATTTTGAACAATTTTTTAAACTTTGATAAAATCATTAAAAAAAAAGTTAAATCTGCAATTTTTATATAAATGATTTTTGCTAAATTGACTTCTCTTTGCGAGTTCTACAATGCAGTGGTCGAGAATATCAAAAAGTCAGATCTGTTTTCAAGTTTTGTAACTGTTAATAACTTCTTTATTTTGCAACTTTTATATAAATGATTTTTGGTAAAATTACTTCTTTTAACGAGTTCCACAACCTGTTAAAATAAATGAATTAACTTTGAGAACACCGTCAGCATCCATACATAAAACATAACATTATCAAGGTGTCTGAGAGGGAATCTTCTGCAAAAGAACAATTCATGTATTTTGCACCACCATAATGTCCACTGTCTCATACATCGATTCTTGTACGTGAATATTTGACTAAAAATTCAACATAAATTATCGACAAAGCATATGGCTAAACTTGAAGAGATTTACCACTAAACACCAAAACACTTTTTTGAACTGCTCGACGCACGTTTCGCTAACCATGTTAGCATTACCAGGAGATTATTTAATCTAGTAGATTAAATCATCTCCTGATGAAATCTTACTAAGTTTAGTGTTTCACAGCAAAGGTTCCAATAGAAGAATTGAAAGCATATGGCCGCATGAAACCTTTTGTTCCCCAAACTCAAATTGATGATGATGATGATGATGGCGGTCAACTCGATACCAGTAACCTCAGCCATGACTATTAATTGTGTGTGACAATTGTGTGTAAATGACTGTAATTGTGTGTTTTATAGTTGTTCAAATAACACAGCTTAGTTCTGTATAGTTTTCCGCTTGCAGGGCATTTAAGGTCAGGAGGATACATAATTGATACACGCAGTCCAGTCTGTTTGGCTTTTCTTACCTGCCTTTTGATTGAAGCTTTTTGTTGATTATTTTCCTGATGCAGCTGCATCTCCTTATGCCATTTCGGTCTATCATTTACCATTTTTCCCCATTCAGACACAGTTCTTTAAAAACGATTTTATGACGCATTTGTATCTTTTTTGAACCTCCTTCTTTAATTTCTTCTTTTTAAATCCGCATTACAGGATCTGCTTCGGCATCCTGGTATTCTGCATCCATTGCCGATGACCTAACCATCTCAGCTGAGCTTTCATGATCTGGGATTCTATACTAACTATTGGCTCTTTCAAGTATCTCCACATTGATAACATCTCCACATTGGCCTTAAAATCTTACCATTTTATTAATTCATGGAGAATCCAAGATATAACACCATCGAGAAGAAGAGACCATGATGGCCCATGAAGACCCATGATGGCATTGTAAAAATTGATTGATATATATATATATATATATATATATATATATATATATATATATATATATATATATATATATATATATATATATATATATATATATATATAAGTAATTCCATTACATTTCGAATGATTTCTGGGAAGAGGTCTATCGATTTTGCTGGGAATCTTAAAGTACTCTAAAAAGTATCCCACTAAATTTCAGGCTTCTAGATATCATAAGTCAGGAGAAATTGCTTTTTAAATATCTAAAAACACCATTTTTAGCCCATTTTCAAAAATTAATTTCCCAAACCCTTTAAGCAGGAATCGAATTATTTGTATCAGATTTTGTTTATTATATGTTCTAGTATGTATAAAAAAATATTTTAGACCACTACACCATTTAGCCTTTTTTTAGAACGTAGTTGGAAAGATAAAAGTTTCCGTAAAAACTCCGAATCGCATAAAAATTTAGGAAAACGTAGTGTTCTATGTCTAGAATAATTATCCCTCGAAGGAATTTTCTTGGTCCGAACTTCTGTGATTGTCTACAATTTTTTAAACTTTGATAAAATCAATAAAAATTCTTTAAATCTTAAGATTCAATAATGAAGCTGCTTATTTCGTCTCTCAATGCTTATTTTGTTTTTATTTGGATAATACGATATTAACATTATGTGAACATGACGTAGAATACTCAAAAAAATATCTTTTGAATATAACTTATATTTTTTACTACGTATTTTCATCACTTTTGAAGTAATATATCATCTTTTTTTTGTATTTCCAGGCCAAATATCAAAATTTTCTTCCTTTCACGGGTTTTAATATTTTCCGGATATCCTTAAAAATAAATTTATGATTAACTTAAGATAATTTATTAAGATTTGACCACATATAATTGATGCAATTAAAATATTCTAAAACATTTCGTAGTGTTCAATCTTTTGGTAACAAAGCTAGGTACTCTAATCTCTTCGCATTAGTTCCGTCATTGCCAAATAAGTATCTCAAATTTATAAACCTTTCTCTTAAAGCAGAACTAAAAAAACATAACATATGTAAAATAAAATTATACACAATTAGTTAATGATGGTCGAGAAAAGCCGAAACTTCGCATAAAAAATTTAATTACACCACCTTATAGAGGAGATAAATGTCAAATTTATTTTGTCATATCTCTTCAAATAGAATAAGAAACGAATAAAATCCAAATCGCGAAAATTCTGTTTTTCCCACATATCTTCGAAAATATTCGGAATTTTTAAAATTTAAAAACGTGACGTTACAGAGTTCAGTGAGGTGCAACTTTTTTCTAATTTAATCATATCTGTATCTCTTATGGTTTCCGAGACCTGTAAAGGGCATTCTGATCTGGGACACCGTATATAATCTCTTCTTGCATGTCGGCAGAAAATTTAACTTCCCAGACACAATACGGGAAGCATGCTACGTCTTCCAGTGGTTGATCACTATTCACAATATCAGTTATCTCTTTATCCATATTTGGGCCAGTTTGTTGCCATATATTGCAAACTGTTAGTTGCAGTCCATTAAAGCCTTAAAATAAAATGTGTACATGAAGATAAAGGCCATACCGGAAAAAGCCCATAAAAAGTGTTTTTGATCAATGAATTGTGCAAGTTCATAAGTGTATTGCATTAAATACGGCATCGAAGGCAACAAAATAAATGTTGATTAAATAAATTGATATCATTTATAAATTCCGAAGCGTCTCTATTATATTTAAGACAAAAAAACAGTAGATATACAACCAAGTATGGCATTCATAGCAATTTTGTCTATAATATTTTCAAAAATGTTTAGTTTATTAGATTAAGAATACACATTTTCCATGCATCGAAGCCGGTCCTGTCTTAGAAAATCATGAAAAAAAGCGTAGTTTCACTTTCTGTATCAATTTCGCGCGTCAGCCAGATTAAAGAATGGATTTCGCTGAATAAGTAATTTATTTCTGACGGCGAAAAATATTACAGGGAAAAATTCGGTCTCCCGGATAGAGGATCACGGGGCCATAAAAGGCACCAGCATTAGAGAAGGCGAGCAGCAGCGGCTGGTGATGAATTTTAAAAGGTCCTCCTGAACTAAATCAATCTTTGACTGATGGAGATTTTTATCTGGTAGTTACACGGTCGGTTTCACGTTTATTGTTTCCGGCAGTTGCAGGAGATGCTGCTGTAATAGTAAAACAATAAAAAGTGTTGTTAAAAATCGAACTCTGTTTTATAGGTTCAAAAGATGAAAAGATGTTTTTATTTGTTTAGATCCTATCCAGTAAAACTTTTTTACTTACATTGTCATTTTAATTTTAAGAGTTATTTTACAATCTATCCATACAGAAATCGTTAACAATATATATTGCCAGGTGTGGCTGTTAATAATTCTTAATTTTTTAAGAGATGGCGCTGAAACAAATGTTTTTTTGCCTTTATTTGGGTTTTTTCGCCACTATCTAAAACTCAAAAAATATCAAAAATACCTGTTCTTGTGTAAAGAAAGAATCAATGGGTAAAAACAAAAAACCAAACGGAGACAAATTTCTCAGATTCTTTTTTGTAATAAATTTGCCTAACGAACAAAATTTTAAAGATATAAAAATGTTATAAAAATTTTTACAAACTTTTAACGTTAACGTTTCGGAGAATCCTCTCCCCCCGTTTTCAAAACTAAATTAAAAAATAAATTATATTAATTTGTAATATATAAAGTAACGAGTGAAAGTAAATATATTTTTGTGTTTGTCAACGATACTTACATTGATAACAATAAATTTTCATGACAGTAACATACTACCAAAAAAATGTATAGGTAATGTTTACTGTGTGATTGTTTATTGTACTGATTGTGTATTCAAATATTTAAATGTGTTTAATTGTATTCTTTAGAATTGGGAACCATATTGAATTTAAATCTACCGAAGGCATAACAATACAGTTATTTTTATTCAAATTAATTATAGCGGTTTCTTTTAATCTTCTGTATTTTGTTACCGATTCTTTTAATATCGTTTTGGAATTATTCCAATTTATTTTATGACCCGATTCCCATGCGTGTTGATAAATTCTAGATTTATTAAAATCGCCCTTTCTAAGAAGGTTCTTATGCTCTTTTATTCTAACATCTAACGGTCTAGATGTCTCACTTATATAGAATTTGCCACATTCTCAGGGAATTTTATAAACCACATTTTTAGTATTTTGTTGTATATTGTTTGGTTTAGTCTTTGTTAATAGAGATCTAAGAGTATTTTTTGTTTTAAATGTCGTTCTTATGTTGTATTTATTTCCTACTCTTTTAATTGTATTAGAAATACCGCGGATATAAGGAATTGTGAGGTTAATTGTTTGAGAGTTATTATTATTGTTATTAATAACTTGTTTGTCTTGTCTAGTATGAAAATTTTTAAACGATTTATCTAAAATTTTTTTTTATAAAATAAATTTGAATAATTCCAAAACGGTATTAAAAGAATCGGTAACAAAATACAGAAGATTAAAAGAAACTGCTATAATTAATTTAAATAAAAATAACTGTATTTCTATCTATGCCTTCGGTAGATTTAAATTCAATATGGTTCCCGATTCTAAAGAATACAATTAAACACATTTAAATATTTGAATACACAATCAGTACAATAAACAATCACACAGTAAACATTACCTATATATATATATATATATATATATATATATATATATATATATATATATATATATATATATATATATATATATATATATATATATATATATATATATATATATATATTTATTATTATTCAGGTATGTGACTGTGACTGTAGACAAAAATTGATATATTTGGAGAACAGAAAATCATAGGTTGATTCAGAACAACTATCAACAACTATCGCAAGACCGAATCGCTTTGGAAAGTAGACAATGTTGTGCATTTGGTGGGATCCGAAGGGTACCTTATATCATGCTCTTCTGAGGCGAAACAGTTAATACCGTTCACTACCGTCAACAAATAATCAATTTAAACCATACATTAAGCGACCAGAATGGGCTACAAGATACGGAAAAGTTACCACTTGTTTTCATCAATGTCTCACACACTTTCCATGAAAAACTTCAACAATTACAGAGATGCCGAAAAATGGCTTGTTAACTGGACCACCTCAAAAGATGTACGGTTTTTCTTGGAGGGTAACCACAAATTGGCAGAGAAATGGGAAAAATGTGTAGTTAGCGATGGCGTATACTTTGAATAAAGCATTTTTTACCTTTCTCCTAAATTATACGTGTTTTTTATAAGAAAAAACTAAGAATCCGTTTTCGCCAACTTATCTTTTTTCAACAAGCAAATCAACATTTTCAACAAGCATTTTCAACATTCAAATCAACAAGCTTTTTCGACTTCTTCAAACGATGTGAAGGGACTGCCAGTCACGTGAGAGTATCAGATTTTACCGCACCAAGTCTATGATTGATTCCAGAGTCCTTTTTGCGGCCGTATATGGGGCCGTACGTTATCCTGAAGCAAAATTACTTCCCCCCTTCCTTTGCCAGTATAAGGCCTTTACCCCCAAAGCGATACTAACGCCACTGCGTTGCTGGAGATAACGGTCAACAATGACCGACCAGATTGGAATAATTCATAATGAATAAGGACGAGCTGATTTCACTATATATTCGGCAACACTTTTTTGGCTTGATTATTTGGTTTTGCGATATTGACTGATGACTCACCAAGCTTAACCCTCGATTTTCGCCGCTCTAAATTATTGTAGAAGCTTCACTTTTTGTCACAGGCCACAATCTTATGCAAGAAAGTATTTTTCTCGGAAATTGATAACAATGACTCAACGACATCAAAGCGTCTAGCCTTATTCACAACTGTGAGTTCACAGGAGACCCAACCTCCCTCTCATTTCGATTTTTTTCCCTGGCTTGTGTAAACATTTAGAAACGTTACTCTGAGTTTCTGCCCAAACTCTAGTAGTGTACAACAAGGACTTTCTTCTAACATTGCTTCTAATCGTTTAAGTACAAATTTTTAGTTCCGAATTACTGAAACTACTTCCTATAAGTAACGTATGAAACAGCAAAGTCACACAAATCAAACCCAGAACTTCCACCACATTCATTTTTGTTAATAGGCGAAAAGAAAACAGGCCTCAAATGTGTCTTTTTAAGCGACCTCGAGTCTACAACTGATTTTTTAGGTTATATTTACAATAGACTCGTATGTTATACCATTTTGAAGCTGAAAGATTTAAAATAGATATACGGCAAGAAGAAATCTAGTTCGAATTGGTTCTACAGTCGATGAACTCTAGGGGCCAAGAGATAAGTTCAAGGTCTAATAGTTAATCAAATGAGAATATTTGATTACTGTCTTTTGAACACTACTTGTTTGCAAATATATATTCTGTAATTTCAAAAGAATGGTGAAAAACTTTGAAAATCCATTATCTTTGCGTTATTTTTCGAAATAGTAGTTTGAAGTAATAGAAGAGGAAAAGGAAATATGTGATCTTAATGTCTAAAATTTAATCAAAAAGGACAATTTACTTGCAAGGACATTGCCTGAATTGAGGTAGCTAGGGTCATAGTAATCAACGTAAATCTAGTGCTAAAAGAGAAACTGAGAAAATTATTTGAAATAGTTATTACTTGTCATGGATATTAATTATATTCCTGCAATATTTTTTATTAAATGTAAACTACTTTGACATATCGATGAAAAAAGTATTCGAAAAGGATCATGCCATTCGGCACATTGACACTTTTCAATAGGCACTTTAATTTCTAACTTCAGAAAACTTAAATTTTCTAAAACAAATAAAAAATTTAGCAGAATAGTTTTTAACATACAATCACATACATCCAATAACATACATCAAACTGAAAATACATACGTAATGTGCAGCATATATTGAATAAAAACTGGATCCCTTTTTCCTTATTTAAATGTATATTTCTGTATACTATTGTTAAAATGTGGTATAATAAACGGTTTTAAGAAATATTAATTTTATGTTTTTTTATATATTTTATTATTTTTAAACTACATATAAAATAATATTCTTCTGGTAATTATGTTAAAATTCAACGCATTCGTGCACCAATCGTGACAGGCAATTAGCCGAATTTGAAAAGGTTCGAGGTATAGGTAAGAAATGAGAATAAAGTTTTCATAAAATACCACCACGATTCTACATAGCTGCTTCTTCCTTTATGAAGACCTGGATAAGACCGTCTGAGAATCAGAGTTATGTCTAAATGTACGATTCTGGCCATCCTAGAATTATTCAAAAACGTGCTCAACTGAATTTTAAACTTCTTATTGTACGATATCGGCATGAAAATATTTTAAAGTGCGTGATGATTTTATTGTAGTTATTTCGAAGATTTGATGCTTTCTCTTAAGCATGCGCTATACGCTGGACATACGATATAGCAAGCCTCAGTTGGCCAATGTGGGGATGGTAAAGTTGGCGATGGTAAAGGCTCTGGCGGAGGTTGGCGTTTGCACTGGGTACTTGCGTTGTCGGGGTATTGTATAGAGTCAATGTGTGGATGCCCACTTGATGTGTGAAGAACCCTTGAATATAAAACTACAGGAAAGAATATATAATTCTGTGAGTGGTACCAGAATGGTAACTGCATATGGCCGACTAGTGTCTCCGATTTGGTAGTGGCGTAGGACAATATGATAATAACAAGAAACTAATAAAAGTTTACAGTTATTTAAAACAATAAATTATTGAATAATTATAGTTACTGTCTTAAATTAATAAAAACTTACAAGATATGTCAGAGAACGTCAACTACTATTTAATTTTCAATTTTAAACATTTGTTATAATTCTTAATATAAACTAGTTTTAGAAGAGGAGTAATATAATCAGCTGATGGTGTTGATTTCTATTATTTCAAAGAGTAAAATATCTGTGGTCAATACGTCAATAAAATGTTGCCAATGCGACAAAAAGTTATTAAGAAATTGGAATCTCCTCTCATAAAATCATTTCCAAAAATTGGTTAGGTAATCAGTTGAATCTTGCACCGAGTTGATGTTCAAATTTAAATTAGGTATACATATTAATAAATAAAATAAAAAGTCCTAATATTCACAAAATTATTTATTATTAACATACATATATCCTTTCTGTATTTAGTTGTTCAGTGTTTATCATCCTTTAAACCAAATTAACTTTGAATGCATACTACGAATTTTTTCTTCTACTATAGTTCTTTCGTTCCCCGTTTATACAAATATAATTAATTATTGCAGTGAGGTAACAAATACAAACAGATTTGGTTAGCAAAACTTATGATTTTCTAATGGAGTAAAATTATAAGCAATCATATTTTCAAAAATATTTATTCCAATAAAATATTTTAAAATTTTTAATGGCACTTATTAATTTTTATATTGCAAGATTGTTCGTTTTTTAAAAACATCTCTGTTTTTTTTACAAATTTCAATTACATTAAAACTTGGGTAACTCAAACCATCCCTAGATTTATGTTTTATTAAAGAATTAAAGAAGTCTTCCTTATTCCCAAATAATTCCTATCCCAGTTTAAATCAAATAAAACCTGTAATGTAAGTTTTCACCTCTAAATTATAAAGAGATAATGAGTAATAATTAAACGCATATTGGTGGTCATATAGATTTTTTTTAAGTTAATATTGTTTTGAGTATAATGCTCATTTTTGGACCGATTTCCTGCAGATTCATTAATAATCTGTTCGAGTGATTTGGTTTTGAAATTAACATTTAAAATATTAAGATATACAAGTGGTTTACAATTTTCAGCGTCACCATCTCTCACTTCTGAGTGTATTAATATTTTATATGTTGCAGTAAACTGCCTGTAAGTAGGATTATTATTGTATACCCCTTCAGATCGAATCCACTATGTTGTTCTATTTGAATCTTTCGGAAACCATGAAAAAAGATAAACTAGTTTACTAATATGAAATCCAAATGAAAATGGAAGTAACATTTACATTTATTAGTACAATAATTTCTGGAAAAAAAATAAGATTGCAAAAACAGTTAACACTTTGTATTAAAAGTTATATTTTATAGATTCTTTATATGAGTAAAGTAACATGTTTTATACGTACCAAACGAAAACCAAAATATATTCTGAATTTTTAAGGCCCAGTATCTCAGAAAACTAAACATTTTAGAACATACGTCAAAAACTTAAGTTCTAAAAAAAAGATAATCACCACCTTGAATAACATTATAATTATATTATTTTAACTAATATCAATTTGACTACGCCTATACATAAGTAATGTCTAAATGATTGTGGCGTGTTCATATATTTTTTTCTTTATTTGGGTTTTTCGCCACGATATAAAACTCAAAAAATATCAAAATATCTGTTCTTATGTAAATAAAGAATCAGTGGGTAAAAACAAAAAACCAAACGGAGACAAATTTCTCAGTGATTCTTTTTTGTAATAAATTTGCCTAACGAACAAAATTTAAAAAATATAAAAATGTTCTAAAAAATATACAAGCTTTTAACATTAACGTTTCGGGAAGTATTCTGCTCCCGTTTTCAAAACGAACCTAAAAATAAAGTATATTAATTTCTATAAATTATGAAAAGATAGAAAGTAAACATATTTTTTGTGTATGTCAATGATACTTACATTGACAATTATGAGTTTTAGATCGTGGAGAAAAACCCAAATAAAGAAAAAAATATACGCCTATGCATACCAGGCGATTTGTTGGCTTCATAACCTCAAAATTTCATTCAAACAAAATACTTTTTTATTTCTAAATAATTGACAAATTTAGTTTTAAAAACACTTACCTATGTGATGTTACTCTTGAATTTTTATTTTTTCGTGTCGAGTTTACATCCGATATTATTGTTTTTATTACCAATATAGTAAGTAATAATATATATTTACACTAGAACACCCAAAAAAAAAGTATTTCAGTACACTTATTATTGATTAAAGCAAACTAAAATTGCTCAAATCTACTACTAAACTTTTAATTTGTTGACACAAACTACCAAAATGCCAAAGCAATGAATCATCTTTGGTGCTTCAATATGGCCGTTTCCATCCCCATTTATATGTACATAAAGATGAGCAAGGCTCGTTTCTGTTAGTTTTATATTCAAATGAAAGAACAGTCACCGTTAAATCAGACATTGGCCTGGCCATGTGAGGCAATTTGTGAAGCCGGTTTTACAATGCAACTCAATACATGTTATTTAGAATAATACCACGCTAGAATTGAATAGGACCTGAAGTGAAAATCTGTTTGCTTTAGTAATGAGTCTAGATTTTTTAGGTAGTCATGATGGACGTAGAAAGAACAGGCATTTTCGGTGTTAAAGGTGATATTTATCTTTCGCATTAAAAGGACATAGGTCCATAATTTCAGGAATTATGATATGGAGAGCTAAATGAGAGGAACTTTAAATACAATGTAACCGAAATATCGTATCCCGGGTTAGGCTATATTTGAAATCTCGTTCAAATCTTTTGTTCGTCTAAGTATTAATCAAAATCTAACAAATTCGTCCAACTTCGATATAAATTGAAGCAGTTTTCTTCCATGTAAGAAGTATGCCTGTAAATGGGATGGACCTCAAATGGCGCAAGATCTGAGCTATATGTTAGATAGTTGAATTAGCTAAAGGCTAAATGAAAGGAACTTTAAATACAATGTAACCTAAATATCGTATCCCGTGATTAGGCTATATTTGAAATCTCGTTCAAATGTTTTGTTCGTCTAAGTAATTCAAAGTCTAACAAATTCGTCCAACTTCGATATAAATTGAAGCAGTTTACTTCCATGCAAAAAGTATGCCTGTAAATGGGATGGAATTAGATAGTTGAATTAGCTAAAGCCGAGCATTAGCTAATTAGGCAGGGAGTCTGTCTCATTTGGGCGTGAGTTCTAATGCTTCTTCGTTGTCTAATTATTAGTTTTATTTGTCTGTATTATTGAAATGGATTAATTTTGTAGAAGTAGTCGCGATTGGTCATATTAATTGACCGCGTCTGTTAACTTTACTAAGAAGAACTTAAGTGATGACTATAGAATGTTGACCTCGCTATATAAAAACAAAATAGAATTAATTGTTAATTAAAATATTATTACCAGGGTGTAATAAAAGTATTTGTGTTTTTGGGGTACTTAGTTAATCCCTGGTCACAGCTCTTTGTCGCCAAACCTTTACAATTGCCAGTTAACGGTAGTGTGAGATCTCACGAACGGCTTTAGTTGTATTAAAGCTTTTTTAAAATGTCTTAAAATTGCCTTAATTTCACAACGTATTTCACTCATTATAATATTTTTGTTAAAAACCTTCAACTATATAATTTGCAGTAGAATCACTTTAATACTGAAAAAGAAATGTTTATTTGTCGGAGCAAAGACTTGAATTTGGATAAAAGTTCTAAACAGTGAAATATAATCCTTTATTTATAAATAAAGGAAACATCGCAAATTATTTTGTTTCACCTTAGTAGAAACAAATTTTCTGTTTTCTCAGCTTATAAACATTCCATTAATTCATCAGATGCGTATGATGCCATTTTTCAGAATGTATTTCTATTTTGACGTTTAATAAATTTTCCAACATTTCCTCGACAAAGAAAGGCAAACAAAGGAAATATCCAGAATAATGGGGCTGAATCTGGTTAATATTTAATGAGAGCGGCATTGCATCAGCTAATATCAACAGCACGGGATAAAATATTCAGCGAAAGAGAACACGTTCAGTGGGATTAAACCGACTTAACGAAATGGGGTGTTTTTGATCAAATATGGATTGTACGAATCTGTTAATGCTAAGAGAAGGATGCGTATTAGTCTAGTGGATGTGTGTTTTTAGTTGTTCGTATCAGTAAATTCGTCAGCTTATTAAACAGTTCATTAAAAGAGCTTTTGTGCGAAATAACAAAAATTATATTAGACAAGGCAGGCATCAAATATATGCAAAACTTGAAGAGATTTACCACCAAACCCCATATCACTTTTTTGGGCTTCTCGACGCACGTTTCGCTAACCATGTTAGCATCATCAGGAGATGATTTAATCTTGAAATTAAAGCAGACATTAAATCTTGATCTTGAGATTAATTCATCTCCTGATGATGCTAACATGATTAGTGAATCGTGGGTCGAGAAGTTCAAAAAAAGTGATTTGGTGTTTAGTGGTAAATCTCTTCAAGTTTACTGTTTGACGCCAAAGGTTCCAATAGAAGAATTGATCAAATATATGGCCTTAGGCTAAAAGATAGGATATTTCATGTTTTTGCGTCTTTTTACAAGACTTTTTTACAATATTATTTATCTTGTCTTGTAAATTATAACTGGATTTACTAAACAATAATAATATTTTTCAACTTGTTTACAACATAGACTAATACCTACAAAATTTTTACAAATATTAATTTTACAATAGGTCAAAAAGATAGGACATTAGTTTATTGCGTTTTTTATTTAAAAGCTGATAAGGGAAAAAAAGTTGTAGTAATAGACAAACCTGATGACTTTGAACGCGTTGAAAAATTAATTCAAAACGGTCCTTATAAACGATTACCTAGGAATCCATTGTCAAAAATGATTAGCGAAGTCAGAGATACATTAAAATCTTGTAACAGCCTTATTTCTCCTTCTCTGAAAAGCAAACTATATGTTTCTAATCCAAAAGTGCCAAGATTGTATGCTCTACCAAAAATTCATAAACCAGGAAAATCAATGACACCAATTGTATCAGCCATTGATTCTCCAGAGAGGTTTGAGTTTTTGATTGCCTTTTACGTTTCATCGTTGTTTTCGAGTGTCCCGATTCCACATACCTTGTAATACCTGAGAGAGTTACTCGAGTTAAACGGTTTTAATAACAAAATTGTTTCTGAGTACATCTCCTTAACAAGATTATGTATGAAGCAAAATTGTTTTCAGATTAATTACAGGTTTTATGAACAACAAGACGGAATGGCAATGGGCAATCCTCTGTCACCGTTCTTAGCCAACTTATTTATGAGTAAATTTGAAACCGAGGCAAAAGATGAATTCAGTTACTTTCCGAAGGTATGGTTAAGATATGTCGATGACGTTTTTGCCATTTTCGATTCGAAAAATTAAAATTTAGATGATTTTATTAAGAACTTAAATAGTAAATTCCAAAATAAAATATTAACGCATGAACTCGAAAACAACGACAGTTTACCATTTCTGGATGTTATAGTCAGTAGAAACAATAAAAATAGGTTAGATTTTGATATTTTCAGAAAAAAAAACACCACCACTTCGAGATACATTCCTAACGATTCAAATCATAGCTTCCAAAATAAGATGGCTACTTTAAATTTTATGGTAAATATATTAATTAATTTTCCTTTAAATAAAGATAATTATAACAAAGATTTAAAATTAATTAGGGAGGTATCTGAAGTGAATGGTTATAATAAGAACATTGTAGATAAATTAATTAGAAAACATAAGTTAAGAAAATTATTAAAAGAAACTTCGACTTTTCAAAAAGATCAGAACACAAAGAAATTCATGGTAATACTATTTGATTCCCAATTAACAAGAGGACTAGACAACATTTTGAAAAAAGTGGGCATTAAGGTTGTGCACAAACCGTATAATAAATTAAGAGAAGTTCTGGGTAGTCCAAAGGATAAAATATAGCAACATGAGCAGTCGGGGATTTACGAAATTAGTTGTCAAGACTGTGATCGAAGGTACATTGCGCAAACAAAAAGATCCATATTGACAACATATAAAGAACAGATTGCCCACATTAGATATGGGAGAAATGAAAAATCTATAAAGTATTAATAATAATAGAGAAATGTATTGTATATGTAATGTATTCAAATAGAAAAATGTAAGAAAATCATGTACCGAGATAAAGGGCCTATCCCGTTCAGTCAACTTTTTCAATTATTAATGTAAGGCTTAGTAAACTTCACGGTTCATGATTTTTACACGCTTCGTTAGGTAGGGTTTCTCATATAAATAGTACATAGTTTACTTTTAGAATTAGATTAAATAATCTCCTGATGATGTTAACATGGTTAGCGAAACGTGCGTCGAGCAATTCAAAAAAATTGACTGATGTTTGGTGGAAATATAAAAAAGGCAATTGAGGAAGGATAAACCAGTCTTCTTCTATCCGTTTAAAGTATTCCTTTTACGAGAACGATTCACAAAACCTTGTCCCCAACACAGAAACCTTTGATCAACAAATGAAAAAAAATGTAAAAAACGTTTGAAAAAACCACTTCGTGGATACCGTCGTGGATATGTCCATACAGGCTATTTAAGGGAGTTCGCTGGCCGATCTAAAGGAAATAGCAAAAGACGGAAAATAGATTATAGAATGAAAGGAAATAGATAAAAATACGAAGACTGGATAAAACGGTGGGATAAGTGTATTGCAGTGAAAGGAGACAAAGAACTTTAAAGGAGGGCAAAAAAAGTTGTTATGCATCACTAGACTTGTATTTTATTTAAAAAATAATATTTCTTTTTGATCATAACAGTATGTTATAATAATATGAGCGAAGTATTAGATGAATCTATATGTTCAAATGCAAGAAAACCGAAAGGAATTTTAATAAAAGGAAATACTGATTGTAATCTAATTTATGACACTCAATGGTCGAAGGATTGCAGTAATATTTATAAAAAGAAGTATGTGGCTTATCAGTCTAGAGCAGCATTTTCCAACATTTTCCAACATCGTACTCCTAAGAGATTCTACTATGATCGGCATGGACCCCTTAATAATAAAAAAAATCTTCTTGTTTTTATTGAAAACCCTTACGCTAGGATTTATTGGACCCCAGGTTTAGTCGAGAGTATTGAAAAAAAAATCCACCACAAATGTTATGTGTTGATCATCAATAAATAGCCAATAAAGCAAATTGGGCGATAGCGAACACAGAAACAGATAATCTTTTGGAAAGATCTGTAATGCTGGATAAATCATGGGTTCACAATTCAACTTAGATTAGATTAGATAGACAATTATATATATATATATATATATATATATATATATATATATATATATATATATATATATATATATATATATATATATATATAAATATATTTCTTCCTCCGACAACATCATAGCGATATTTATTTGGAAATTGATAATTATTCTCCATGGGCGGACCATCATAAAGCAATATCAATCATACAAAATACTGACATTTCATAAAGCAATAAAAGGAAAAGGGCGGAGAAACTTGAGCCAAAGCATTATAATTTCTGAAGATAACAGTAGAAGCCAGAGTTACCAACCATAAAACTGATTATAAATTATTTGAACGGTATCGCTATTCTCCAGGTCTGATCCCCAGCGATTTGTTAGATCTTTACGGATGTTTTCCATCGCCATCGATCAATGTTTACTTCTATATTAGGGACAAAAAATCGTGATGACCCCCTATATGTAAAAATATTTGTTAAAAAAAAAATGGATCTACAGAAAAAAATGGTCAATAGGAAAACTTACTTCCTATACTGTCAAAAGGAAACCTGACTATAGAACCCTCCGTTACCCCTTGAATTCCCCTTCCACCATCTCTATCCAAGAAAAAGCAATAAAAAACCATGTGTGCTGCGAAAATGAACTCGGTAACGAGAAAACATCCCCCGACGGTCTCGTATCTCACCCTCATCCCGATTCTGATTGTAAATTTGACGAAAACGAGCGTTGGTTTTAAATTTTCATCTTCCCATTCTCGATGCTCGATGATGTATCGCCGTTGCGATACGAGACTGAATCTGATCTCGTGGTAAGGATAGTGGAGGGGGAAATAGCTGGAAAAAACGAAGAAAATAGTATTATCCATGCTTTATTTTACTCCACGATAATAATTTGATATATATGTTTACATGAATATAATATATAAGGTCCAGGACAAAAAGCTAGCCTACACAAGTTTTTTTCAAATTATTTAAGTTTTCACCTTAGTTTTGATTTTCTGCTTTTCTTTTTTATACTAATAATTCGGCAAACGAAAGTTTCAAAGTATTTTCTTCGTTTGGAAATGATGAAAATGAAAAGCTAAGAAACAATAAAGAATATTTAATTTTAGTTGAGATAAAAAGATTGCAAATATACTTATTTATTTATAAATAAAAGCAAATATCACTTAATAAGCATAATAAGTTTATCCAATTATATCTCTGTTGTTAGTCAGTTAAGTTATAAAAATGGGAGGTGTAACACCGATAACATTATTTGATCAAAATATTATTCACCGAATGAAAAGGCGAAGATTTTGAATTTTACAAAAATCTCCTGGATCCGCCTGTATAAACAAGACAAAAACGGACTATTAAGGATAGCTCCGAATACTACATTAACAGCACATCAAATAGTTCAGAGCTGGCGTTAAAACGAATATAAAACAACGTTAGGAGAGTTCTTCAGGCTGTTTGACACCTCGAAAGAAAAAAAATTAGGATACCAAACATTAGTACTGCGCATAATAAAAAGCGGAAGCACATCGAGTGGAGAAAGGAGTGAAGAGAAGTGTTATTCACTGATGAAGAAAAGTTTAATTTAGATGGACTTTAGTATTTTCATGAACCCCTGACCCTCGCCCCTGAACCCCACAGAAAACACTGACATTTTGTTTCTTAATGACTGAATGAATAGCAAAGATTATCTGAAATTAATTGCGACAATGTAACAATTATAACACGAGAATTGGAAGAAATAAAAAATGTAACTCAAAGATTAATGAGAGGAGCTGGAAGGTTCGGATTCCGAGTAAATACAAACAAAATAAAATACATCGAAATGAGAATTAAAAAGACGAAACATACAAGGAAAGGCTGAAAATTAAAGTAGGAGAAGAAACACCACACTTCGAAAGGGTTGATCATTTTTGTTACCTTAGCTCAACCATCACAGACAAACATGAAATGAAAGCGGAGGTTATGGCCAGAATAGCAAAAGGATGTGCAGCAATGCTGCAGAGATTTCTGAGAAACAAGAAAATATCAAGAAAAGCCAATGTTTATAAAACCATAATGAGACCAACTGTAATATATGGCGCAAACACCTGGATCTTAACCAATAGCAGTGAAGTGCATAGCGTGGAGTGCTGAGAAGAATATACTGTGGTAGCAAGGAGGAGAATCAGCGGAGAAGAAGGACGAATGAAGAAATAAGAACGGTATTTGGAGAACCCACAATAACGCAGATCATCAGAGCACGGCGAATAGTCTGGCTGAGAATATAGAAAGGCTACTAGAAAGCAGACTAACAAAACATGTTGTGAGCAGGGGGGCAGACGGTAGAAAAATGAAGAGGGGAAGACCGAAGAGAAAGTGGCTACAAGAGGTGGAGGAGGATTTGTAACACAGTGGGAAAGAAGAGCAAGCAATACAGTGGTTTTGCGGCAGATTGTAAACCAAGCCAAATTAATTGACAATCAATTGGAAAAGTGCTTCAAAACAATACCCAAAGGAAAATTTGTTTTCCAATAGGACAATGCACAAGTCCACAGAGCAAAAGTGTTAAAAGATTTTTTTTCAAAGAAAAACATTAGTATTTTAGATTGGCCTGCCAGGTTCCGGATTGTGGTCCGAAGATTGGTCGATCTGAACATTTATACCTCTATATAAAAAACGATCAAGAGAGAAAATTAATTATCGTTCTTATTCCACATGACAGTAAAATCCTCCTTCACATTATCAATGAACGTTTAAAATCCTACTTATCATGGCAGATGCTCCGAGTACAGACTCAATTCGTTTCAGGAAAAGGTATACGGGAAGTGATATTCAACATTCGACAAATAATCGAAAATACCAGAGAAGTTTACCATCCTATATACCTCTGTTTCCTTGATTATCAGAAGACGTTTGACAGCATAAAAAGGGAGAAATTATGGTAAGTTGTGCAAGAAATGGGAGTATCAGATCACCTCATCGGCTTAATTTGTCATCTATACAAGAAAAACAGAGCAATGGTGAAAATTCGAACATCGATGAGTTTTGCATCAATAAAGGAACCAGACCAGAATGCATTCTGTCGCCAATTCTATATAACATTTATGGTGAATATATTATTCATAAGCTCTCGAAAATTGGACGGGTGGTCTTAGTATTGGCGGTAAAATATCTAAGTTGTGATACCGATGATACTATACTTCTTGCAAAGTCGATCGAAGAACTGATTAAAAAAAGTATAGGATGAAAGCCATCTTTGCGAACTCGAAATAAATGAGGAAAAACGCAAATAATGATTATTAGCCGTCAGAATAACAACATGCCAAACATCAGTCAAATAGGGCAATTTAAAGTAGTGAGCCAATTCATCTATCTATCTTGGCTCTTTAATATTAAACGAAAGCATTAACACGCATGAGATCAAAAGAAGATGCGAAATGGCAAGAAATACAATGAGAAATTTGCAGAAGATTTGGAGAAATGGGAACATAACACAGAATACAAAGAAGCAGATAGTAAAAACCTTAGTTTTTCCAGTATTGCTATATCACGCATTGATTCTTATGAACTTTAGTGCTGAACTCGGGCCCTTCGCATTCCGAGGACTACCAGACGAATAAACGCATACGTTATTCAAGAAATTGATGAACCCATAAGGCTATATCAAATTATTCATGAACGAATATTAAGATTATTTGACTACATTAAACTCAGGGACGGCAATAACCTGGAATGACGGGTAATACAGGGACGAATGGGGAGTTCGATTATAGATTACGCGGTAGGCTTCCAAAAAGATAGACAGATCAAGTTAAAGACCTAACTGGTACATATTTCCAATGTGCAACCAAGGACGCGAACGGAATGAATTTCCATAGGTCACGAGTCTTCTCTAAAGACGGGTATGAAGAAGAAGAAGAAGAAAACATAATATTTTTCATTTCTTATTAGATTTTTTTCATCATCTAAAATACTTTCAAACTCTGATAACCCGAGTTTTTAATGTAAAAAAAAAAGAAAACCAAAAGTAATGTGAAAATTTAAATAATTTGAGAAAAGTTGGTTTTCATTTTGTCCCCGCGCTCTAGTACCGGGTCTAATTAGAATCACTATTGCTTGAAGAATTTCCACAGAATTTGTTTTAAAATGGCTCAAATTTAATTTAGATTAAACTATTAGATGCTAAACTTAATTTTCGGCGTTCTTTTTAGGTTTATTTTTTATTAATTCCATGAATATATAACAATCTATTAATTTCCAGAATCAGAGGGTAGTAAGAGAGTAATCTCGTTAGCAAATCAGTTTATTAGAATTATTTTAAGCGCCGCATTTCACAAACTTGATTGAAAAATTCACACGCAAGAGTGTTGGAATGATGTTTTTCACTGAATTTTGTGACTTCACGTTTAATCCATGGCACTTTTAATCGTCCTATTATAAGTGTCCATAGCACGACATGTGTGATTGCAGTACACGTGTACGTAGAACTTTATTTTCGTACAATTGCAAATTTTCCAGGTTATGAATACTTACTGTGGGCTCATACAACCGGGCTCATTCCACGCTGTGGTTTGTTTGTTTTGGGGTAAACCCAAGTCTCATCGATAGTTACAAAACGTTTAAAATATATATAAAGAATAAATCCTTTCGAAAACGATCCAAATGCGGTTTAGAAAGTGTTACTCGAAATCGTTTTTGATCAGAATTTAACAAATTCGGCACCCACTTTACATATAGCTTTCTCAAGCCTAATTCCTTTTTCAAAATATGAAACACCCATTCAGTTGAAAGATCCATGGTCTTAGCAATTTTACTTAAAGTCAATTGTGTGTCATCCATAACCATATCATGTATTGAATTAATTACTTGTTCAGTAGTTGCACTTATTGGACGTCCAGAACGATAATGGTCATCCAGCCTTATACGACCACGTTGAAACTCACCTGCCCGCTTACAAATTATTGTTTATTGTTTTTAAAGGAACAGACTCCCCTAATACATTAATCATTTCACTATGAATTTCCATTGCCTTTAAACCTTTTTTTAGAAAGACTTTAATCACTGTACGATTTTCAATATTTTACATTTTAAAAAGTAACACTGCTCCATTTACTTTAAGCTGGTGTTTTTGTACGAATAAATTTACAGATCGACTTGAAACTTTACATATGTTCATATGAAGGATGAAACTTCAAAATATAATAGAAAGAACTTTTCAATTAGCCTAGTATACTAATAATTTGTTCTTTATTTGATCCAAGTCTTATTCACGTTATTTTCTCTTAGTGGCTATATATCTTCACAATATACTACAATTTATTTATTAATCCAAACAGTTCTCTCTCATTGCAATATACTTATTCCAACGTGTTTTCCAGTCACAGAACTAATTTTTAAACGCAGGTTCTGTTATTTCCTTCAAAGCGCCCAACGGACTGGGCCTCTGTGGACTCAAACCATCGTCCACGAAGTGATTTCCTCAATCAAGAAAACAGAAAAAAGTCACACGGTGCGATATCTGATGAATATGGTGCTTGGGATGTGCATTATCGCAATGCAAAAATCATAGCTTGCTTGATTACAAGATTCTTTGTTTTAACAATGCTTTCTTTATTGATTGACGTGGAACGTTTTCCTGGATGAGGTTCATCTTCAACTGCTTCTTTATCATCACCGGACTTTAGTATTCTAAATATTATTTTTTGACGTAGCTTTATCGCCGTAATTCTCTATATATTATTAATGCATTATACAAGATTATACAAGAAGAGTCCTGCGCATACCCCATATAGATGCATCAAATAAATGGTTCTAGAACTAATATGTACGAATTATAACATGCCATTGTGGTTGAATCTTTAATATTCGATTTACTTATGTTAATTCAGATAACATATTAATTCATTTATTAGCAGTGTTTCTATGACATACTTATCTATTATTTTAACCTGATAAAAAACAGATAGTCAAGTCTCCATTAGTGGGGATTATTAAAGGGCGAATTGAAGGGTGCTATTCAGACTGAACGTCCACATCGTCTCGGGTTGTTGCTGTAAAACTCCATGACCTACGCTTCAACGTAATTTCACATGCGACGAATTAGGTTTCCATTAATTACCTTCTCTTTACAAACCTGAAGAAATGGCTTGCTAGACAAATATTCTTTAAATACTGAGGTCAGAACTGAGACAATCACTTATTTTGCGGAGTTAGGCAAATCGCATTATACCATGGATATTAAATAGTTGGAACATAAGTTGGTCTAAATGTACTGAATTGCAAGGTGGCAACTTTAAAAAATTTTCAAAATCCTTTGGTATTCTTCCTTTGGTATCAGGTCAAAAACTTTTCGAACGCTCCTCGTATCTCAATATTTTTTTTATTTATGGTTCGTATTTTAAAATTGCTCGAACAATGGACCAAATTACCTATTTATCAGAGTCAATACACAATAGAGAATAGCAGGACAGAACAAGAAGCGACCCAACCCTGCGTTGTCATTTTCACTATCTAGGCCGCATTAATTGGTTATTTTGCCTTTCGATGCAGGTGTACCAACTTAATTAATTTCATAGTCGGATGATAGATTTTCTGTGGCAGGTCTGATATGACGGAATTAACAGGACAGCGGGAGGGAAATTCAAAACGAATATTAGGGTGTGTAACTAATTGTAAGCTCCTTTTCCAGGTTTTAATGAAGTCTTTCATTTTATTTCAATGACTCCTTAATTGAATTTATTTATAGATACGCACATGTTGTCTAAAAAACCGACCTTTTCCGATATCGATTATTTATTTATTAAAACTTTTATAATCACGCTATAATTTCAATTACTTATAACTTAAAAACAAATAAGACAATTTTTTTGTTTATAATACGTTTATTTCGTCTTTAAATTCTGTATTCATGTTACTCAATTTTCAAAATTATGGCAACAAGTCTCATGTGAGGCATTATTAGCAATGCAACTTTTTGCCCTTTTTGGTAAACACTTTTTATAACTTTTGTTAACAAATTTGCTGTTAATGTAGCGATTTCAGCACGGATGTTGTCCTTGAGTTGATGTGTAATTTAGGGCAGAACAGTTAAATCAATTTTGCATCAAAAATTTTAATTTGATGGCAGTGATTTATGATATCATCACAATATTCTAATTACTTATCATGGTCAGAAGGCAACAAGTCTTGAACAATTTGAATCTTATAAGAAAACTTGTGAAAGAAGTGATTCCTCAAAATCCTGCATAAACTGGATTTAGAAATGCTCACTTGTGCACCACGTTGTCGAATCAACCTTTCTGGAGACTGCTCCACATGTGCAATATTTTCTCTGTTGTCGGAATTCTAATGTGGGGCCTATCTCCAGCTTTTCCGTGTTCTTGACATTGCATGAATAAACAATTATAATAGACAATTAAGATATTTTAGCCTAAATTCACGTTAAGTTACAATAATTATTTTTTAAATCAAAATTACAATATCACTGCGTCCTTTTAGCGTGTATCCATAAGAAAAGTTGCAGGTCTGCACTATCCAAACACAACCAAACACAAATTGTAGCAAATATCACGAAAAAAATGGCACTAAAACAAAATGACAGATAAAACCAATCTTAATTTTTTTTTAGCACTTCATTCAGTACTGCTACCAATGTGAGCTTACTCTTCAAAATATCCATCTAATGAGCCCCTTTTATTTGAAGTTTCTAGTTCACCGTGAGTAAAATAAGGCGAATACAGTGACTGGTAAAAGATAACACTACCTTCTCATTCTTAAAATTGATAAACGAAATAACATTTGTTCTTTATAGAGCCTTAGATGAACTTATCATCTATTACTTTACAGATAAACCAAATTTGCAAAACGCTTTTCAAGTAAAGCTAAATCTGGTGTCTTCTGGTCTGATTTAAGTTCGTTTCTTGACTTTTCTTTTATTGAGGCAGAAAAAAAGTTACACAAGGCCATATCTGGAGAATACGGTGCTGGATCGACCTTTTTCAGCGAGCTTTTTCACACAAATGACTCATAACGGATGCCCAAATAATATTCTTTTTAACGCCAGTCCATCTGGAAAATATTCTGAAGGCATAACATCATGGTTATCAAGGAATACAGTGAACATGACTTGTATTTATAACCGTCGTTTGTGCGTTAATTTGGGTATTAGATGGTATGTTTCATATTTTAATAAACATATGTCTCATTTACAGTTATGATACGTATATTGAAAATAGTACCACTTAATAAATTAAAAAAAAGAAACCGTGACACTACCCATTTCATGCCAAAACATCAGTCAATAATTAGGTCCTCAAAGCATCCCAGAGCAAAAAAAATTGTCCGTAAAACCGTTGAAACCGTTTAACTAGATTGAGGCAAATCAGAATCATCAGGATAAATCCCCGATTTCCGCTTTTTGGATTATCGTAGAGAAACCACTTTGGATCACAGATTACAATATTATGCAAAAAAAAAATTCTTAGATCTGGAGGGCAATGATATAATATTAAAACGTCTACTTTTATTACCAGCTGTAAGTTTTTAGGCAGCCAGTAACTCTACTTCTGAATATTCATTATCTTATGTAGACGTTTAAAAATGTCTGGCACTATTACCTCATGTTTCCTTCCGGGCTCTAGCAGTATAGGACAAGGATTTTCTTCCAGCAGTGTTTCCAATTCATCATCATCCACTTTTTTCGCTGTTTCGAAAATTCTGCATCATTTAAGTCAAAATTTCCAGTTCAGAATCACTGGAACTACCTCTTACAAGTGCTATACCAAACAGGATTATCGCTCAAAATCACACAAGTCATATCCTGAGTTTCTGCAGCATTTTTTTTTCACTTGAAAGGCGAGAAGAATTTGTCTCAAATGTTGCATTTCGAGCAACATCTCGTCTACAATTATTTTTCAGGTTATATTCACAATAGGCTCGTATATAATAACTCGTTTTTCAGCGGAAAAATGGCGTCTTAAAATAACTATTCAGGGTGAAAAAAAATTGATTCGATCAGGTTCTGCAGTCGGTGAAACAAAGGAGCCAAGGATTTAGTTAAAAACCTAATATTTTTAAAAATTATTTAGTATAAAGAAATGTTTCTGTTACACTTCAGATATGAGTATTTTCGTCAGCCAAATCTTTCACCAATCTCTTTGAAATTTTCCTGTACCCCCAAGTTCTGGTTACGATCAAATCGATTCCAAAACTCGATGCAAAACAACGAGATAATCCACTTTCTCGTTTTCCTTCCCCCGCCATAATCGTACCACGTCTTCGACACAAAAGCTTAGAAGCATTTCTCTGGCAAATTCCAAGACGATTTCCATTCAAAGGACCGACAAATCTCGGTTATTGTCAAGAGCAGTGTTTGAACAGGGGCAATTGTACGTAAATACGAGCGAATGCGAGCGGCCTTTGTGCATATGACAGTAATTGTTGTTTCTGTACGGTGTTGTTGTCGTGGAGGATCCAAGAAATTTCGCAGATATGTTCCAAGACAATTTGTTAGAGGGGATGGGAAGCAGCCTCCCACCATATAACAAATTTGTCGCTTTTTGTACTAACGAGAACCGTTTACGGCATAACTTTGTCAAATAATAATTCTGTTTTTATTTGTTCATTTTTAATTATTATTATTATTTAATTATTATTTGTTTATTTTTAAATAAATATTCCATAAAGGTGTAAGAGCCATAAATGTATTCACATTTTAATAATATATAAGCCAGTAAATAAAATTATCAGACTGGTGGTGTAGGTCCGACTTGGTGATGATGTTGGCTTCTTCTCCTTTGGATGAGAGATGTTCAACATCTGATTAGTTACAAAACACAGTTACAAAATTTACAGTTACAAAATTTGAAACTGCACCTGACTTTTTGATATTCTCGAACACTACGTTGTAAACACAAAGTATTTGTTTACTGCTGATACTGGGTATGACTAGTTTTTTTTATTCTTGTATGATATTTCTTTTGAGTGCGATGTTCAATCTGACAAGCAGTAATAATTCATTAATAGTGCGTGTTTAATTTTTGGGTACTTTCTGCGATTAAAATGCTACACGTTTATGAAAACAATGAACTAGTGGACATAATATTAACTTACGGGGAGTGCCAACAAAATGCAGCCGCAGCATGTCGTTTGTCGCGGAAAGGTTTCGTTTAAGAAATCATCTGGCTCCGCGGATATTTGTAAATTTATTTACAAGACTTCGCGACACAGGGTACCTAAAGACACAACGAGGAGGTCATGCTGGAAGACCTTCATGCGAAATGGTAGAGATTGAGGAAGAAATTTTAGAAATAGTCAAAAACAAGCCAACAACGAGCAATAGGTGTAGTGTAGGTCAAGTTGAAGTTGGTAATAGTAAAGTGTGAAAGACTATACGCTAAGAACACTTCTTTCTCTATCACTATCAAGAGGTACAAGCGTTACAACCAGAAGATCATTCTAGAAGAGTTGAATTTTGTCAGTGGCTTTTACATCAGTACAACAGAAATGAAAACTTTGCCAAATTTATTTTGGCTACCGACGAGGTCACATTTACAAGAAATTCATTAAATAATGTCCACAACAACCCAAATGTTTGGGCAGTAGAAAATCCGCATGCTGTGAAGAAAATCCATTTTCAGTACAGATTTTCAGTAAATGTTTGGGCTGTAATAGTAAATTGCATGCTTATTGGGGCTTTCTTTCTTTCAGGTCGACTAACAGGTGAAAATTATTTAGACTTTCTTCAAAACAATCTGACACTATTATTATTAGATATTCCTTTAAATTTTAGACAGAATATGTGTTTACTACATGATGTAGCTCCGCCGCATTTTAGACGAGAAGTTCACGAACATTTAAATAATAAATTTCCTAATAGATGGATAGAGCGCAATGGACCCATTTCTTAGCCTGCGCGCTCCCCAAATTTAACGCCGTGCAATTTTTTTCTGTGGGACTATTTAAAAAAGTTAGTTTATCACGATGGAGAAATAAATACGGTGGAAGAACTACAACAGGGCATCGAAACGCTTTTATTATTCGTGGATACCGGGTTTTTATATTTACGCGTGTAGTGATGCATAGGTACGCTGAGCAAAACTTTGTGCTAACCGAACAAATCGTAGCAATTTTCAACAATTTTTGTAACATGTAACATTTCTGTTTTTGTTGTTCTG
This sequence comes from Cosmopolites sordidus, assembly GCA_031761425.1. Classification (NCBI taxonomy): domain Eukaryota; kingdom Metazoa; phylum Arthropoda; class Insecta; order Coleoptera; family Curculionidae; genus Cosmopolites; species Cosmopolites sordidus. The sequence goes on along the minus strand of JARFXV010000314.1, from coordinate 787,436 downwards.
CAACTTTTATATACATGATTTTTGCTAAATTGACTTCTCTTTGCGAGTTCTACAACGCAGTGGTCGAGAATATCAAAAAGTCAGGTCTGTTTTCAAATTTGGTAACTGTTAATAACTTCTTTATATTGCAACTTTTATATAAATGATTTCTGGTAAAATTTCTTATTTTTACGAGTACCACAACCTGTTAAAATAAATGACTCAACTTTGAAAACACCCTGCATATTCGAATTAACTTTACATTGCAGCTTTACAATAAATGTTGGGTACTACAAGCACTAATAATTAATATTACAAAAAAATCAAATCAAATATAAATAAAATAGTATAATATTAAAAGTTTATTTTGCAGACGCAGTTCGCAGTTGTATGGCCATTCCAGTGCTTCATCGTTGAAATCGTGGATATCTTGGAGTGAGCCTCTGAAGCAGACGTCGGATCATTCTAAGGCAAGGTGGGCAATCGTTTGCTCTTTGGTGCCATATTTATCGCATCTTGGGCTCTCCGCAGTTCCCCATTGGGCCAGTTTCTGGTTGCAGATTCTGGGACCTGTTTAGGTTGCACCACATTTTTCTAGGGCAGTGGTTCCCAACCTTTCTTTTACCAGGGACCATTAGAACTGTTTTGTTCGATGCAGGGACCCCAAGATTCAAAATAAACATTCCAAGAATTTGAAAATAAATTTGAATCATAACTTTTAGTTAAGGTTAAACTTAGAATAATATTTGAATATATTTTTATAATAAAGAACATTTAATTTAAAATCAATGTGATTTTGATTTATATTAGCATTCTTTTTTGCAAAAAAAAACTCTAATATTTCCCATGTTGGAAAATACTGGGGTTAATACTGTTGCTCAGAGCTACACGAATATCATCACTTGATTCCACTCGATTTCTGGTCTTGTTCTTAAATAAAAACAAAGCCGAAAACCCTTGTTCGCATAGATAAGTTGTGGAAAAGAATATAATATGTCGTAAGGCACATCCTCAATCTGAAGGATATGAAATTGTTTTTTTACACCAGAAAAGAGAATATCCTCAAGAGAAACGAATTCAACCGCATGCTGACAGTATCTATCATTTTGGAGTACAATAAGCTCTTCGTGAATTTCTTCTGCAATCTCTTCAGCAGCAATACCAAAGCATAGCAAGTCAGCTTTTAGATATCTTTCGATTTGATCTGGGAAGTAACGGTGGTATTCATCGACCTGCATTTGTAGATGTCTCCTGATATCGTCTTGTATATCCTCGATGATCATGTCATCTTTACTATCATCGACCAGAGCTTTTAATGTCACAAACGCAGAATAATTGTTTTCGTCAACTCTACCACCCATGATTGAAGTTTGCAAATAAAGGGACCAAGTTTGTCTTTAAACATAAAAATGTTTCCTGCACCTGCTAAGTTTATGTTTCCAGAACCTTGCAACTGTAAGTTTAGTTTATTCAAATGTGTGAAAATATCCACCAGATAAGCCAAACGCATCTGACCTTTCAAATCAGAAAACTGCTCTAGTAAATCTTTCATTTTCTTATTGGCTAGAAATAGCTCGACCTCTTATCTCAGTTTAAATAACCATTCCAGCATATTGCATTTCGATAGCAAACGAACTTCACTTGATTCAGTTCATTTCAGTGAACAGTTTTTTTTTAAAGGCGTGTATTTAAAACGCTGATTGTGGTAACATTGACCCGTTTTATGATCATTTCCACTGTAGTAACTGAGGCTTTTAGGAAAAGTCGGTGTATGATACAATGAGTTGTTATTGCTGAATGATTCTTCTATTTTATTAATGTTGTTAGACCAGAGCGTGATCCTAACATGGTTGAACTGCCATCCATACAAAATCCTATATTTCTAAGTACTTCACTATTATATTTATGACGTCACAACCTTTTGACGTCATTTCCAGTTTCCACAAAATGAATAATTCCTCTTTAATAGTGTTTTCGTCGTCTAAAAAGCGGTCAAATACGAACAGCGGGCTGCAATTCGAAACGTCTGTCGAAAACGACACTGCAAAGCGAAACATGAATAATTTTTTATTTTCGAAACAGGCTGCTCCTCGATATCATTTGACATAATTTCAATTCGAGGTTTACCATCTTGTTCAATAGAAATATTTCTTGTATTTTCTTTTTGGTTTCCAACCCTAAAACTTCTTCAACAGCTATCATCAAACAGGGTTTGACGAGTGTTTCTTCTCCTATTGTTTGTTGTTTTTTGATTGCGTTATAAATTTCGATATCTCAAACGATGCCACTAATGTTTTTCTGATGACGCATATCTTGAAACGCTGCTCTCGAGTTTCATTTTTGTTTAGATTCTCTAATTTACTTACAAAGAATTCAGATTGGCGGTTAGATAAATTAGGATGGACGGTTTTTAAGTGGCGTTTCAATTTTGCCGGCTTCCGGGCAACGTTTACGAGAACAGTGGCACATATAACACGATGTGGCTTTATTTATTCATTACTATCAATGGAGGTAAATCCAAATTTGATGTAAATATTGTCGTATTTGCTCCTTTTTAGCGCCATTATCTGAAAGTAAAACACAGGCGCCACATCTCTAAGTAAAACAAAGTAGGTACTTAATTCATGCTACACGACTAGCGCTACGTTCATGTGGATGCGAAGAAGTATGAGCCGTGAGTCCCACCCCCGCATGTTCCTTACTCACCTCACACCACGCACCCGCAAACCGCCGCCACGCCCCGTCCGCGTAAATATTAGTTTATTATAGGTCTATAACTTTATTTCGCGCTACTAGACCACTTTCGGCCACTAGTTGGGAACCCCTGTTCTAGGATGTATATACCTTGGTAGTTTGATTATTGGTTAACATGTGATGCCTCTTAAGTACGAGTTTGAAGTTTCTAAAGTCACTTGGTGGTGCAGCAATTATTTTTGTAAAAGGAATTCTTTAGCCGATTAATGCCTGCACCATGTCCAAGAATTATGTCATTTGAGGTGAATTTTCGATCTTGCAAAAAAAGAGTCTGGTGAATAATGATTAATTAAAGATGATTTTCTACATCCCCAATTGTGTAAGTCAAAATCAAGTCTTCCCCAATCATTCTGACCGTTAACCGACTATCGGAACGCATAAAATCCCGGATTTTGTAGAAATTTTCACGATCGCAAGTTCGGAAAGAAAATTTGATAGTGCAACGTTGCTCGAAATTGTTGTCACTCACACTCAGAATGCACTAGAAAATCTTATTCACGAAAAGAATTGCTACGGATCACTAACTGGCTCCGATAAGTTTAAACTCCTATTGAAGGCGATGATGTTGTCTCCCCTCCAAAGGGGATGCCAATAGTGTTGCCAGATCACATACTACAATCACAGCACAAACTTGATCACTTTATTTACACACCTGGTATAATTCCTTTAAAATACGAATATAGCGTATATCAATAAAAAGGTGTTTTGATAGCTAATTCATTTTACAGCGTGCGGCGCCAAAATCCGGAAAAAAATCAATTTGAAATTCCCGCCATTCTACACCACTTGTAGAGGTCCAAGTAGCTTGACTCATGTACTAAATACAGAATATTGGAGGAATGGATAAAGAGCAAAATTGAGATGACAATGAGGGAAACACAATGTGGATTTAGGAGGGGAAGAAGCACGCAAGATCTACTGTTCATGATAAGACAAACCAGCAAAAAAACTAATAAAAAAGAGCAGAGATATACATATCTATATCTCTTTCATAGACCTAGTAAGAGCTTCTGATCGAATTAAAAGAGACGACATATGGAAAACACTAGAGAAACGAGAATTAGATAGCAGGACAGTAGAAGTAATAAAGGCTATGTACAGGGACAACAAAAACTTCGTGAAGACGTACAATGAGGAATCGAAGGAATTAACGACAACTATCGGAATAAAACAAGGATGTGTACTAAGTCCATTGTTATTCTCGATTATACGAAGCGTTAAAGGAAGCAAATAAAAGGATGAAAACTTTAAAATTCGGACATTGGAGATTGCAACAGATTGAATTGACCGAATTGATGTTTGAGATGATATGGCCGTAGTAGCGGATACAGAAAAAACCTTCAACACAACTTAGAAATTTTGAACGAAGAGCTGACAAAAATAAACATGAAAATTAACATACACAAGACAAAGAGTATGATCATATCCAAAGAAAACAAGAAACATAACATAACATACAATTAAATGGAAAGCTAATAGAACAAGTGAAAAGCTACAAATACATGGGATCGACAATCGAGAGCAAAGGAAGAATGGAAGGAGAAATAAACGATAGACTGGGAAAATCCGAAAAAATGTTTAACATGATGAAGACAACTTTCCTTGGCAGGAAAGAAATACCAAAGGAGACAGTGGCGACTCGTGAGGGAGGGTGTTGGAGCGCCGCCCCTCCAGCATTTATCATAGTAAACAATTTTTCAGAGCAAAACACCATATTTTATTTCCGTTCAGTTTTCCTTTAACTCATTTTAAGATATTATTAAAAATTAAATTATCTAAATGTACAAAAACGTCTGTCGGCCCATCACACCAAATAATGCGGATAAAAATTCCATCCTCTCGCCACAATTTTATATGGTTGGTCGGACGTTTACCTCGAGCGCCCATACGCTACGTCAATTTATCTCGTCGTTGGCGTAACATGTTTTATTGATTGTCAGAATTCGGGGGTTTAACTGCTTTCTAAAACATACGATTTGGACGTAGATTCCCTTCGACCGAGGGTATCGGTAATTAGTTATAAACGGTGATTTGACGGGTATGGAGCGTTTGATATGTCTCGCGTCGCATATTTCGTTCGCCTCATGAATACTTGTTTTGATTTGGGATTTGCTACGTTTGTACACACTGAGTAGTACTTTTTAAATTAAAATAATCAACTTTTAATTGCAAACAGGAAGGTGTCTGATTTAAAATAGTTAATAATGACTAATTTAAGTTTTGAAGAGAAAGTTGAATTAAAAACTAACGGTCGTCCCACGCCCGTGTTGAATTTGAGTCAAGTTCAAAAAGAATGTAAAAATAGGGCAAGTTTTACGCGAAAATTTGACAGTACATTACACAATAGTATTTTGTGGCTATGTGATTCTGAAGACACTAATTCTCTGTTTTGTTTCGTATGTTTATTATTTGATGGTGAGCAGCAATGGACTCGCGAAGGAATGAGGGATCTAAAGCATTTGTTAGACAACTTAAACATAAAAGCAACCTAGTGAGTTTCCAGTTGTTGAGTAAAGTAAACACTGGTTCATCATTACGTTCTGCATATATGAAAACAATAAGCGAGGATAATGAAAATGTAAAAAAAAACCGTTTCGTACTTTCGAAGATCATTAACATTTTGAAATTCTTCGCTTCGAGAGCACGACGAAAAAAATGATTCGTTAAATATAGGCGTGTTTAATAGAGTACGGTAGAAAAATTGATTCCATTTTAGAAAAACATCTGAATGATTCGAAAGTGTTTAAAGGAACTTCCAATATCATTTAGAACGACTGCAAGGTATGTTGGAAATTTGCCGTCAACTTATTGTAAAAAAAAAATGAAAAATCATCTTTTACTGGAATAATGGCTGATGATACCACTGACATTTCAGTTCAAACGCTAATGGTTTTACTGTTCCGATACGAGTTAAATGGTTGCATTTTTGAATAATTTTGGTCTTTTTCAAATCCATCAGGACAATATGCTGAAGAGCTTTCGGAATAAATTTTTTGCAGCTGTGTGCTTTCCCAGATAAATTATTAGCTCAAACCTATGATGGAGCTACTGATATGCGTGTCGAAGTATATACCACAGCTGAAACCGAAAGGTGCTTTTCGATTTGGACATGATTAAAACATATTTAAGAAATTCAATGGGGAAAGATAGACTAAATGCTTTAGGTATGTTAAATATTGAGAGTGCTATGATCGAACTAATTCCGGACTTTAATGAAAAGGTTATTGAAAAATTTATTTTGGACAAAAACAGGCGAATGGAATTTCACTTTAAAAACTAGAAAACGGCAATGTGCTATTCACCGACAAAAATGTCTACAATAACTCTTTTTTGCCATAAAACGTGGATATTTTTTTTAACTTTTCGAACTTCTCGTGAACTTTTTCGAATTTTCTCTATTGTTTTACAGTTACAATAAACTATTTGAACGGTTTACTCTTCGGGAAACGGTAACTACCTACTTATTCATTCTTTTATCTGCGCAAAAGCAACAACCCATCCTCCAATGCCCTTGTAAGTAGTAACAATACAAAATTGTTTTCCTGATTCACCTCACCTGTATAGGGTGTCAATAGCACGAAAAGTAAAAAGGAGGAAGGAGAAAGCAAAAAAAATCTTCAGTAGCGCTATTTTGTTCTACGCCCTCCAACTTGAAAAACCCACGAGCCGCCACTGGAAGGAGATAAAGACAACAGTAATTAAAAAGGTAATCCAACCAGCAATAATGTACAGTAGCGAGATATGGACTCTGACAGAAAAACATAAGACACATATAAATGAATGGAAATGAGATTCTTGAGGAAAATATAGAACAAAACAAAAAGAGACAGAATCAAAAATAAAATATTTAGAGAAAACCTGCAGATTGAAACTATAAATGATAAAATAGCAGGACAGCCAAAATGGTTCGGACATGTGTGTATAATGCCGAGAGAGTGTACGAAACACGAGTGCAAGGGAAGAACTCTTAAGGAAAGGCAAGAAGAACATGAATGCTGGAATAAGAGAAGAGGCTGGAATTATATGGGGTGAAATTAAGGAAGTGACACAAGATAGGGAGAAATGGAGAGAGATGTATAGAAGACAAATTCAACTGCAGACAAATTCAACTGCACACGCCTAACACCTAACGGTATAAAGGAATAAGTATATGTAATGTATAAGTAAACAATTATTTACTTCTTAAAAGTGTCCATTTTTAACACCTTTTATTAACAGTGACAAATGAAAGAGTTCAGTCCTTTAGGCATCATTATTCACTTGATTGTGAATATTGATTATTGATAAGCCTTTCAAGAAAAAGTACTAAATTACAGCACGAATTTCAACAGTGTCCACTCTAACACACTCTTTATTAAGAATCTATTAAAACGAAACTAATACATTCAGTTATCTGAAAGCTTACAACTCTCTAAAACAGCGCCATCTATCCATTATCTCACAACTTGACCCGACATTCTCGTATAGAGTTGTGTAACAAATCCAGCCCAGAAAAATAAAAACCAACGAATAAAATCAATCTGATACATACATGCACCTAATTAAATTTAAAGAAACCATAAAAATATTCAATCAAAACTGCTCTAAAAATATTATATAAGACACATAAATTTTAATTGAATAATTTATTGTCTATGAAAAATATTAAAATTTATGATGTAGATCGTTTTTCGTTCGCTACATTTGCTCCATTATCAAACCTTCTCGAGGAAACACATGTCTGTTTTTTATTATTCTTTGTATCCAAGCGAAAACCCCATCACATATTAATCGTCGTTTCCTCCCTTATTTGAAATGCGAATTTCCGCCTCGCGAGTGCGCACCACATCCCACCAAGCGGGGGATCTCGTTAAAAATTTCCCCTACCCCCGCTGAGATTGGAAAAACACTTCCCATTTTCTCCATTACTGATCATGGCCAACTGAGCCCGGTTGCCAACAACGATGAGAGCGGTTTTTATTTACGTATCAAGGACTGCTCATGACGGCTGTATCAATTCTGACTTTTTCAATCTTTTTTGCTCGACGGGATATTTTCTTTATTTCTGAACTAACTTCAAATTTGTTGATGGATAAATAAGTAAATATATTGGCCTCATTACATTTGAGAAGGAAGAATATTACAAAGTAAAAGCTAACATAGAAACTTTTTTGACAAAGATTAACATAGATTTTTTTTCCATAGTATGCAATGAAGGATGGATGATGGCTTGATAAATATATACAGTGGTTATCATATAAGAGGGTTGTTGAAAAATTTCTCGGTCTGACTAAGAGATGGCGCAAATATGGCCAGATATACAGGAAGTAAGGGAAAATACTTTCGTATATTGAACTGACGATCCTTCGCATCATTAAAGAAAAATATAAAGAAAAAATCCCTTACCACAAGAGTCAAAAGCTTAAGGATTCACGAGAAAAAATTACCTATCGAAAAGCTATGATAACAAGTAACATTTCAAACAAATATTGTATTAAACATTTATGTTAGATATTGGTTCCAAAATTTCGAGGATGTGAGCTGCAGGCGAAGGACAAATTTTACATCTTATTGAAGAGGATTCTACCAGAAGTACTCGAAGTGTTGAAGTTGGAGTTTTCCATTAGATTGTACACAGAACATTAAAAGAACGTTTTTTTTACAATTCTCTATAGGGTACAAGCACTCTTACCCACTGATTTTACACTCAGGTAAAAATATTGTGAATGGTTTATTGGCCAAAGGCAAAGGAATCCAATTTTTTAAAATATTTTATCAACTGATAAAATTGCTTCCACAAGGAATAGTATGGTGGACATTTTGAACAACTAATTTAATAAAACAATTAATCATGTATTTCTTAACGTGACGTGAATCGTTTAAAACTGTTATAATGTGAAAAATTAGTGCTAGTAATTTCAACTTTGGTATTAAATAACAATAATGTGTTAGTTATCCTCTTTTTGTACCAAACAAACCAAATGTTTGCTGAAACATTTGGAATGGATAGCTTTAAAAGTATTACATTTTGCCATTGCCAATTGTTACGTGTTTTCGTGTTTTCAAGAATCTTTTTTTGTTTAAAATGATGTAATAAATCGTTAGTTAAATGTACGAAAACACTTTCCGTTACACCCTGGGTTTGTCAAGTATGATTCGTTGTATGACGTGCTGTAAAGTTTTAGACGCTTGCGTTTAATTGCTTATCTAATAAATTTTGACATTGTCTAAAAAATGGATAGAATTGAAGTTCGAGCAGTTATAAAGTACTTTGTATCATAGGAGCAAACAAAAGGAGTTAGATCCCAATATAAAATATTTTTTCTTTCGTTTTCGATGGTAAAAAAGCGGATTGCTGAATTTAAGAAAATTATGACATATTGTCAAAAAATGTAAGCTTAATTTATCTATAGTAACGGGTCTGTCAAATTGAGCGGTTTTTTTTCATTCTTGAATAACACAGATGGCGTTGTGAATTTGCTTAGGTCTAGCCTCATTTCAGAAGTGTAATGTATGACATATATAAAAGTGGAGTCGTACACAATACACCAACGCGTTAAAAGTGTTGAATTATTTTTTGAAAATGGGCGGTCACTGAAAAATGTTTTTAGAGAACTACGTGATATTTATAATTTGCACAATCATCCATCTGAAAGCAATATAAATCGAATTGTTCAAAAATTTCAAAAAACCGGTTCGGTGGAAGATAAAAAAAGAGTAATATGTATACGTAGTGGTCATTCACAAGAGCATATTGATTCCATACGTGAAAGTGTTGCTTAAGATCCAGGAATGTCCAGTAGTCGATGTGCATTTATCAATTGCATCAAAAAATAAGCACACTTTTCCCAAAAAATCATATTTTCAGTTGAAGCAAACTTTGAAATTGGTGGTTATGTGAATAAACAAAATTGCAGCATTTGGAGGGAGGAAAATCCACGATTGATTCATGAGAAACCTTTACATCCTATACGAGTCACTGTTTGGTATGCATTATGGTCAGGGTATAATTGGACCATATTTCTTTCAGAATGCTGCTGGTGAAGCTGCATCTGTGAATCGTGAATCGTGTGGATGATGTGGCTGAATTAAATAGTATTAACCTGGAAGATATGTGGATACAAAAGGATGGCGCTACACCTCACTTTGCTAATGAAACAATTGATTTATTAGAAAAAAAAATCCTTGATAAGTTATTGTAAGAAACGGTGATGTTAATTAGCAACCAGATCATGTGATTTGACACCGTTGGACTATTTTCTTTAGGGTTACGTGAAAAGCCTTGTCTGCATGAATAATCGACAATCAATTTCTGAACTAAGGGATGAAATTATTCGAGTCATTGGTGAGATAGAACATCGATTATGCCAAAAATGTCATCCAAATTTTTTAAAAAGAATGGACGTTTATGGAACTGTAAGAGGTGGTCGATTGGCAGATATTGTCTTTCGTGTTTAAATGTCATACACTATACTTCAATTATTAATAAAAGTCTTTTTGAATTCTGTTTTATTCAAGAATTAAAAACACCGTTCAATTTGAAAGACCCTTTAAATTACATAGTGTAAAAACATGAAAGAACTGGCAACATTGAGAACGAAAAGAGAAGAGGCCAGTCAAAAGCACTATCAGTTAGAATTTAGAGAAAAGTATCAAATTATGTTTGTTCTATTCTGTTTTTCTTTATTTCTAGTCAAGTACTAAGTGATGTTGCTTCTTGTTCTGGAGTAACAGTCGAACCAAGGACTGTAAGAAATTATTTATATAATTTCCGATATAAAGTGCATGAAAAAAACCCTTTATCAATCAAAAAAACTACATCAGATTAGAATTTTCGAAATCGCCTATTTTTATTGATGAAAGCAAATTATATTTATTTTATGCCGATGGATATATATATATATATATATATATATATATATATATATATATATATATATATATATATATATATATATATATATGTTTCCAAATTACTCCGGGTGTCGATCCGTTGATCCTGTGAAGAGTCACGACGTTTCGCCAAAATCGCATACATAGGACAAACAAACAAACGAATATCGGCCAGAATACAAGAACATAAAAACGACTTAAAAAAACAAACAAACCACTTCCGCTCGGTTCCAGCACCATCTACATAAAATCAATTTTGAAGGAGCCAAAGAAATCGCGAATATTGAAAACTACAAGGTCCGAACAATCAGAGAAGCCCTTGAAATAGAAGAAAGAGATAAGCTGAATATGCGAAACGACGCTCGCAACATTCCAAAAGTATGGAAATCTCTTCTGAAGAAAGAAAAAACGTGGCAACGTGGCCGCGAGGTAGAAAAATTAATAAACGGACGCCCGACAGCGTTGCCGAGCGCCGCAAATGCTCCCAAACTACACTGCGCAGTCGCTTTTGTGGCCGGCCGGCTATAAAAGCGAACACAACGACCCGTGCACATCAGTTGGGCTCTTCAGTCGAAGCGGATAATACTTGAAAATGCCAAATGCGATTTTGGCGAAACGTCGTGACTCTTCACAGGATCGACGCCCGGAGTGATTTGGAAACATTATCTACCATCCGTGAAAATATTGGATATAATATATATATATATATATATATATATATATATATATATATATATATATATATATATATATATATAAACAAACCAGAAAACAGCTGTAGATAATAAAACTGACACAATAAAGCTCAACAAAGTTTATTATAACTCGATAACAAATAAATAACAATTTAAAAAAAAACGAGAAAGAAAAAACACAAAAAGAATCCAAAAAAAATAACCAAAAGAAACCCATATCTCCACCACAAAAACAAACTGCCCGAGGTAAAAAAACGTAAACAAAAATTTACACCAGTAAAAATGTGTCGTTAAAAACCAAAAGGTGCATTGGCGATATGAAGTAAGTATTAAATTTATAAAATAATATGCTCCATGATAAACCGCCAGGTTGTAACTCATAACGTTAGAATCACACAAACATTAAAATATTACTTATAGATCTTGAAAAACACTTAAAAATGTCGAAACACAGTTATTTCCGTCCGTTAAACACGTTGCTGTATTGTATATATATATATCTATATATATATATATATATATATATATATATATATATATATATATATATATATATATATATATATATATATATATATATCCAGGTTCCAGGTTATCGCAGATATTAATGGATACAGACAAAATACTAAACGTTTTTTGGTCATTTCTAGAAATTGTTTGAGTGTTCAATTATTTGTTGAACTTTATATTATTTATAAAATATAGTATACAATTCACTTCTCACTGTGTAAGGAAATACTCCAAAGTTTACACGAAAACAATCGTTTATCACTATACAACAAGATATGTTCAAATAAGGAATTATTTTATGACTTATATACATGTCAGGAAATAAAATCGTTACAAAACGAAAGGTAATATTCAAGTACGATTTCGAAGTCAAGCGAATGTGCATCTCTCCCTCGTTCGCTTCCACTCAGCTGATCGAGAGATGGAGTCACCCACGTCCCAGAGCAACTCGACCGATCGAAACCCGTCTGGCCAGTTCCTCGAAGAAGACGTGTTTCGTCGATATCCCCGGGCCGAATTATGTATATGGCTATGTCGATTTTATACAGGGTGAAACCATTTCGAACAATTTCATTTTGAAATGAGGTGAAAAGTATTTTTATTTTCTTGGCGGACCGTTGTTACAATTTGTAAACGCCGTTCCTTACTGTATCGTAGCGTTTTTATAAAGGTTAGAAACTATTCAATATATCCAATGCCAAGGTGAAAAAAATACAGCTATCAAACCGTCAAAAACTTTATATTAGCAGTACTCTTAGAATAATAATAAAAAAAACTCGTTACCATTTAATTTATTGTTGTCGCGAATTACAAAGAAATTGTTTTTACATCATCTTCTCATTCAGCATCCATTGGCACTTAAAATACATTTTCCATAAACAAAAGGCCTCACGCCTATCGCCTTTCGAAGTGAGAAAAGAAAGCCCAACAGCATTAATATTTTTTCCTAAAGTAAAACATCCATTATGTAAATCATTTTTGAAAAAAGAAAAAAGAACTCGCACGTTGCGAGATCAGATGAGTACGGTGAGTATTTGATAACTAGAAAATTAATGACTATTATCTTCGAGTCTTGAATAAATTTGAGCCCTTCTCCTTCTTCAACCTGTGGTCATCCATTGTCCTTGGTCACCATAGGTCTCCAATTTAGCTTCATGATTCTTAGTTCCTTGCTGTACATTTTTATCGTTACTCCATCGAAGTAGTGGTCTACTTACATTTTTTCTTCATAGTCTCGGTCTCCATTCTAGGACTCTGATCCATCTATTATTCACTTCTTTCTCCTCACCATTTCTGCAATATCCATTATTTCTGTTTGCTGTCTTACCGATTCGTAAAACTTTCTGTCTATTAATTTCACGAAGGTTGTTTTCACTTGTAAAACTTGTCTAACATTGTTAACAGGTTGGTTGAAAGGTACACATCGTTAAGCAAGCAAGCGTTACAGTATCGATGACTTGGAGAGATCCGGAAAACAATGTCACAGATTGCTATTTCAACCTAAGTAATTTGCATTAAATTTGATATAAAAATCGAAATTTCTTCTGATCATTCATCAAAAATGCCAAAAAAGTATTGCGGTATTGAAGCTAATTGTTCGTTAATTTATCACTAGAAATCAAACAAATACCATGCCACAAACATCATATTCACCAGATATGGTAATATGTGACTTTTTTTCATTCCCTCAATTGAAGAAACTACCGGCGATTTTACTCCGTAGAGCCCGCTCCAAGTGTTGAAAAAATAGCAGAAATCGAGTATAAAAAATGTTCCGAAGACTAGAAAAATGGTGAAATAAGTGTATTGTAGTGAAGAGGAATTGATATGAAGAAGACAAAGAAAAATTGAATAAATAAATAAATACTTTGTTTTATTTAAAGTCGCCTTATTTTTTCACAGTAGTGCATAGCATTATTTTGAATATATCAATATAAACTCTCTACATAGAATCTCTGTCCGTATTAATGTGACCACTCGTGCTTTTCAAGCAAAATCCAAATTATGCGTAATCCTGAAGCATTTTGAGTTACTGTATGAACTAAAAATGTTTACTAAACCATAGATTATCATTTATCTCAAACATAATGCCAATATTTTTTTATATTAGCCACACTGACCGCGAACACCGCCATTTTTGAGTATTGGGTACGATTGCTATTTCAAGTGTATTATTTTCTCGTGCATTTGAGTGACATTATTGACAAATATTGATTACATTATTAAGTTATATTCAAGAATGTTTGCTTTAATATTGTATTCTAAAATATTTCGTAATATAAAGAAGGTTTTATATGCATTTAAAGTAACTTTTTAGATTACCAGTTACCTAACCTTACTTTCGTTATAATTTTTAGAAATGGGTAGACCTAAAGATATTTCCCTGATCAAAATTAGAGTTATTATGGATCTTTTGGCCCTAGGAACCATGTCCCAAAGAGAAATTGTCAAGAGAGCAAACATATTCAAGACATCGGTGGCCAATATAGCCCGCAGAAAACCGTTAGTAACTACTCGCGGGTTGAATATTTTAGCCAAGGTAGTCAAAAATGATGACAAATGCGATCATAAAACATAAAATGGTTGAGGCTGGAATCGATGTATCAATTCGTACAGTGCGACGAAGATTGGTAGATTTGGAGTTGTACAGTCGCCGACCAGTGAAAAAACCAAAACTTACGGACCAGATGAAGGAAAAACGTTTAACATGGGCTAAAAAATATTTTTAACTGAAGACTATTGGGAAAAGGTACGTGATAATATTTAGCAGGAAAAAAGACTTTTTATTATTCTAAAAATTGTAATATATTGATTACCTTATTTAACAGGTTTACTTTAGTGATGAGAGCACCATTCAAATCTTGATGAGCAAAACCAAATACGTTCGACGAAGACCTTCCGAAAAATATCATTCAGATTGTATGATAAAAACTGTTAAACACCCAGGGTCGGTTATGATTTGGTCGGTAATTAGCAGCAAAGGTATTGGAAGACTTTACACTGTTCAAGGGACCATGAGACTACAGCAATACATTTCGGTCCTAAAAAATAGATTGATACCTCAATTGAGAGAATGGTGCCCTAATAATGAACACACTGCACAGGAGCGCGGTGAAAAAAATTAATTAACGAACAAAATATTCAGTTGTTAGACTGGCCTGGAAACTGACCAGACATGAATCCAATAGAGAATATCTGAGAGCTTTTAAAACGTTAGATTACCAAAGAAAATGTCACAAATAAGACAAAATTAATTAAGAGAATAATTTTCCATTGGAATCATAATGAACACATCAAGAAATGTGTCTTAATTGCATTCGAAGTATGCCTCCACGAATACGCGCAGTAGAGGCTAAGGGCGGTAATACAAAATATTAAATAAAATATAGATTTGTTTGCCTATGAGTATTATTGTACTAAGTTATCAGTGTAATAAAGAAGTCTTTAACATATTGAGTAACTTTTATCATCCAAACAGACAAATTTTTATAAAAATCATGCAAAAAAAGTGATTTTACTTAATTATTTCAAGTGGTCACATTAATAGGGACCGGGACTGTATAGCTTGAACACCCTCTACAACGGTATAAAAACATATGAGCCTGTCAAGATCTATAATCAATTCAAGAAGAAATAAAATAGTCAGCGTGCTCACCGTCAGACGGACATGATTATAGATACCCCCGATCGAGACTACTAAACGAGAAAAATCAACGTGGCAGATAATTTTGCGACCGTTCATAGACTAAAACATACATTATGTAACGTTACATCGTACAACGTGAGCAAAAAAGATAAAATACGTCCAGTTATATACGTTCCGTCTTCGTTTTTCCACGTTCGGCTTAACGACGTTGAAGATTGACTTGGCATTATGTATAACTAACTGATATACAGGATATTACAGTAGCTTCTTTCAAGAATGGTTAAGGAAAAAAATTAAATGCAACTAAAGAACTATTGAATGCTATTTTTTGGAGAAAAATTGAAGAAAAAATTAATTTACCAAAAAATATATTTAATTAATATAATATATACCGTTCTGTATCATCACCTTTCTCTGTCTCTCCGATAGTTACGTAATCCCGTACTCATAAAAGTTTTGATATTTCTGGTTAAAGAACTGATCCAGGTGATTTTTCAAGTCTTCCAACGAAGTAAAGTTTTAACCCCTGAACCTATATAGAAAAAGATATACGTCCAAACTGAAACCTTTTTTAAGACAAGCTGTTTTTAAACTTTTTTTACGGAAAAACTAAGAAAAATTAACTTTTTTTTTTACGTTTCACTTGTCATTTAATGGCATGTTTAATTTAGAGTTACACACTGTTTATATAGGTCAATGATGATGCTACTCCTCACTTATGGCCTTTATGTATCAACATTAATGCACATTATATTATATAAGTACTGTTTATTCAAGGGCTTACAAACAATTAGACTATTTGAAAGTTACATTGTAAGTGTTAAAAACAATTCATGCAAACAAAATTTTTATTAGAACCTACAGAGCACCTAGTAGTGCACTGTTTAAAATGTTTAAATGCATGAGGTCGACCAGGTGAACTGTTTCTCTGAGAAATTGTTACACCAAATGACAAAACGTCGTTAGTTACTTAGTTAACGTTAACCTCCGGACGAGAGGTTCTGGCTCTTGCGCTTTACACAATCCAGAAACTAAATGTTTTTTTTTAAATGTGGTTATATCCATATTTTCTTCGAAGCTTTGTTATAAAGAATGAGCGCATTACATTAAGAGACGAAACACGTGCCCTCCAATGGAAGGGATGGGTCGGGCCCGTCCCCAGTCAAGTAATCAACAAAATGTTCATTTAGGCGGAGACCCAGGTTGTTGTGTGTTCCACATGAGATTGTGGAACCCAGCGTTTGGGTGTCTGATCACACTCAGCACCGTTGTCTCATTGGACGCAGTCCAAAGAATTCTAATACTGCATATATACGCCATCCGCCGTGAAGTCGGTGAAAAGTGTGGGTTGTTGACTGTGAATGGGATCTTCCTATTATTGACGAGAGAGCACATGTCGGTGCCCTGAAGAGTTTAAACATCAAGAGACGAAACATGTGCCCTCCAATGGAAGGGATGGGCGGGGCCCGTCCCCAGTCAAGTAATCAGCAATATATATATATATATATATATATATATATATATATATATATATATATATATATATATATATATATATATATAGTTTTTTTCCTTGGGGAAATTGGTTGTTTTCGGGCTAGCGGTCAGCAGTAAAACAAGTGTTTAATCGTCTCAATATTTCGTCATTTTTTTGATGACTTCATCAGGAGACTCTAAAATTATTTTTTTTCTTTTTTTATTTAATAAACAATGAAAAATAAAGTAAAGTGTTTGAGTTAGAGGCGCATCAGCAGCTAGGCTATTTAGCGACTGGACCTACAGCTTAACGTGGGTTCCGAACCACGGTCATCAGCTTCCGACAAACCCAGGCCAGCACCCCCCTCGGGCTATAAACCCTTGGTTATGTGCCTACCCATAAGTCTATCAGGAAACCTACCGACTGGCGAGTGACCAACCTAGAACACTTCTCAGAAGGCATCCGGCCTTACCCAGCCTTTAACTGGCGTGACTGAGGGGTAATTCGTAGTCGGATTTTACACTCTTGCCTAGAAACAATCACAAACATTTAGGAAAGATAAACGGACAGAAGAAAGAAAAATAACCATCCGAGCGCTGGAATCGAACCAGCTATCGCTCCAGCGCGGATTCGGCAAAGCAGGCGCTCTTACCGCCGCACCAACACGACCGGCATATAAACAATGAAATAGTATAGAACACCGACATGTTAAAATATAAATTCACATAACAATAAATATATAAACTTACAATTAATGACTATGGTTTAAAACGTGTGTATCTAAATAACGTTCTTGAACGATACGGGCCCCAACCAGGAATTAACAATAATAACATTTATTAATAATTAACAATTAATTAACATTAATATTAAAAAGTTTGAGAAACTAAAAAAGACTGACAATAAAGTAGTGTATTTTTTGGACAATTCTAAATGGTTCAAAAATTTGACAGACACAGTTATTCCAGACGACATTGTTGACTTCCTATCTCTTGGACCCGAATTTGGTTTGTCCGTCACCAACAACAATTCCAAAATAAATGATTACTTGGCAGACTTTGAGAACATAATTGACATTATCGCACAACAAAACAAAGACATTGTCAGAGCAAGAATCACTAATATAACTTCCAATTACGTAAACAATTCAAAAAGGGACAAAATGGACCAGTTACACACAGTATATAACAAAAGCAAACGTTTTCTTAAGTTACATCCCGAAATTGTCATATTACAATCAGACAAAGGAGGCACTACCGTTGCGATGACACGAGAACAATATATAAATAAAGGTATCTCTCTGCTTGAAGACAAACACACATATATAGAATTGAGAAGGGATCCAACCACAAGCACACAAATGCATTACAATAAGTTGATAAACAAATTAAAAATAAAAAGAGAGATCAATGAACAGGAAGAGAAACATTTAAAAATCTACAACTCGACTTTGCCTAGACTATACCTTTTACCGAAAATACATAAACCGGAAGTGCCAATGCGTCCCATTGTCAGTTCAAAGAACTCCACAACCTATGAACTATCAAAAATGTTATCCACCACATTACAACTCGCATTTGATGACAAAAATAACTACAATGTAAAAGACACTTTCACATTTATTGAAAACATGCAGAATATGACACTTCCTGCCGAACACTCTCTCATATCCCTGGACGTTGTTTCCTTGTTCACGAACATTCCGCAAGATCTCATAATACAGATATTAAAAGACAACTGGAGAGAAATAAAAAGACATACATCCTTGTCATATGAAGGGTTTTTTGAAAGTTTAAACTTCATTTTAAACGGTACGTATTTTATATTTAACAAAAAATTTTACCAACAAAAGAAAGGTACGCCAATGGGCTCTCCAATCAGTCCAATATTGGCAACTATTACAATGGATCACGTGTTTCAACAAGCAATTGGAAAGTTATCATTTCATTTTCCATTCATTTACAAATATGTCGACGATGTAATTTGTGCAGTCCCCAATGAACGTATAGAAATAACGTTGAACACGTTCAATAAGATACATAAAGACATTCAGTTCACATTAGAAAAAGAGATGGACAATTCGGTACCTTTTCTGGACACCAAGGTAATAAGATTACATAACAACAAGATAATCTTGGATTGGTACCAGAAACCCACTGCGGCAGGTAGATTCATCAACTACCATTCAAATCACTCCAGAAGCCAAAAATATAACACAATTGTCCAAATGAAAAACAGGATCACACGGATCAGCCATAGCACTCTGTTACAAAAAAATTTAAAAATTCTATACGAATTGTTTCTGAACAATGGTTACCCGAAAAATATATTGAAACGATTGATATACCGCACACAATTCTATGATGGCCCTTTAGAAGACAACGGGCCAGAATTAGTTTACAAAAAAATCCCAAAAGTGAATGGTCTATCCCAAGGGGTGACAAAAGTATTCAAGGACTTTCCTCACATAAAAATCAGTCATTACAATCAACTAACGATCGCTAATCTGTTCACCAAAATCAAAGATACCATTCCAATCGGTCTACAATCAAATGTAATTTATAAACTGACCTGCAAAGATTGTGAACAGTCTTATATAGGACAGACCAGTCAGTGGCTTAAACAGAGAATGACATTGCACAAGAGTGACTGCCGTAATCACAACAACAGATGTGCTGTGGTTGACCATTTCCTCAGTACTGGACATAATATGGATTTCGACAATGTAAAAGTCATACAACAGATGAACAACTACAAAAAAAGACTGTTTTTGGAGATGTGTCATATAAGACAAAATAAGACCACGATGAATTTTAAATCAGATACTAGTGGTCTTAGCAGTATTTATTGCCATATTCTCAAATAACACCAAACAATAGATGTTCGTGTTGAAAGTGCTCCAGTCTTTTCAACCTCGATGGTTGCAGGTTGAAATACCTTAGTGTTTAAAAAAGATTGTTAATTCCTGGTTGGGGCCCGTATCGTTCAAGAACGTTATTTAGATACACACGTTTTAAACCATAGTCATTAATTGTAAGTTTATATATTTATTGTTATGTGAATTTATATTTTAACATGTCGGTGTTCTATACTATTTCATTGTTTATTAAATAAAAAAAGAAAAAAAATAATTTTAGAGTCTCCTGATGAAGTCATCAAAAAAATTACGAAATATTGAGACGATTAAACATTTGTTTTACTGCTGACCGCTAGCCCGAAAACAACCAATTTCCCCAAGGAAAAAAACTATAAATTGCACGGTCGAGAAACATATCAAATTATATATATATATATATATATATATATATATATATATATATATATATATATATATATATATATATATATATATATATATATATATATATATATAAGATTTAACATTATTATACTCTGTTATTGTAGATGGCTTCATTTTGACTTCATACCTAGTCTGGATTTCAATCATTTTCGGGCACGATTTTGTAATGAGAAACAAAACATCTCGTTTGTCACTCTATTTATCTACAATTACAAAAACAATGTTTGGGTTAAATTTCCTGTTTTTCCGCAGAGTGCCAATGAGATGAGTATTGATATCATTAAGTTAGTGGGTCAAACTAACACTTGTATAATAATTATCCGTAACCAACGTTCGGCCTGTGTTGAGAAGAGGCTGCATCAACTCTAGTACAACTTGATTAGCCACTCGTTGATCAGTAGTCCTAATTTCTTTGCCACCATAACTTTTCATTTGGTAAGTGTAACCATCTTGTCCAACTTAAAAATGTTGATCCCGTACTCATGTCGGTTACCAGATATATATTACAAAAATGATAACAGCCTTCTAATGGCACCATAGATTCATCGATACAAATATATTTCCCGGGGGTAAAGGCCGTTTGAATGTTTTTATTGAACATATACATCAACGCCTCCAGTTTGAAGAGCCCCTTCAGGACACATTTCGTCGTCTGAAAAATATAAGCAAACCCACAATGCTTCGAATCTACATCGTAATATGTTGGTTGTCTTATATATCTCGCATTTATGGATAAGACTGGTCCTCCAAAATTTCCTAAGCCATGATTTTGGGTTTAACCCCATAAGCATTGGGCCATAACCCCATAAAATGAAATCATTGCTAATTCTAAAAACAATGTTTTGCTCAGCAAACCGATATGTCTCTGTCAGCAGTAGATGCAACAATTCAGGGGTCAACAACAGTTTGTAAACAGAGCGGACTATCGTCGTAACAGTTTTCAACAATTTCACCTAATAAACTCTTCTCTTAATCTCAAAGAAATTTACCACTAAACACAAAAACACTTTTTTAGACAAGTTCTCGACGCACGTTTCGCTAACTATGTTAGCATCATCAGGAGATGATTTAATCTAAAAAAAATGAACTCTTCTCTTATAGAAGAGAGAAGCTGTTAATATTTCCCACAACGTCGCCCGCGATAACCCTCTGAGGAATCTTTCTCATAGCGTCATTATATCGTCCATCTTGGTCTTTGTTGTCATGCACTCTATCATCTTCGGAATCTTGGACAATGGTCCCCTGAAATAATCATATTACGAGTACAAATAAAAAAACAAAAAGCTAAAAATGTAGGTACCTGTATATTTCTCATATGGTCATTGTTCTGGACGCCTTGGCTATTCTTCTTGGGCAATGTATCATCTTCGGAAACTTGGGCAGTAGCACCCTAAAATATTATGAAATAAAAAAAAAACGCTAGCAATGGAATCATTACTTCCGCATCATGTCGAAACAATAAACTCTCATTTTGAAAAGAATAAAAGTGTAGATTTCACTGTATATGCAAAAAATGGTATATTACTCGAATTTTCAATTTTAAACCTCCACCTCTCTCACTACTCATGAAAATAACAAATAGCTTTTATAAGTGAAATCGTTATACCCAACAACCCTTAAAAAACAAGTTTGTTAACAAAAACTGCAAATTTTCACGATTTAATTTCACCTATTTCACAAAACAATCCGAATCCTTGGCCGATGGATTACCAACTGTGTACCAAATCTGAAGTTGATTTTTGAATCTGAAGTTTATTATGTAAACTAAACTAACAGATCGATATACAGACAGCCAAACCAACAGATAGGAATTGTTTTTTTCTAATATCGATTTTTTTACACGTTTTGAGACTTTTTAGGTCGGTTTAGTTCAACATTTCTTTGAAGAGATGGGGAAGTAAAAACAACAGACATCCAAACGTGTGGGTACCTACCTTGCCTATTATTAGTCTTTGTAGTTTTCGTTTCTTCCGTTTATTTCCATCACTGAAAGAACCCTCGCTGGAATACTCAGAACTCTATGAATATGAAGGATCCGCTTCAGAATCACCAGCAAATGGATCCTCAATAGCACTATCACTACTCATTTCACTTAAATGATCCTCAATAGATTCAAGTTCTCTTTGTAAAAGGCGCCTTATTCTATTATTTAACATAATATATCTATTTGCAGATAGTAAAATATTCACTTCAAATGCGCTCGTAACAACCGCTAATTGCATACTGACCGATGCAAAAGTTAACAATGAACACGTGTGAAGTTTGCTATATTGCCACTATGATTTCGATGCGAAGACCAAACTGTTGAGAAAAAAAGGGCGCCATAACCTGGAGCTTGACGACTCCTCATAAAAAACCATGGAAACTTCGTTCGAGTGTGAGAAACACAGGCGTCAAAATGCGCTCTCCTGTGTGTTCACATGTGAAACACATGTGTGTTTCCGCTCAACATTGAGCGGAACATTTTTAACGTAGGGGTTAAGGTGCTAAACTATTTTGATGCAATCTAAATAAATGAATGTCGGATGGTGCAAAGTCGGGAAAGTATGATGAATTGATCACACCACTCTAACATTGTCTCGATAGAAAATAATGCCCTGCGCAAGCTCTTTGATAATTTAATAATTAATTAGGGTCAATTGCTCACTTTAATTCACCTGGTTATAAAAAGTTTTTCTTCGAATTAATGGTCTAATTTCCAGCTAACTCGTAATAGACGATTCCCAGTCATACCAAATGAATAGTATAAACTCCTTCGAATGTAAATTGGCTTTTATGATGATTGAACGGATATATCCGCACTTGAATCATGATATATTTGCCTTAAAATTATTATACACAATCCATTTTTCATCATCTATTACCATCGAGGTTAAGAATTGACCAATTTTATTGCGCTTCAATAGAGAATCATAAGCAGAAATTGGGTCTATGAACAGTGCTGACTCAACACTATGTAAAGCACAAAATAGTGAAATACTAACAAATATAAATGATGATATCATAGATTGATCGAAACAATCATTATTAAATCATTTACCTTGATAAATTTTTATTATCAAGGTGATAATATAATAATTATATTATAATAAAAAAAATATATTTATATACATGGTTGCTATTATGTATGAAAACGGTCAAATATCTCGAGAAAACGTTCGAGGTTTCTTAATAAAATTTTGTACACAAACATCAGGAAATGTTTGCCACTTTTTGGGTATATTTTCATTTTTTTTCTTGTCTGTATATTTGAAATTCAAAACTAACTTGACTTTTTTTAATGATAACAGTACTTGAATTTAGCTATGTTGGAAACAGCATTTTTTTCTAAATTCAACTAGATAAATATTATATGGTTTTTTAATAGATTTTAAAAAATGGAGAAAAAAATGTAAAGAAAAATCATAAATATTGTTTTTAAATACCTTAAAAATATTCGGACACGTTAACAAAAAATAAATCTGGATGAATATGTATTAAAATAAGCGGTAATCTTCGAATTTTGTTTACTATAAACAGTAAAATGGTATAGACAGTAAAATGGGTCGTGTACCAAATAAAAAAAATATTCGTTTTGAAAACAGGCAATTAGAGCTATTTCATTATGAAAGGGGAAATTTATACCGAAAAATTGGGAAAATGCTTTAATTAAGTAAAAGTCCGGTTGGAGATAACGTCTAACGCTACAAAAATAAGGACCGAATTTTTCGAAGATGCAAACAGGCCGTCCAAAATTATTAAATGAAAGAGACCAACGTTTTTTCTTAAACAAGTACAAAAATCCCTAAAATTAGTGCATCTAAGCTCAAAATATTGGTGGAAAATCATTCTCAAAAAGTAGTCAGAAGCGAAACAAAACGCCGTTGTATAAGAAAACATGGATATCATAGACTTGTCACCTGGAAAAAGCCTTGGTTCAATAAGAAAAATATTTAATTCGACTGGATTTTGCTAAGAAGTACGTTTTGAAGTCTGAATTACTGGAACGACGTTATTATCCGTGATGAGTCAAAATTTAAGATTTTGACTCAGTGAAATGGTGTGGCGAATGGTTTATGGAGAGCTCAACACAAAAAATATTTGTCCAACTGTTAAACACGGTGGGGTAAAATGGACAAAAATATTTATTTCAATATTTTAAGGCAAAATCTGAAAGTAAGTGCGGAGAACATGCATATTACAAACTCATTTAAATTTTACCAAGACAATGATCCTAAATATAGTGCCAGTGTAATTCGCGAATGACTATTATACATTGCCCAAAAGAGATTAAAATGCCGCCTCAGTCACCTGACCTTAGTCCCATTGAAAACGTTTAGTATTATTAGGAAATTAAAATATGGAAACACGAAATTACTAATAAAGGAACTTTAAAGAAGTTATTAGAAGGATGGACTAAAATCGATGTAGATTTTAGATCGACGTAGAAATAAAACCTTTAGGAAAGGTAATTAAGGTCAAAGGTGGTCATACCAAATACTAATTATAAGTTATGTTTTTTTTACAGTTGATTTTTTTGTTGATACTAATTAATATCCAAACATTTTTGTGATTCTAAATTTATAAATTGATCTTTTTTATTGACGCATCTACTATTAATATGGATTTATAATTATTTAATACTTAAATTATGATTCTACTAGAACTGTTTATTACTTTCCTTAATAAATTATTTTTTATTACGTTTTATTTTTTTTTATTTTCATAAGCACACTTATAGCAAAATACTTGTCCTGATATTTTTGAGATCCACTTTATGAAGTAGACAATACTTTTGTTTTGCGATATAATGCTATCTAGTGCCAAAAACGGAACGAACTGTTATAGACATACTGTTTCATTACGAAATGTGAGTCGATCAAAAAGCTTGCAGTTTGTCTTTATTTCTTCCACGTTTTATAACAGCAGAGAAACCATAGATTCACCATTATGCAGCAGAAACGAAGGTGCTCTCCAAACAGCGGGCGAGAACAGTTGAGAGTGACCAAAGCTAAGCGAAAACAGTTCCATCTGTAGGAAATATTATGGCTAGGGTTTTCTAGAATTCTCGTGGTGTGGTGTTGAAAATCTCTCATATCTTTACCGCACCCTATATACATTTTTATTAAACAAACATTAGCAATGAGGCGTGTTGGACTATAAAATAATCTATTATATGTTTTAATATAATAAATTTTATTACGAAATAAATATTACAAAAGAAAATATTATGGAAAGTGGTATTCTATTATTTTATTCTTAACGTATGAACATCAATAACTTTACTGCGAAATACAAGTGGTATTAAAGATCATAGGCTGATTATTTTTTTTAATTCTTCTATGCTATTATTTATGTCTGCATGATATTATGGTGAAATCGTTAAAAAGGTGAAAGGTGTGGCGACGTGTAAGGTAAATGGTGATAACTGAATAAAACATGAACGCAATACTGTGAAAAATCGAATGAGTTCTTATAAAGCACGTCGGCAACTAGACTGATCAAAACATCTTTGAAAAGGGGACAAAAAAGACAGAAATATTTTCATTCAGTTCATGAAATAGTTCGGCAAATAAATTCGGTCAGTCCTTCAGAATGAAATAAAACACAAGGATCGTCCAAAAAGTTCTTGGCCGGACACAGAAGACCTAAAATGTTTGAGATTTTTATTTATCGATGAAGCCACTTTACAATACAGTATATAGGCGAAAATTCGAATTCCAATTTATTTTAATTAACATCCACGGTTACCGTGCATGTGATCTTCTGTGGCTCAAGAGACCTATTCTAGATCAAATTACACGACCACATTCCGAGCATTCGAACTAACTGGAAAGTGGGACGTATCTATTTTTAGGCCTCAGTCCTTGATTCTGCTGCACAAGTTGTCTCCATTTGGGTTCTACTAGAGGCAATAATTTTCCACTGAAGGCTAGCATTGGTGCTCTTTAATGTTTCACAAAAACATCTTTATAATGAAGTCAACCTTGCCTACGCTCGCCTGTGATCAGTTCGCCATACAATAAACATTTTTTAGATGATTCAGCTTGACCAAATGCCCCGCCCAAACTTGGATGCTCTCTTTCCTCACGAACTTCAAACGACAAACAGTTTGCCCCACTAAGAACTTCCTATTTGATCTTTTATGGTACCATTTGACCAACCCCATTATTTATTTCAGGTGACGTTGTTGCGTGCTCTCAGATGGTTCCTGTAGGGCATCCACGATGTACATCCGTAAACAAACAAAGGTACAATCACAGTTCGGTACTCAACCAACTTAACTTTCAAGGACAGATCATTATTTCTGAAAACTGTAGAGCACAGTTTCCAAAAACCTTTAAAAACGCAGCTGCAGTTGCAGATTTCTGAGCCCAGATCCCCGTTAAAGTCGATAAGACTACCTAGGTAGCTAATAGATTATACGAAGATCCAGATGCTTAAACATTGTTGGTATGAGGGGATGATTACCACAAACAACCATAATTTTAATACCAAGGCATATTGGTATTAAAATTATACATGAATTCTGTGATGTAGAGTATTGGAATTTAAAACTTGGCTTTAAGGCCGGCTAGATTAAAGAGGCCTCCATCAGTCAATTCAATACATTCAAGAAATTCAGTACATTTAGATCAACGGCATTCTAAGTTTTTAAAACCTCCTCAGTAAATTGCGATTTCTCCAACTCTCTAAATGAGCGATTGTCTCAATAAATCTTTGTTCAACGAGCCATTTCTTCAGGTTTTGAAAATGGGAGCCAAATTCGGTAAATACAGTGCATAGGCAAGTGCTTCGAAGCAACGGTCATAGAGTTTTGCAGCCAGCAACCCGAGACGTACCTTTCTCGTAGTGAAAAAACATTTTTTCTCTTGAGCTAGACGTTAAGCCTGAACAGCACCCTTCAATAGATCCAATAGTGAAACGTAGTACTCTCTGGTGATGGTCCTGTCTTTTACCAGGTAGTCCATAAATATCACATCACGAGACTCTCAGAACATCGAAGCTTCGTTTCGTAAACGAAGGGGAAGAATTCCCTAAAGTGGAATTTAACTATTTTGACATGCCCGTTTGAATGAAACCCGATAAGACAAAATACTTTATCACAGCTCGAACTTCAATTTTCTTAATTTTTCAGTAACTGGCAAAATGTATTCACTTTACTCTATCACCACAAACCAACAGCTAAACGCACGCATCTGAACCTTCGCAGAATGTCATCTACTGAATCTTACTCGACAAATATCACGCTCATTTGGTCATAGCACTACACGAAGCACAACAGTAAGAAGCACCATACGAAGAAGACAAGCTTATTGCCCTTTGACAGATTGCCCAATAAATGGAGGTTAAAAAAAGTTATTGTCTATTCTAGGTTTTTTATCACTTTTAGTTTCAAACTAGCATAGGGTGTAAGAGAAATAACTTTCGCCAATGATTAATAAATAAGTTTAACTAACGATTCTCAGATCATTTGAAAGTAAAACATTCTTTACAACAAGGGTCAAAAACCTATGGGCTTCCGCCTAAACAAATTAAAATATTATTAAATCACCAATTGAAAAGCTATGATAAAAATTATTATTTTAAGCCAATATGCGTAAAAGCATATTTGGTATATATTAATTAGTTATAATTACTTAACGAATAAACTAATGAGCGTTGCCTAAAATAATTATTTTTCACGTCAAAGTTATAACGTCGCCTGCATTCAAAATGACTAGAAAAATGATTTCTAGCCATTTCTAGCCATTTCTGCCAAAAATGTATTATATAGGTGAAAATCATCATATGCTTCTTATTGACGGAGAAGCTTGTATTAATATTTTTTATATGTTGGTGACCAAATTAGAGTGCCAGGACATTTTAAACGTGTTTAAGAAAACTGATTATAATGGTACCAGGCTTGCAAAGGCTCAAATGGTGGACATTTTGAACAATTAATTTAATAAAACAATTAATCGTGTGTTTTTTAATGTGACGTAAATATTTTATAACATTAATTAATTATGGTGTGAAAAATTAGTGCTAGTAATGCCGACTTTGATATTAAATGATATTATTGTGAAAATTTTCCTTTTTTTTGTAACATAACAAGCCAAATGTAGGCTGAAACTTTTGGAATAAATGACTATAAAATATTCAATTTCGGAATAATTACTTAAGAAGCTAATGAAACAAAAGACTAAATTTTCACGTCGCCAAATACCAGTTTGCATTTTGGATAAAAATTTTAAGGAAACTTTTTGTTCAAAATAATGCAAATAATGGTGGGTTAAATTTAAGAAAGTGATTTTCCTTACGCCCTGTATAACTCCTCGTAAAAGTTTTCCATAATATGTAATATTTCGCATCGGTTTCTTATCTCACTTCCAGTTTGATTCTTTAGAGATATTACTTGTTTAAACTTTTCAACCCATTATTTTTCTCTGTTCACATTTTGATTTATTGCTCATAGTGTTCATATCACTTCTACGAGAGTTGCTATTTATGTATCCTGAATTGGCAACAATGGTGTTGATAGGCACCATCTGACATATACATCGTAAAGTTTGACATTGTTGACTGTATAAATACTAAGAATGTTTTGTTATACAGACGGTACTTGTGTTGTTTAGGTACTTGAAAGTTTCATCTCAGTCAAAATATGGAATTAATTCGTGAGAATTTTCGTGCGATGATTTACTACGACTTTCGACGTCGATTATCTGAACAACGGTGCATAAATCAACTCACTTCGACTTATGGCGATGAAGCACCATCTAAAACCACGGTATATCACTGGTTTAATGAATTAAATCGTAACGATCAGCAGTCGAGTATATGGGTCTTTCAAAAGGAGCCAAATCCAACAAAAGTTTTTCGCACAAGATGCACTTCGAAGCAAATGGTCGCATATTTCTTTTGGTAAAAATGGGCATGTGGCTACAGTGCCACTCAAGAATCATAGAACGGTCAATTCTGAATGGTATGCAACCATTTGTTTGATAAAAGTCTTTGAAGAAATAAGTAAAAACAACCAGCGACGCAGAATTATTCTTCACCAATGACAACGCGAGCTCTCACACATCGGACCGAACAACTCAATATTTGACCGGTCAAAACATCGAATTGATGGGTCATCCACCGTACAGTACTAATTTGGCACCCAATGATTACCTTTTGTTCCCATCTGTGAAGAATAAACTAAGAGGTCAACGATTTTCGAAAGAAAATCCAACCGCCAGAAAAAGCGGTCGATGCGTTCAAAATGCATGTTTTGGAGGTACCTCAATCGGAATGGAAAAAGTGCTATGAAAATTGGTTCAAACGTATGCAAAAGAGTATCGATCATAGCGGAGAATATTTAAAAAAAAAAAAACAATAAAACCATTTTCGATGATAAATATCTATTATTATTATTCATTATACATAAATAGCAACTCTCGTGCATTATTATTTTTCTTACTTCTCTTGCTAAAATTCTGATGATGTGCGTGCGGGACATTCATTCTCGTGGTGAAAGAGTATTTTTATCGCTTGAGCTAGACGACTAACCTGAATAGCATCCTTCAATGGGTCCATTAGTGAAGCGTAGTACTCCATGGTGATAGTCCCCTATTTTGATATATCATGGTCATTTGGTGTTAGCACCATAAGAAGAAGCAACACACAAAACACCACTGTAAAGAGCACCACTCGAAAAAGAAGACAAGCTTATTGCTTTTTGACGGATTGCCCAAAAATGGAAGTTGAAACTGCGATACCTCAATCGGAATGGAAAAGGTGCTATGAAAATTGGTTCAAACGTATGCAAAATGAATCGATCATAGCGGAGAATATTTTGAAAAAAAACCATTTTCGATGATAAATATTAATTATTAGAAAACATCCGTGGTGCGATGAAGTTTGCGAGTAAGTAAAGTAAAGCATTCAAAGAGTGGAACAGTCAAAAAACAGCAATAAACTATAACATCTTTTTGGAAGTAAGAAAAGAAACATCGAAGCTAATTAGATAAACTAAAAGAAAATATGAAGATAATCAACTTTTTGAAGATTTCCAAAAAAATAACACCCGAAATTTTTACAAAACATTTAAAACCAGATTAATAGGCTTTCAACCCTAAAGTATTTGTTTCCAAAAGGAAAACGGACAATTAGCTCTAAATAACCAAGACAATTGCAAAGAACTTGCGAAAAATTTTGAACAACTATTCAACTGTACTGAGCCCTTAAACAGATTACCATCACTAAACCCTAAGCAAACAAACCCAGATTCATTACCACCGAATAAAGATGAAATAACGGAAGAAAAATAAACGGATTCCGGAAGATTGGAAAGATGCTCCAATCCATCCACTACATAAGAAAGGAGATAGAATAGATGTAAACAACTACAGAAGGATATCTCTTCTCCCAGTTTGTTACAAGTTTCTATCTCAATGTCTACTAGACAGAGCACAGTTGGAACTTAAAATTGCTGAATATCAAGCAGGTTTTCGACCGGGCAAATCCTGCCCTGAACAGATCCTGAATCTAAAGTCGATCCTAAGACATCTCAGATCCATTCGAAATTAAAACTGGATTGAGACAAGGAGATGGACTCTCGCCACTGTTATTTAACTATGTTCTAGAAAAAGTAATACAGGAGTATTACTTCAACCAACATCAAAATTGATTGTCTGGCGTTTGCTGATGATCTAACAATTTTGGATCAAGATATATTAACGGCACAAAAACAGATTGAAATCCTAAAAGAAACAGCAGAAAAGGTAGGACTCCAAATTTCCTTTGAAAAGACGCAATACATGGCCTGCAACAGACTAAGAACCCATTTCTAAAAACAAAATATGGTAACATCAGACGGGTCTCTCAATTCAAATATTTGGGTGAAATAATCATGACATAGATGTCAAAAAATGGAAACTGTATTGAGACTTACACAGAATATTTACAATAAAAATGCATATCTAAAAACACACAACTGAGACATTACAACGCATTTATTAAGTCAGAATGTCTATATGGGGCAGAAACGCTCATTTTGAATAGAAAAAGAGACATCGAGGAGATTGAAAATACGGAAAAAATCATAAGAAAAATCTTAGACCCCAAACAAATAAATAGCACAACATACCGACTTCGAAAAAACCAAGAAAACAAACAATACACAGATATACAAAGCGATATGAGAAAAAGAAGACTTAAGTTTTACGGACACATAAACGGATTGGAATGTTGGCCAGAGAAAAAATGTTAAAATTTTGAGTCCCTCGTATTTATTACGCAACCAAAATACGCAACCAAATATGTGAAAAATATTTTCAACGAAAACATAAACATAGATTGTAAATAACACACAACGATGAATACAAAGTTATTGAAAATTGCTCTACATATTGAAATTGAAAATGATGACAAAAATTGCAAGAAACGCTATTTTTAAAGAAGACAAGATAAAAGGGTTATATATACTTAATTTAGGTGATGGAAGGTTATATTTTAAATAAAGAACTTTTTTCCTGGTAATCTTCCCTTTTCCACTTAAAATTCTGGAGCAAACAAGGTTTGTATTATAATATAACAAAAAAAACATAATATACATTCTGCCGCCTAAAAGAAGACTCATAACATAATATTATTCCGATTTTTCTTTTCTATTAAAATCTCTCCTCTCTCCAAACGTTTAATCTCTAAATCTCTAAATTCGCCAATCTCCGCCTTCCTCCATTCAAAATACAGGACCCATTCCCCTTCTCCATCTCGTTTTCCTTCGGCCAGATTTTCTTTTCTTCCTCGACTGTGAATGAGCCCATCAATGGACCCCGAAAGAAGGGGAATCCACTTCACGTTGCCAGATTTATTCGTCATCACCGACAGCAATCATTCCAAAATAATTATTCTCCCTATTTTCCAAGACATTTTGCTAATGACGGCAACATGGCTTCGAATAGTTCTGGAAGGAAACGGAAGGATTCAAGGGAAATCCTTTCAGGTTCGATATCAGCTGAGAATTGGCGGCGCACGCGTATATTTAACGTCCTTGTCCTTCGGGCCCTAACCCACCCCAACGAGGGGGTGAGGTGAAAGATGGGGGAGCGAAACCCTCGCATCTGTGTTGCCAGCGCTCGTGACTCCTTCGGAGTGCCGGAAAGTGAAAGCGGATCAGCGAGCATGGAAAATGGGCGTATTTGAAGCATTGGTTTAACTAAATTGGGAACTAAGCAAGAGAGATGGAGTGAGCGTTGATAAGAGGGGGAAAGAGGGTTATGGTGGCAGTGAGGATTGTTGAAATTAGTAGGAATTGGACTGTTGTTTGTCTAGATTAATTAATAACAGTTCGAATTTATTTTCCGTTCTGTAATTGTTTTAATTCAAGTGATCTACAAAGACAAATTGAAAAATTCTCAGCTTGATATACAGTGTGTCCAGGATAAAGACTTACCACCACCTTAATTTTTTTATTTCTGGACCGATTGTTATAAACTTTCTTTTGTTGGATAGATCTCGGAAAACGGCATTAAGAAAGTGTACCACATGTTTTTTTGCTAATATCATGGCCAAATGCGTGAGCTTTTATCGCTGTCATTTTCGAGAAGTACTATTAGGATTTTTTAGAGAAAAACTAACAACCGATTCTTGACCAGCACCACCTTAAACCAATCGGTATCGATTTTCATGGTTCTAAATTACCGGGTGTCCCAGATATTGGTGATATTTATATTAAAATGTTTCTAATAATTACATGTACTTTTTGTTATTAAAACTATGTATGCCATGGATATCAAAAATTGTAAACTAATTAACAAATGTCACTTGGGCTGATTGATTTGTGTTATAGTAATTTCAAACGGCAATAATGTTTTATTCTTTAGAAGAAAGGAAAGGATTTACGGTTAGCGACGCATCAGCAAATACAAGGCTATTTAGCAACTGGACCTACAGCTTAACGTGGGGGTTCCGAACCACGGTCATCAGCCACTGACAACCCAGGCCAGCACCCCCCCTTAGGCTATCAACTTTTGGTTATGTGCTTACCCATAAGTCTATCTGGAAGCCTACCGACTGGCGAGTGATCAACGTAGAACACTTCTCAGAAGGCATCCGACCTTACCCAGCCTTTAACTAGCGTGACTGAGAGGTAATTCGTTGTCGGATTTTACACTCTTGCCTAGAAATAATCACAAACATTTAGAAAGTAAACAGACAGAAGAAAGAAAGAGAAACAACCACCCGAGCGCTGGAATCGAACCAACTACCGCTCCAATGCGGTTTCGGCTAGTAAGCCATTACTTCTTTTTTTTGCTATTTCGGCAGCTATGTCAAAGGAATCTAAAACAAACTAAATCTTTTATGAATTTATATTTTAGGTTCAACTTTTTTTCCTTGTCTTGACTAAATGTTTAATTTTGTTCTTAGTTACATCGTATTTTCGTACATTTGTATATTAATTTAGTTTTAACCATGTCTGACTCGTATAGTAAAGAGGAAAAACGACTTCAAGACTTATGGAATGAAATATTATCCCACAATAAAAATAATTGTAGTGAATGTGGTGATGTGTATTTGTCTGACGCCTATTCGCCAAACAGCGATTTTGAATCAGATGAAGTAGATAGTAGCAGCAGTTCTGAGGATTTTTCTCTTCAAGAAAAAAGAGTGAGAATTGACAAGAAACAAAATGAACTTAATCAAAATCGAACAAAATGTGCCTAATCAAAATAAGGTGCCTTCAAACAGCAGGCAAAATATCGATACCGATATTTATAGTATGCTGTACAAGATGTACAAGATTGTATGCTGTATGTAGTACAGCAGTAGTATGCTGTACAAGATTACGATAAACCTGTTAGTATTGAAGAATTAGACTTTCTGATATGGAGTTCTTCTGTGGAGCATCTTTCAACCAATTTCCTTATATTATAAATAATCCTGGGGTAAAAGCTCATTTATATATAGATCAATAAACATCCTTACGATGTATTCAAACTGTTTATAACAGATGAAATAGTAACTTTTATTTTAAAAGAGACAAACCGTTACACCCATCAACAACTGGCTGGAGACAGCAAGCCTAAGTCAGAATAAAAAAAAGATTCCTACAACAAATGAAGAAATTGAAAAATTTCTAGGCGTGTTATGTAGTATGCCATCACTGAGGTCATACTAGAAAAAAGTCCGTTATATTCAAATCGCATTTCCAAACTTATTCCTCGAAATAGATTTGAATTACTCTTGGCTATTGTATGTGGCATTTTAGCAATAATCAAAACGCGGCGCTCGACGAAAATCGACTCCGAAAAATATCTCCCCTGACCACACAAATTGTAAAAAGATTTCAAGATCTTTATACTCCTGGTTTGAAAGTTTGCATTGATAAAACCATAGTTCCATTCCGAGGTAAACTTAGCTTTAGGCAGTACATAAAAAATAAAAAATATAAATTTGGCACTGATAAAGCTGAAGAAGGACAAGCGTTTTCAAATGTAGTCCTTCTCTCATGCAAAACCTATAGGATTCGGGTCGTCAATCATTAACAGACAATTATTATACTAGTGTCTCGTTAGCTACTCAACTTTTGAATAGAAAAACGCATTTGGTTGGCACTTTACTTAATAATCGAAAATACAATCCAAAGGAACAATTCTTCTATTGGAACCTTTGGTGTGAAACACTAAACTTGAAGAGATTTACCACTAAACACCAAAACACTTTTTTGAACTGCTCGACGCACGTTTCGCTAACCATGTTAGCATCATCAGGAGATAACATGGTTAGCGAAACGTGCGTCGAGCAGTTCAAAAAAGTGTTTTGGTGTTTAGCGGTAAATCTCTTCAAGTTTAATCCAAAGGAAGTGGTGCAAAAAAAGCTTACGTCTGAAGAAATATATGCAAAAGAATGTAACACAGGAATTATGGTTTGTAAATGGCGTGATAAAAGAAACGCCCTTGTTCTAAGCACCCTCCATAAAGACAATATGAAAACAGTTCAGCAACGAGATGGAGAAAGTGAGAAACCTGAGGTAATTTTGGATTATAATGAAGCAAAAATATACATTGATTTGGCAGATCAGATCAAAGCTCATTCGCATTGCTTACGCCGAGGTACTAAGTGATACGGAAAACTTGCCGTTCGAGAAAAATTACGTCTAGCTTTATTGGGCATTTCTAAAACTATAAAATTCAAGAAGACAAGCAATGTGCCCCAGAGAGTGAACATATTTTGCAAAAGCAGTCTTCACGTTTGCTCTGTGTTGTGTGTTATCGTGATATGAAAATTAAACAAGGGCAAATAGTGGCGTTGAAAAAAATTTTCAGTGTTTTTTTATTAACCATAGTTTTATGCAAACGTAAATTTATTTATATTTTTGTTATTAGTAATATTTTCTAAAAGTATACATTTGTTTTAGTATTTTTTGTACTTGTGAATTATTTCTAATAAATGTTTATATAAATATAAATCCATTTGAATTGTTATTATAGTTGTAGAACAAATTCTAAGATCAAAGAATGAAAGAAAAATATAAAAATTTATGGGTGAACCAAGTAAGCAGAGACATGTATGCTGTATCGCACAATCAAATGTCAAATAAAGACAGAAAATCCTAAAAATTTTATGGATCAAAACTATATGTTGTCTCCCCGGCCACGCTCTTTTAGTCTCTATAAAAGAACCAGTAAAGCGAGACATATATTGTGCTACGCAGCCAAATTAAATCGATTGGAATGAGCCGCAACATATATGCTACGGAGCCTAGAGATGTAAATTATGTGCGACATACATATACCCCATGGCGCTTACCGTATTAATAACAGGATGCTTGGCGGAAAAAGAAGGAATCTGAAAAAATGGAAGAATAGTGGCAAGAAACAAAAAAAGCTGGAAAAACTTTGTGCATGAAAAATACTTTTAGATAAAGGAGGCTGCATTGATTTTGATTTTAGGATTTACCATGAAGTTTCTCAATAAAAAATCCATGAATACACCAGAATAATTTTCTTTTTTTATCTTTGCAATACCTTGAATACTTTTGGGTGTAATTGTCCGAAATTTCATAAAGCTTAAAAACTAATTTTAATCCTAAATATCAAAAGAAATATTAATGATAAAGTTGCCAATTATAATCCAACAAAGAAAAGCAGCTCTTTGTATTATACAAAGCAAGTTTTCAAATAAAAAATTTCAATGCAAAACACCTGAAGACTATCTCCTTATTTATCTTTATAAGAACTTCTTTTGTTTCGAAATTTCATAAAGTTTAAAGACTGATCAAAATCGTTCACCATATTTTAACCTCCCGATATCAAAGCAACCTTTTTGATGAACAAACAAGAATTGAAACAAAACCTGACTCGCCAGATAAGCGTCCTTATCCCAGTTATTAATTAGTCGCCCTTGGGCACTTCTCCAACAGGTTTAGGTAGTTTAACAGATCAGTTAAGGGTTAAATTAAAGGAAAATAAAAGAGAAGAGGTTTTTGCAGATACCGTTATTGCCACAGGAAAGCTGTATATATTTAATGTGTAATAAAAACGTCTAAAAGGTTTTCGAATAAGGTATAATTATAGTTTGAAAGTATATGATCTTTTGTCCTTTTACCGTAACCACTGATAATTAAAAATATTAATTAAGTACGATTTTAATATTAGTTTAAATATACAGGTTCCCTAAAATGTAACGGAAGAGAGTAAGTGAACCTGTACACACACATGTATGATGACGCTCAACTACTGTTGTCTCATTGGACGCAGTCGAAAGAAATCTGACATTGCATATATACGCCATCCGACGTGAAGTCGGCGAAAACATTGGTTGTTGGCTGTGGATAGGGTCTCCCTATTCTTGATGGGGGAGCATGTGTAGGTGCCCTGAAGTGCCTAAACATCAAGAGACGAAACATATGCCCTCCAGTTGAAGGGATGGGTGGGGCTCATCTGCAGTCATCAACCAACTAAAAAAAAAAAAAGAGACGCAGGTTGTTGTGTGTTGCACATGAGGTTGTGGAACCCAACGGTTGGGTGTATGATGACGCTCAACTAATGTTGTCTCATTGGATGCAGTCCAAACAAATCTGATATATATATATATATATATATATATATATATATATATATATATATATATATATATATATATATATATATATATATATACAGGCATTTGGGTCAATATGGTATTTAAGAGCAAACTCCCACTTTGTCTGAAGACAAAGGTTTTTAATCAGTGCGTGCTGTCTGTTTTGACATATGGAAGTGAAACATGGACACTTACATCACAATCGGTTCAAAAGTTTCGGGTTGCACAGAGGGGAATTGAAAGGTGCATGCTTGGCTTTACAAAGCGGGACAGAAAGACCTCCATATGGATCAGAGGACAAACGAAGGTATGTGACATCATTGGAAGGGCGAAAGGGTTGAAATGGAAGTGAGCAGGTCATATAGCGAGACGATGCGACAACAGATGGACCAAAGCAATTCTGGAATGGATACCGCTTGATCTTAAACGCCCGCGAAGAAAGCCGAAAACACGATGGACGGATGACATCATCAAGTATATTGGACCCGAATGGCAGAGGAAAGCTCAGGACCGTGCGAATTGAAAGCATGCTGGGGAGACCTTCATCCTGCAGTGGATCGACAATGGCTGAATGATGATGATGATGAAGCTGATGATATATATATATATATATATATATATATATATATATATATATATATATATATATATATATATATATATATATATATGTATAGATAGACAGATAGATAGATAGATGTGCATCTATGCAACCCGATATAAAAAAAAATCTGTTATAAATGGTATCATTTCTAGTGCAAAAAATTAATCTTTTTAAATATTCACGTACAGTAAATTCTGATAATATTATATCATAGTTAAACAGATGCATCTCAAGAAATTGCAAATAAACGATGTAGTTGATTCTTTTTTCCTAAATATTTTGACCACAAGACCTCATTAACTTTAACAGTTATAACCCTGTTCAAGATACAAACACAGCATCTCATCAATCGTTATTCTATTTAACAACAGTTATCAATGGGAGCTTTTCAAATACATAAATTACAAACTAACAAAGACCTTTTCGATTTGAAATATGAACAATAAACCTCAGATCCGTTAACGACGAATCTAAAAACAAACTAAGAAAAAATCTTTACAACTACTTTAACTGCCGCAATTTCAACCTGAATATATAAATATTGTTCGAACTTTCGCAAAAGATTTACCAATTAATTCACGGTGATAAATTACATTGACCTTCGACGGCTATGGATCAAGTCCATTGTTTTGAATTTTTTACACTTTCTCGTTGCAAGATGGGTGTGTGTGTTAAACGATGATTCGTTACAAACGGCTTAGCATGAGAGAAAAAAGATTATTTATTCAGCCGGTACATGAATTTATCTGTGAATTATAAAGGGTTATCAGTTTTATGCTTCGGGAAATAAAATTTAAAAAACACAAAGAATTGAGATTTCGATGATTTTTTTAATTTTATTGTTTGGACTTTGCCATTAATTGTGGAAAACATCATTTAAAGGTCTACCACGTGACCGCTTGCACGACTCAATCATTTTTGGCATTGTCTACGTAAACACGATCTTTCGCGTAGCCCCACAAAAAAAAGACCATGATCTGGGCGGCCAATTGACATCATCAAATCTCGAAAATACGCAGCCTGGGAACTTCTCACGCAATAAAAAAAATTGGTTGTGTTGTGTGACCTGTGGCGCCGTCTTACAATACAATACACGTCCAAATGCAAAATACGTCACAATGTGCCGTAACACAAACCCATAGACTGTGGATGCCGAGGAATCGATAAATTTGGGTCTTTAGCCACACTTTCACTAATAGCAGCGATATTCTCCATCGAGGGAGCGTTACGATGATGGAGATGACTGTGTTGGAAATTGTGTACTCAGAAAGACGATTCTAGCGACCACATTCTGCTCGTAAGGCGCGAATCGTGGCTACGGCAGACTTACCATTTTTGTAAAAACTTTAAACAATTCTAACGCGTTGTTCGGTGGTTAAACGATCCATATTGTAAAATGGCAAACCTTAAACTAGGCAAATCACACTTCGGATAAAATCTAATTTAGATAGATGTCAACATACAAGGCTGTATTTTCCAAACCGTTTTGGATTTATTTAGCAATACCTGAAAAAAAAGCTAAAATTGCTTGTTGTAAACTGATTATCTGATAAACTGATTAAATTTGAAACGCCGGGTGGGCGTTTACCGGTTAAGGTGGTAAACCAATTCGTCTATCTTGGGACTTTAACCCTCAAGAGAAGCACTATATAAGGGATACCCAGGGAAAATTAAAAGAGTTTTTCGCTTATAAATAGCCACGTTGAGAAGATGACTTTGAGTGGGGGAAATTTTTTATTATCCCCAATACAGATTCACCATTGCCATTTTAAGATGTGAATACGAACAAAAATATAAGTGACCGTAGTGAGTCTATGGGTATACGTCACCTACTGGTGTTTTGTCAGTATTTGGTCAATAAATAAAAACCGTTAAATAACCTTTTTGCACAAATAGTGTTTTTAGTCTCTAGTCAATGGAATTAGAAATATTATTAATTTTTGGAACATTCTATAGATATAGTATTTTTCTATACTGATTAAGGTTTAAATTAAAAGAAAATATTAAATTGGATAATTTAATCAAAAGACATTAATAATCAAAGGCATACGGGCATGTGCTCGTGATATGGTATACCCATGTGCTCTTGAATCGGGAACCGCTGAAGTGCTTCTCTTGAGGATTATACCGAACAAAGACGATAACACTCAGAAGATCAGAAGAAGATGCGAAATGGTAATATGGCAATGACAATGGCAAGAGAAATTTTAGAAAATCTGGAGGTATAGGAACATAACGCAGAACATAAACAAATAGAGAGTAAAAGCCTTAGTTTTTCCAGTATCGCTATATTCCGCTGAAACATAAACCATTAAAAAAGGAGACCTCTAGCGCATTCATTCTTTGAACTTTGATACTTGGACGTGTCCTTTGCATTCCAATCCAAACAAACGAACACATCCGTTATCTAAGAAATTAATAAACCCACCAAGCTATTCCAAATTATTCCGGCAATAAGCTCGAAAGACTGGTGGTACAGAGACTTATCGCGGGTTTTTAGATCACGCGGTTCTAGACCTCCAAAAGATGGAGAGATCATATTAAATATCCAACTCGTACATCTCTCCAGCCAAGGAAGGCAGAAATAGAGAACGCTGGCGAGAACTAATCCGAAAAGTACGCAAGCGAAATAAGCTACTATTGATCAAATAACATAGGAAACTTGATAGCAACTGTTTCTCTTCTACTGGTCTGTTTCTGGTTCATTTAAAAATAAGACTCTATCTAAATTGTAAAGTAATTTCATAATCCCTTTTAAATTTTCTTTTCCTCAAATACAACAATATTGTTTATTAGAGTATGATCTCCGTTTAAGTTTTCGAAGAAAGATCATTTTCACAGCAAAGCTAAACAAATATTCCCGCTTTAAAAGACAGGAAGCTATTTTTATAAAAGATAATTATTCAGTTTCTGAAATGTCAACAGGAAAAATACATCCGCCAAATATATACTACGAGGGTTGTCATTTATGTATCCGAAATAATAAATAAAAACAAATATTTATGATTGAAAATTGTTTTATTGTTTTTCAAAATATAACAACAAGCATTTTGAACAAATCAACCGCTTCTTCTGGCGTCAAAAATCTTTGGCCGCGTAGTTTATGCTTCATGGACGGGGACCAAAAGAAATCATAGGGTGCCAAATCAGAACTGTACAGCAGATGACCCATTCATTCGAAGTTTTGACCAGTCAAATATGAGTTGCCAGATCTGATATATGAAAGCTCGCATCGTAATGGTGAAGAATGATCCTATGTCACTGGTTGATTTTTCTTTTTCCTTCAAAAACTTCTGGCACACAAATGATTGTGTACGATTCAGAATTGGCCGTTCTACGATTCTCTAGGGGCACTGTAGCCACAAACCCATTTAACCAAAAAAAAAACAGGCGACCATTTGCTTCGAAGTGCTTCTAGCGCGAACAAGTTTTATTGGGTTTGACTCATTTGAAAGACCCATACAGTCGACTGCTGTTTACTTTCGGGCTCATACGCATACATCCAAGTTTCGTTGCCTTTGTACACGGCCTTTGGCGCACCATGATTATATTTTTTCTACAAATCTTTTTCACGGCTAAATGTTTATGTAAAATATTGCGTATACTTCAATCTCACGGTATGTCACATGACGATCTTGCTTTATCAGTTCGCGTACAGCATCAATGTTTTCTAGCACAACAACTGATTTTAGACGACCTTCTTTAAATTCGTCTGTGAGAGAATGACAACCACGACTGAATTCACTAAACCAGTTATACACCGCGGTTTTAGATGGTGCTTCATCGCCAAAAGTTGAAGTGGATTGATCAATGCACTGTTGTTGAGCAATGCACCTTTGTACACGGCCTTTGACGCACCA
Source organism: Cosmopolites sordidus (assembly GCA_031761425.1). Taxonomy (NCBI): domain Eukaryota; kingdom Metazoa; phylum Arthropoda; class Insecta; order Coleoptera; family Curculionidae; genus Cosmopolites; species Cosmopolites sordidus. The sequence continues at coordinate 745,704 of JARFXV010000314.1, read as the reverse complement.
TGATTATATTTTTTCTACAAATCTTTTTCACGGCTAAATGTTTTTGTAAAATATTGCATATACTTCAATCTCACGGTATGTCACACGACGATCTTGCTTTATCAGTTCGCGCACAGCATCGATGTTTTCTAGCACAACAACTGATTTTAGACGATCTTCTTTAAATTCGTCTGTGGGAGAATGACAACCACGATTGAATTCTCTAAACCAGTTATACACCGTGGTTTTAGATGGTGCTTCATCGCCAAAAGTTGAAGTGGATTGATCAATGCACTGTTGTTGAGATACTCCATGTCGAAAGTCGTAGTAAATCGTCACACGAAAACTCTCACGAGTTAATTCCAGTTTTTGACTGAGATGAAATTTTCAAGTCACTAAACATACAAATAGTATCCGTATGATTAAACGTTCTGAGTACCTATTCAGTCAACAATAGCAACATCATTATTGTCAATTCCGGATACATAAATAGCAACCCTTGTAGAATGTTTGTTTAAAAAAAAACATATTATTGAAAGGTATGAGTGTTTAATAGATCTTAACTTTCGTGTTCCTTTCTATAAGTTTACATCTTAAAACAACTATAAACTAAACAACTAAACATCTATAAACAAACTACAACAAATTAATTTTGTTACCCTTCATAGTAATATTTGATATAGTTTGATAGTTTATGATTTGAATGTTGTATGTTAGATATGATTTAAAGTAGTAATATTTGAGACCATGAGGGAAATGGAGATGTCATTTTAGCTTATTGGATTAACCCGGATGAGAATGCTAATTCTTGACTGGCTTGACCTAATTCTTTGCCTCCAAACTTTAGCAGCTGTTAAAGTATGTTACCTATCCCGGAAGCTTTATTGCTTTTTGAGTTGCAGTGGTTTTTTGTTCTTCTCTGATAGTTCCGTTTCAAAATATGTCTTCCATCTGCGCCCTTGATCAAAATATCTCTATGGTGAAAGCTTTTAACTAGTTCACTGATTATTTCGGATTTTTTTTGCAGGTTTCAGGGTTCAGTTTTTCAGTTTTTATTTCAGTTTCAGTTTGGGATTTTAGTTTCAGTTTACCTTTCGCTGTCATACCTTTCTACCATGTGATCTCAGACTCGCCTCAATATTATTTCAGGTTTTAAAACTTTTTATTTGTTACTCAATTTTGGCTTTATCTTCTTCTTTTTCTTTTTGTCGCCTTTTCTTGCATGTTTTTTTATTTTAATTGTTGCTTTTACTAGAACTTTACTAAAGCATATTACCCATAGATGCACCTTTTTGTTCCTTTAAAATATTTACTCCCAGCTTCTTGTAATTTACACCCCAGCGATTAAATTATTATCCGCGACTCTCAGATATATAACAAGATAACATCTGTATATATATATATATATATATGTATATATATATATATATATATATATATATATATATATATATATATATATATATATATATATATATATCGCCATCATCATCATCAGCCCGTGTCGATCCACTGCAGGATGAAGGCCTCTTCAGCATGCTTCCAACTGTCATGGTCCTGGGCATTCCTCTGCCACTCGGGTCCAATATACTTAATGATGTCATCAATTCATCGTGTTTTCGGTCTTCTTCACGGACGTTTCAAGCGGAATCCACTCCAGGATTGCCTTGGTCCATCTGTCGTCCCATCGGGTCGCTATATGGCCTGCCCATCTCCATTTCAATTGCATTACTCTTCCAATAATGTCACAGACTCTCGTTTGTTCCCTGATCCATGCGCAGGACTTTCTGTTTCGTCTTGGAATGCCAAACATACATCTTTCCATTACTCTCTGTGCTACCCGAAGTTTATGAATTGATTGCGATGTGAGTGTCCAGGTTTTACTTCCGTATGTCATAAAGGGTAAAACGCATTAATTGAAGATTTTTCTTTTCAGGCAAAATGAGAGTCTGCGCTTAAACACAATGTGGAGCTCCATTGAAATCCTCTACCCAAGATATATAAAACTGTTCAAAATCTACAAATCCCTTCCTAAAACTGAAATTCTGCTGTCCTGAGCGAAGTTATTGAACATAACCTGGAATGGTTCGCCAGCTCTTTGCAGTTCTTGTATGCGTCTTTACAGCTCCTCTGGGTCTTGTGAAAGGAGAACGATATTATCTGCAAATCTAAGATGGTTTAAATTTGCATCTTTACACCATCATGTTCCCAATCCAGTTTACGGAATACTTCTTCAAGGCTATCCGAGAAAAAATTGGAGATATTGCGTCACCCTGTCGTACACCTCGTTCTATATTAATTCCCACTTCCCCATCCCCCATCAAGGTGAATTGTGGCTGTAGCTCCATCATATATCGATCCTAATATGTTAACATATGTTTTATCTACCCCTTGGCTAAGCAGTGCATCCATTATTGTATGCTTTGAGATGGAGTCAAATGCTTTTTCGTAGTTGATAAAAGCCAAACACAGTGGCATGGTGTATTCGTCTCGTGGCATGGTGTATCTATCACCTCTATTGTCTTGCTCACCAGTTCCATATGGGCCAGTTGCATTTTCGTCAGTTCTTGTTGTTCCAATTCTAGCATTAAAATCACCCATCAGGATTTTGTACCTACATTTCTCCTTGTATAAAAGCTGGGCCACATCATCATAAAATTCCTCAATTTCCTCATCCCTATGGCTTATAGTTGGTGCATAAGCTTGGACAATTTGAAGCCTCTACCTCTTGACCTGTTCGTCAGGGGTGACCCTCCCAGGTGCATAGACTCCAGACGGTATAGCTCAAAAATTCATTACCCTACCCAAACCCACGTCACTTTACCACGTCAATTCATATATATATATATATATATATATATATATATATATATATATATATATATATATATATATATATATATATATTTGCGCCCGTTTAGGTGCCATCGTATCGTCTGTCTATGTGCTGAACTGTAGAAGTTTATAATGTTTAAGAAAATTGAGTCGCCCGCCAACTGTGAGATACGATGTGTAATTCAGTACTTGAGTGCAAGAAACTTAGCAGCAGCAACACCGTCAGATTTGTGAGGTTTACGATGATAATGCTATGAGTTAATACAGTTCGAAAGCGGGTGAGAATCTTCAAGGAGGGGAGGGTTAATGTGCATGATGAGCCACGCCCTGGATGAACTCTGGTTTCTCACAATTTGGTTCGTAATGCAGACAACAAAATTCGAGAAAACCGGTCATTGACGATTTCAAAGTTATCAAGTGAATTTCCACGGGTTTCAAGGTCAGCTTTTACACCATTGTTTCGGAGAAACTGAATTATCGAAAATTGTGTTCTTGATAGATTAGAAGACTGCTTTCTAACGAAACAAACAGGTCACAAACAAACATATTTGGCTGTGCTTTATCGTTTTTGACTCGATACAATCAAGAAGGCGATGAATTGTTACACCACATCGTTACCGGAGATGAGACTTGGGTTTCACACATGACCACTGAGTCCAAACAACAGTCAATAAAATGCTGACACACATCGTCGCCAACCAGAGTGAATGCCAAACAAACAATTTCAGCACGAAAGATCATCGCAACTGTGTTTTGGGACATGATAAGCATTTTGTTAGTGCATTTTATGCCGAGAGGCATAACAATCAATTCTGATCAACAAGCGACGTGGCTTACTGTCTTCCGGTGTGATGTTGCTCCATAACAATGCAAGGCCATATTTTTCTGCACAAACACAAGGTCTAATCAGGTCTTTTGGGATGGAAACAACTGGATGATCCATCTTACAGTCCAAACCTTGCACCCAGTAACATTCACTTGTTTTTCGGTACTTAAAGGAGTTTCTTAGTGGTCAACGGTTCAATGACGAAGAAGTTAAAATTGCAGTCATGGATTGGGCTTCTTCACAGGCGGCAGATTTCTTTAACTTTGGAATTCAAAAACTTGTTGAGCGGTATGACAAAAGTTTGAAGGAGGATGGAAATTATCTAGAAAAGTAGATAAAAGTATGTAGAATATGGAAAAAAAAATTTTGATGTTATTTATAGTATTTCTTACTAAGAAACGAACCTTATATATATATATATATATATATATATATATATATATATATATATATATATATATATACATAAATTATACATAAATTTAATTTATTCATACAAGATTTTCGTAACAATATCCGCCCGAGATCTATCCTGTTATTCGAAATGTTTCTTTTAAAGTCAACAAAAATTTATTTGGTTGTGTGAATCCAACCGAATATAGGTTTCCACATCTCCATGTAAATCAAAAAGGAGAATAAAAAAAAAGACCAAGAAAGATACTCAAACTTTCAGGTCTCAAAATTTGGTTAGTTCAAATCGAATTGTCTGTTATATTTCAAACAAGCGACAGAAACTTCCAACAGAGGCGTTGGAACATTTTTTAGGGTACGATTTTTCCTTTGTATTAGGTCTCCAACTTAATTCTCGACCTTTACGTTTCATCCACTGCAGAACCTATTGGAATCAGAATTTTATTCCGCTGTATGATTATTTTAAAGCGCCATTTTTCAGCTTCAAAATGAAGTTTAACATACGAGCTTACTGCGAATATAACCTGAAAAATGAGTTATAGATTCGATGGCATTTGAAAAACTAGTTAGAATCCAGCTGTTTTCTCGCCTTTCAACTGAAAAAAATGCTTCGTTAGCTCTGGATTTGTGCAGCTTTAAAAGTTGTTGAAAGTTGCTAAAAAACTGAAAATTGATTTAAAACTGGATTTAACCTAAATGCTGCAGAACGTCCGAAAATAATTGGAAACACTGCTACGACAAGTATCGTAACGCAAGATATATCTAAACATTTACGTAAACAAGGAAAATTTAAAAGAAAACAATTGGATCCCCTATGAACTCGCGGCTAAGAATAATATAAGATTAGTGATTAATTGCAAGACTTAAGACTCAAAGTTGAACCTCACTGACTGAATACAAATAGAACTGACATATATACTATGCACCAAACTCCAAACGTGTACCAAGCAATTCTATTTTTTAATTGGTTCAGGGATCCTCATGAAATTACAATATGAACGCCACTGTAAACAGAAAAACATTTCGAACGAAAAAAACTTAAGAATACAGCTCGAAAAAAGAAAATATTCCGTCTATTGGAATGAGAAAAGAAATATGTGTAGAAATTCTATTTTCTTGTTTATTTCGTAAGGTTTGAACAATTTCGAATTTGAATTTTTCGGAAACGCTTCCGATTTTCTTCTTGGCTGATTACCAAACGAATCGCCGAATCTAATGGTCAGATGAAGTCAGTCCTTCCGATGAAAACAAATAAATTTTATAAATATCTAAAGAAAGGACGCTTCAATAGGGGATTTTTATAAAATAATAATGAAGGCAAATATATACTGGCGATCAAAAAAACAATGTGCCAGTATGAACAACATATTTTGTTTTAATAATTTTGAAATTTATTTATATACCATGATGTATTCATCATCAACATCATCATCATCATTGATGTTACATCCATATGCAGGTCTTTCTGGGCCGCCTTGTAATGCCAAACATACACGTTTCCAATCCCCTTTATGCTAACCGAAGTTTTTGAACTTATTATGAAGTGAGTTTCCATGTTTCACTTTCGTATACCATTCGAAGTTTTTTCTTAAAGATTGAGCCTGCCAAATGTTTTTTGATTTCTGAGGTATTTTAAAAACAATTTTGCCATTAGTTTATATAAAGTTAGATCATCATACTTTAGCATTTCAACGATTATACTGCCCTTTCCTAGAACCATAATATTTTTCGGGTATTCTCTGGCAGAATCGAAGAGAGGATTGAGAATCCTCTCGAAGAGAGGATTAAGCTATTGAAGAAAGGCCAACCCCCCGAATTAAGGCAGAAATGTGCGTCATTTTATTTATAAGCGTATGTTTAGCGTTATTTATTCCTTTGTTTTCATGCATAGTTTTTTCCACTATCTGCTTGTTAAATCAGCGTGTCTTCTCTTGAATACATTTTCTTTAAATTTTGCAAAGCTCAACGTGCTCAACTTTACTATAAAGATTCCCTGTTTTCCTCATTGTCTGGCATTTTTTCATTAAATCTTGCCAATTGAATTGGCAATAGTGGGGTTGCTAAGCACCATCTGACATATACATCGTAAAGTTTAACATTGTTGACTGTACACATACTCAGAACGTTTAATCATACACAAGCTATTTGTATTGTTTAGTGATTTGAAAATTTCATCTCAGTAAAAAAATTGAATTAAAAATGGAATTTTCATGCGATGATTTACTACGACTTTTGACGTTGATTATCTCAACAATAGTGCATTGATCAACTCACTTTGACTTTTGGCGATAAAGCACCATCTAAAACCACTGTATATCACTGATTTAGTGAATTTAATCGTGGGCGACGTTCGCGAATTTAAAGAAGGTCGTCCAAAATCGGTTGTTGTCCCAGAAAGCATTGATACTGTGCGCGAACTGATAAAGTAAGATCGTCATGTGACATGCCATGAGATCATCCCTGGGCATTAGCATGACAAGCATATTTGTACAAGTGAAAAAGATTTGTGCGCGTTGATTCCACATAATTTGACAATCGCTCTAAAAATGCTCGTGTCGATTAGTGCAAATAAATGCTCAAAAAGTACTATCGCGGTGTGTCAAAAGCCGTATCTAACATTTACACAGGTGACGAATCTTGGATTTATGGGAATGAGCCCGAAAGTAAATAGCAGTCGACTGTATGGATCTTTCAAAATAAGCCAAACACAACAAACGTTGTTCGCGCAAGAAGCACTTCGAAGTAAATGATCTCCTGTTTTTTTGGATAACGGTCAATTCTGAATGGTATCATTTGTTTGCCAGAAGTATTTGAAGAAATAAGAAAAAGCAACCAGCAACGCAGGATCATTCTTCCTGACAACGCGAGCTCTCACACATCGGACCGAACAATTTGCCCGTACCATTATACGGTCACTTCCAATACCAAAATGGTTAAAGCGAACATAAAAATGCACCACTAAGAAAAACATATTTTATTTTAATAATTTTCTGATTTATGTACAGGGTGACGCAATATAAGGTTCCTATTTTGTTCGCTCTGTAAAATTTGAACGAAACACAATATATAAACTATCTATACAACAAATGAAAGTTTTATTCTAGATTTATTTTTATTACCCATGAAAAATCACATCGACCAAATGACCACCGTTCTTCTGCTCGCAAACATGTGCTCTTCTCAGAGGGGTTTTAAAAACTCTTTTCAACATTTCAGGAGATATTTATATATCTCATACCGGATGTTGTCCTTTAGGGCCTCGATGATTGGAGGGTTATTGGCATATACTCTGCCGTTGAGATAGCCCCATAGGAAAAAGTCTGGGACGGTGAGATCCGGTGAGCGAGGGAGATATTCCATATCACCATTTTTCGATATGATACGTTAGAATTATTGTCCGATTATTTCCAAAAAACAAGATGGCTATTCTGGTTCACTGAGCAATTGTGTACATCTCCATACTTGATTTTTTATCTGCAAAATAAAAAAGAAAAAATCAATCAAATCAAAAGAAAGAAACTACAAAGAAGTAAATTATTGATCGATTTGTGCGTTACTTTGTGATAGTTAATTTTTTAAAAAGGAATAAAACAATTTTATACTTTGTTATCTATCCCTTTTATAAAAGTGATAGAATAAACAGTTTTATACTTTGTTTGTTATACTTTGTTTGTTTGTTTGTTGTTTGTTATGTATCACTTTTATAACAGTGATAGATAAAAAAGTATAAAATTGTTTTATTCCTTTTTATAAAGAACTAAATAACTTTTTACTTCTTTGTAGAAAAAGTAAATACCTTCTTACTTTGATGAATTTTCAAAAATATGTATCTTATTTTGCGCCACCCTGTATATACCATGAAAGTATTATGTGATGATAAAAATCCATAATTTCTCTTTACGTTTGATACAAAAAAATATTAATGAGTGGATCCATCATGGTTATTGTAACACTCTGTTGCTCTATAAGGCCACTATATAGAGCGAATTAAATGATATTTGACATCTTGAGGCAAAATATCCAAGGCACGTAGTATACATGTTTCAAGGTTGTATTAAAAAATCGGTGATCGAGAAACTCGCTGAAAAATCAAGGGTTTTTAAGATGAAATATTGTTTTTATTTTATCGAAAATTGATTTATATTTAGAATAATCTCTTTTTAACTCAATACACTTCGCACAAGGATTTTTCAACTTTATTATGCTTTTTAACAAGTATGATTTGTTAAACTCTGCAATACAGTCTTCTGCTACGGTAATGATCTCTTCATTTGATGTGCATGCCATTTCTTTAACACATAAGTCAATAAGTCCCCGATCTAACGTATAGATGGCGAAACTTACGAAAAATCCTTACCAGTGGTCGATTGTGCCAACATTCAAACATCATATGCCAAAATTTCATAACAATCTGTCTACTAGTTTTTGAGTTGTACTTTAAGTGCCGCCACTTTTGTAATTTTCAAAACAATGAAAAAAATATAATTTTGTCTGTTGATTAAGCATTGCTTTTTGATGAAGAAAAATACCGCCGAAGCAAAACAATGGCCTGATAAACATTACCCGGATTCTGCCACAGGAAAATCAACCATAATTGACTGGTATGCTGAATTTAAACGTGGCCGTACAAGCACCGATAATACTGAACGCTCTGAACACCCAAATGAGGTGGTTACACCAGACAACATAAGAAAAATTTCCAAAATTATTTGGCAAAAGCATAAAGTAAAGCTGCAGATCAGCTGAAGATATCGAAAGGAAGTGTTTACACCATTTTGCATTAACATTTAGGAATACGTAAATTGCTATCAAAATAGGTACCGCGTTTGCTCACAGAGGACCAAAAACAACAACGCTTTGATGATTCTGGAACTGTTTAAGCGAAATAAAAAGGATTTTTTTTATGCACTATGTAATAATAGATCCATCACTACACTCCAGAGTGAATTCGACTGTGGAGAGCAGCCGGTGAAAGCCATCCAAAGCGACCAAAAACACAACCAACGACAAAGAAGGTTATGGCCTTTGTATTTTGGTATGCATATGGGATTTGTTCATCGATTATCTCGAAAAAAGTAAACCATCAATAGTGAATATTCACAGCATTATTGGTGCGTTTGAAGGACGAGATCGCAACAAATGCTCCAATTGAACAAAAAAGTGCTTTTTCACCAAGACAATGTCATAAACCGTTGTCAAGAATAGCTAAATTACTTCGAATTGCTTCCTCAACCCCCCTATTTTCCAGAACTGACCCCCAGCGTCTATTTCCTGTTCTCAGACCTAAAACAATGTTCGCTGGAAAGAAATTTCGCTCCAATGAAGAGATAATTGTCGAAACTGAAGGATATTTTGAAGACAAAAAGAAATCGTTCTATAAAAAAGTTGTAGAAATGTTAGAAAATTGTTGGAATGATTGTATCTCTTCAAGAAGAATATATTGACGAATAAAGTCGAAATTTGCAAAAAAAATGCGTTTTACTTGTCAGACGTGGGTCTTATTGATGGATGCGTTATGTTTGGAAAGGTAAAGTGTTCGGAAAGGGCTATGTCCGGAGAATATGGGGATGTGGCATCAATTAGTAAAGTAAATTGACCAGTTTTGGTGCTCTCCCCACCAATGACCAATTTGGGTGCTCTGCTCCCTTGTTTCTGGTGTGTTATAATGAATCCAAGTCACTTAGTGGTCAATGGGGAAGTGGTCACTTAATTCCGTTTTTAGTTCGCAGTAAGTAAACGCAGCACCCATCGCACTGATAGCTCTCTCATGCCCTAATGTTCGTGTAGGATATTCCGTACGCGTTCGTATCATCTCAATAAGCTCTATTATCTTCACTGTGTTATCGATCAATATGATATTATAAAGTTTGTTGACTATTTCCTCAGCAGTACCGTCAGCAGGATTTCCTGAGCCCGAAACGTCACTCGTGCTGATTCGTCTACACCAAAACTCAGAAAACTACCTGTAAACGATGAAATGCAAAGAAGTAGAGTTCCTATAATAGTCCTTCAACTTTTCTTCGGTTTGCGAGATGGTTTTCCAAGTAGTGTTTAATACACGAAATTGGGTTATCTCCTTTTGGAAACTAAGAAAACAAAACTAATTATGTCGGCTTGAAATTGAAAAAGCGTTACTAGAAAATAAGCTACTTTTAAGAAATGTAATCACCTTTACAATCACAACGCCACCTATCAGAAAATTATCTGACTCTTCACTCTACCCTCTACCCCCCCATATAACCATTAATTTGTGTTTCAGCATATTCTTTGCATAAACTTTTCCAATGACCTAAGTTCGAGTTCAATATTTATTTATTTTATACCAGTTTCATCATTAATGCACTGTGTATTACCATTATATCGAAAACACTAAACACTTTTTTAATTCTAAAAAAAGTCCACTCGGAGGCGCGATAATTTTCTTTTTAACTAAAACAATATTAAAACTTGTCGACACAATGTCACTGAAATTTCTTCCAAAACGAGGAGCAAGGAAAAAAAAAAAGATAAGACGTACCCGGGCAACCGTGACACAAAGTGAAAAACAAATTTTCATTAAAACATTTTCCGGAAAACAAAAGTTCCGTTTCTTCTCTCCATCACCCCCCTCTTTTACCCAACCAGTCCTAACCTAACCTCCATTGCCAAACATAAAAAGGCTTTATAACAGTGGGCCGCTTCATATTCCTTATCGTTTTTAATTAAATATAAACATCATTTTTGCGATGAAATTAAAAGTTTTCCGCTCGGTTGGTTATACGAGATGGTTTCCAAAGAAACGAAACGGATTTTTTTCTTCTTTGGTGATGATCGAGAGAATTGGAACGAATATCGACAGAATAATGACGGAAAATTTACAAAGGAATTGTTTTTAACAAAAATAATTATTTTAAATTGGATGTTTTCGTCCTAAAATAATAGGTGTGCCCATAAGTAAAATCGTTTTTTGATACTGAGCAACATTTTATTTTATTTAAGAAATTATATTTTTTTTATCTACACGGTTACGGTTTTAATTATTGATCATTTTCGTCCATCTCTCTGGCAAACTTTTTATTTCCTTTTTGTAAAACAAGAATGATTTTGAAGTAAAATATATTAAGTGATATAGAAATCCGAATACAGTAAAAATGATCAAATGTCAGTAATAATTTTCATAAATAATTATAAGGTCATAATAAGCATATGATTAAAATTACAGTCCAACCTGATAAGCTTTAACCGCTGCTACCTTTAATAATGCGTTAATGCGCCATGGCTAGTTACAAACTCATTAATACGACTCGGCATTGATCAGATGAGGTGATTCATATCCTCCTGGGGTACTTCATTCCAAGCGACTTCTATCTCATATGACGTCGAAGTGCCGTCAAAGTTTGAAGGGGTTGTTGTAAATTTAGTAGCATTCTACCTTACACTTTCTACAATACATGTTCGATTGGGTTTAAATCGGGAGAGGAGGCTATGGCCATCTTCATTTTCCTCTTCTATCTCTCTCTGACAAGAGCTTCTTCATGTCAGTTCTCTAGGCCGGCCTTTCTGATGTTTTCTTTGACAGCATCTAACCAATTTTTCCGAGGTCTTCCTCTTCTTCGTTTGCCTTCTCCTTCCAATAAGGCTCTTTTGATACATCTTTCTCGTGACATTCTAGCCACATGGCCTAGCCATCTAGCTCTCTGTACCCTGACTATATCTGTTATTACCGGCCAGCTGTACATCTCTATTAGTTTCTTATTGGTCCTCCTTCTCCATTCAATGTCGCTTATCTTTATCCGATTATAAATTTTTCTCAAGATTTTCCGTTCCCATCTCTAATTTTTTCTTATTTTGGCTGCTATATATTCTGCTTGCTGTATATTCTTATTTTGCTAGAAATATTATTTGCCCTTAATGTCTTTGTCATCATTTCTGCTGTTCTAGTCCAAGTAGTCCAATGTGACTCTTGCTACATGTGATCGGGCATTATCTTGTTGAAAAATTAAGTGTGGGACTGTCCTTAAGTATGGTATGAAATGATAATCCACAATTTCTTTGACGTAACGAAGTACGGCCATGTTTCCTCTGATGAACACTAGAGGTGAATTAGAGCCATAAGCAATGGCACCCCACACCATAATCCCAACATTGTGATAAATATGCAATAAACAACGAATAGGAACACAAGTCTGCAAAAATTGGATATTTACTGCAGCTACAAATTTAATCTACTGCCCTTGGAGGGCGAATCACAAAAACCCTCGTAAAAAAAGAAATAATCTTAAACAAATTGTTAAGGTTGAGAATTTAATTATAGTTTGCTTTTGCCATGATAAACATATACACAAAATATTATTAAAATTACATCATTTTTAATGGGTGTTCGAATTTCTATGTCACGTAGTATATAATATACTTCGAGTAAACTTTAGATAATTGACGCAATAGGACTTTTTTCCACGTAAAAAATGTTCCATAGATCTAAAAAGATGATAATCTGATGGTCCAACATCAGGAGGATACGGTGTGTGAGGAAGTACTTCCCAGACTAACTGTTTGATTTTTCTTATGTAATTCTGACATCATGAGTTTTTATATTGTCATGCCGTACGATAACACTTTTTCGATTAATCAGTCTTGGACGTTTTTAAATCAAAGCCATGTTTAATCTATCAGGCTTAGTACAATGATTCAGCATTTATGATCTCACTACGATTCAGAACCTCATAGTACATGGTTTCTGTAAAATTCCACCATAAGTGACCATAACACTTTTTTAGGGTGAAAACCTAGTTGTGGATTGGGCAAAGATGGTTGTCCTATTGTTAATCATCATTTTTATATAGTATCCACTTTTTATCTTTAGTAATATTCTGTCGAAGAAAAGGATCACTACCTAACCTTGACAAAAGTACACTGTACCATAGATTTAAATTTTGTTTTCAGCTGAAAGTTGACATGGCACCCACATTCCTTCTATTTGCAATTTGTTCAATGGTTTTAAACACAATTGTATTGCGGATCATGAAGTTTTAAGCTTTGTTGCTAATGATGATTTGCTTGGGACCTTCTTCAATCATCGAGAACACCAGGATAAACACCATTTGTAGCATTGTTATGCTTTCAAAACTCGTAAAGCATCAAATATCTAATATAAAGAGGGAAAATAGGGCTCCTCCTATTTTTGGCAAATTTAAATTAAAAATCGTTTGCACCAAAACTGAATTTCCTTATGTAAGAATCATCACCCCACGATTGAAAAACAAATTAGATTTCCAAAGACCAAAGAACAGGCTGGGGTTCGCTGACGCTTTGAAACTAACGACCACATTTAGACCATTAAAGTGTTGATAGAAATATCTCATGAATGCAATAGACCCATATCTCTTTCTTTTGAAGATTTTCACAAGACATTTAACAGTATCCAATGTAATAACACCAAAGAAGCAGTCACTGAAAGCCGTGTCGACTACCGATACACCAACCTTATTTAAATTATTTATAAGAATGCCACAATAACAGTCAAATTACGCGGATAGACAAACCAGAGAACTCTTAAAAGTGGAGTCCGGCAGGGAGACATATTATCTCCAAAACTATTTATAACTGTTCTTAAATATGCCTTCAAAATGTTAAATTACGATACTAAAACTAAAGCTTAAAAATAGACGTCTAAAAATTTACGAAAAAACTTGTTTTGCTGACGATGTTGTACTGATCACTGACAATCTAATAGAAATGAAAGTCATGCAGAAAGAATTATCTGTAGTATGTGAGAGCTTGGGTATGAAGATCCTAAAATCCGGAGAAAAAATAGAAATATCAATATTTATACCTGAGTCATGAATACGAATCAACGGCGTGGATCCAACATCTGAACTTAAAAGAAAGATAAGTCTCCTTTGGGCACCATAGGGAACCTTAAGAGATGTATTTAAAAGTGGCATTCTCGTCAGTCAACCTGAGTCACGAATAAGAATCAACGACGTGGATCCAACATCTGAAATTAAAAGAAAGATAAGTCTCGTTTGGGCACCATAGAGAACCTTAAGAGATGTATTTAATAGTGGCATTGTCGTCAGTCAGAAAAGAAAAACATTCAATCAGTGCATGCTCCCTATTTTTACTTATGGAATGGAGATCTACACTATAATCTCAGCAACCGCATACAAACTGAGAGTTGCGTTGAAACGTATGGAAATATTATTGCTGCGCATAACTCTCAGAGACAGCATACACAATGAAACACATACACGCCAAAGTAACCGTATCACTTATGTCGTTACTCGTATAGCTGGTTTAAAATGGAAATGGGTACGACATATCATTCGACTGCGAGACACAAGATGAATACGTAAATTGCTGGAATGGAGACCAACGGCTAATGCACACAATAGAAAACGGCCACCAACACGATGGTCTGATGATATTAAATAACTGGCTACATGCAGCTCCGGATAGAGGGAGATGGATTGTGTTAGCAGAAGCAATTGACGCAAAAGGCTAAATGCTATATATATATATATATATATATATATATATATATATATATATATATATATATATATATATATATATATATATAAGACTACTGAATAACAGGCTCTCTTAACAGGTTCTTCTGGGTATTCTTATGCTTAAAAAGTAGATGGCGTAGGGTCAACAATGGCCTGCCCCAAGGCAGTGTTCTAGCGCCGGCGCTTTTTAATCTCTATGTAGTGGTTATTCCAGTAATCCAATCAAAGATCTTCGAGTATGCGGATGATCTGGCGCTAGTTTATCAAGGAAAACACCAGTGCCACCTCATAGCTTGCGCTATGAGGTGGCACTATAGTATGATCTCCATAGCCTTAAAGATTATTTCCACAAATGGTAACTCCAATTAAACTCCAGTAAAACAGAAATGTGCGCATATCACTTAAACAACAAAGAAGCGCAAACTCATTACAAGTAAGCATCGACGACACAAAACGAAACACAACGAGTATCCAAAAATATCTCGAAATTACACTGGATCGAGCCTTTACCTATAAACATCATCTAGCTAAAAATGCCAAGAAAGTTGCCTCCAGAGTCAATATAATCCAGAAATTAACTGGCACAAATTGGGGTGCAAACGCTGACGTACTTCGAACTGCAATGGAATGGGTCCAGCTAAGGCGTTTTCGAACGAGCTAAGGAAAGTGTAACTACTTAATGTACTGGTAGGGCAGAACCGAGATTCCTTCGTGTGATTGCGGCATAGACCCGTAGACCCCAAATCACATAGAGAACGAATGCCCTCGAAGACTCTTCGTTGATGGTCTCATCAAACTACATCGAGCATCTGTCTCAGAGGTGCAATATTTTTTTAGTTTAGATTTAGTGTTGTAATAGTTTGTACTCGATCTGTTATTTCATTCTTGAGATGTCATATGAAATAATAATAAAATTTTAGTAGCCCTATATTTATATATATATATATATATATATATATATATATATATATATATATATATATATATATATATATATATATATATATACTATATTATTTACATAGAAAAGTATATTACATCCGCCACATCTCACGTCAGCCCCTATTTTATATCATCCGGTCCTCTGCCATTATGGAAAAACAGAAAACCTCCAAATCACTTCGTATAGGATTTTAGGCACCATAAAACGCAGGGATTAATATAAATTTTCGGCACAAGATTTTCCCCATGTCTTATGGTAATTTTATTGTCAACTGTGGGACATTCCAGGACCGTATTTATGCTCAAAGGGTGAAGCCCCAAACTACGATTTTATGCTAAAATCTTTTGTGCAACGAACCGAATAGGTATCGAACTGTGGATGGCTTGAATTTATTTCCAAGGTTTAATGGCACTAACTGCTACTACCTGGGGAGATAACTGAGTGAATTATGTCAGTGGAGTGGATGTTTAAAAGGACGTAGTCCGAATTTTTAATATTTCAGATGGATTTTCAGAGGGGTTTCCAGAAGCAGCTCCCAAATCAGAATGTATTATAATTAAATCAACAAAATTGTTAACAAAGCGTTACGGCGATGAAGTTATGTCAACAAAAATGTTTATATGTGGTATATGGTAGCTTTAACTTTGGTGATTGTAGAGAAGCAATTGCAGATAGACCTCATTCAAGAAGACCTTCCACATCAATGGCGCACCAACCCGTGGAGGAAAAGTTACCAAAATCAAGGCGCTTGTACTGAGTAATCTCCGATTAAGTTAAGTTATTTAAGTGAATTCAAGCAATTTTGAAGCACAATTTAGGATTGTCTCGTGTGTTTTCTTGATTTGTTCCGAAAACAGCATATTTTTGAAAAACATCGCCATGTTAAAATTGCCGAAGAGATGCTTCCTGCGAATAATGACCTGATAATTGGTAGTGGTGAGACATGGATAATCTATGCATATGATCCAGAAACAGCTCAACAATCAAGCGAGTATCATGCTAAAGATAAACCAAAGCAAAAAAACACTTCAGAGCTGGTCAAAAATCAAAGTCCTGTTCTGCTTTCTTGATTTACCGTGGTATTCTCCACAAAAAGGTCCTTGCAATTGATCAAACAGGTAATAAAGAATATTATTAAACGTTATGCATTATCTGTGTGAGTCTATTTGAAAAAACATCCATATTTGTGTCAAAATCAATCGATGGTTCTATCGCTAATCAAATTCATGGTCAATTTTTCGCTAAAAGCAAACATATATCGTTCCACAAATGCCATATTTACCAGATATGGCTCCGTGTGACTTTTTCCTGTTTTCTCGATTGAAGAAATTTAATTAAATCCACAGAAGTATTCAACAGAGCTTTGAAAAAACTACCAAAAGTCAATTAAAAAAACTGTTTGGAAGACCGGTTTTTTTTAATTCCAACATAGTTGGTGTTGGTGAATTTGCCTAGATCTAGTCTCATTTCAGAAGTGGTGTTGTCTCGTTCAGAAGTTTGTCGTATACAAAATTGTTGAATTAGTTTATAAAAATGGGCGTTCTGTGAAAAATATTTTTAGAAAAATAGGTGATATTTATAGTTTGCTCAATCCTCCATTTAAAAGCGCTATCAATCGATTTGTTCAAATATTTCAAGAAACTGGTTCTGTGGAAGATAAAAGAAGAGCAATATATAGTCGTAGTGGTCGTACACAAGAACATATTGATTAGCTATGTGAAAATATTGTTGAAGACAGAAATTTCCATTAATCGACGTTCATAACAATTTGGAATCCACAACATGACGTATTTTACGAAACGATTTAGCTCTGAAGGCATATAAGGCTCAAAACACTGGAACTAAAGCCACTGGATCATTCATAACGTCGTGCATTTGTCAATTGATTCAACGAACAAACAGACGATTTTCCTAAAAAAATCATCTTTTCAGATAAAGCACATTTCAAAATTGATGCCTATGTTAATAAACAAAGTTGTCATTTGGGGAGAGGAAATTCTACGATTGATTCATGAGAAATCTTTTTCATTCTAAACGAGTCACTGTTTGGTGTGCATTACGGTCAGTAATACACTTCAGTTAATTGGGCCGTATTTCTTTCAGAATGCTGCTGGTGGAGCTATAACTGTGAATGAATCTTCGATATCACGCGATAATAACCCGAGTTTTGTGGTGTGAATTGAATAATATTGATCTGGAGGATATGTGATATCAACAGTGTGGCGCTCACTCTGATAATAAAATAATTGATTTATTCATAGAAAAATTTCCTGTAAGAGTTATTACAAGAAACGGTGATGTTAACTGAGCACCAAGATCATATGATTTGGCACCGTTGGACTATTTTCTTTGGGGTTACGTGAAAAGCCAGGTCTATAAGAACAATCCACAATCAATTTCTGAATTAAAGGATGAAATTATTCGAGCCATTGGTTAGATAGAACAACGGTTGTACCAAAATATTATTCAAAATTTTGACAAAATAGTGAACGTATGTGGGGCTGCAAGAGGTGGTCATTTGGCAGATAGTGTCTTTCGTGTTTAAATGTTATAAAAAAGTTTAAATCAAAACAAATTCTGTGTTTTATTCAAGAATTAAAAAAAAACTCAATTTGAAAGACCATTTAGTAAGTGATTGGCAGTGGGAGGGTATTACTTTGAGGGAGCTAAAATAAATTTAGATGGATAAATAAATGAATGCTTTGTGTCTTACTTAAGAAGTCACCTTACTTTTTGATCAGAGTAGTATATTTAATGTGATAACAACTGTTTTAATCATAACTCGGCAGACAACTAGGCCTTTGTAATTTTCCTAGAGCTCTACATCGGTATCACCCATAATTATCCCCCTCTTCAAGCTCCAGGGCCTGTCCCAAGGCCTACTGAAACTTTGGCGTAAACAATATTGACCAACTTCTATTATGAAACGCGAACCGTACAATTAAAATAATTAAAAAAGTCAGTGCTTGAACGGCGAGAACCGTTTGCACCAATACAAATTTATAAAATTATGGACAAATATACTGACTGACATATAAATTACGATACCACGGAAAGGGTATTCGATTTAAAATATATGTATTTGTGCGCACTGATTATGTTCACAATCCCCAATAACCCTTGACATCGGCTGAATGAGGAGATATATTTTTCTTGAAGTAAACTATTCCAAGATACTTGTTCTTCATACCTTCGGGCTTCTAAAGGTAATATAGCCTTTTACCTATCATATTCCAAACATTCTCTATGAAGGAAATAAAATCTCTTGTTTAATATATATATATATATATATATATATATATATATATATATATATATATATATATATATATATATATATATATATATATATATATATATATATATATATATATATATATATATATATATATATATAAATATATATCTTGGCCAGAGGATTTTAATGGAAGGGGATACCGTCCGGGAGGTGAAAAGACGTGTTAAATGTGGCTAACAGGCATTTGGCAGCCTCAACATAATGTTTAAGAATAAACTACCAATTTGCCCATTATGACATACAGAAACCTGGACACTCACATCGTAGTCAGTTCAAAAACTTCAGGTAACACAGAGTGGAATGAAAAGATCTATAATTGACATTATTAGATGGGATAGAAAGCCCTACATATGGATCAGAGAATAAACGAAAGTGAGCAACATCATTTGAAGAATAAAGAAATTGAAATGGAGATGGGCAGGCCATGGAGCGAGGCAATGAAACGAACGATGAACCAATACGATCCTGAATTGGATACCTCTTGATCGCAAACGTCTACTGAGAAAACCTAAAACAAGTTGAAATATTGACATTAATAAATATATTGGATCAGAACGGCAGAGAAAAGCTCAGCACAGCGAAAGTTGGTAGCATGCTGCAGATGTCTTTATACTGCAATGGATTGACGCGAGCTAATGATGATGATATACGATCTAATGATTTGCTGTGCACGAAAAAAAATCTGAAGTGTAACATTGAGATAAAAGATGAAGCTAAAAGTACATTGATAGTAAGTTTTTAATATATAAGCAAATTCAAAAAGCCACAACAACCATCGTATTTAAAACTATATTTAAACCTATTTTTATGTGTTGATGCGAAAATTAGATACTAAATAATCAGCACAAGAGTGAACTGCAAAGACTTGAAACGAAATGCTTAAAGGATATCAATGATGTAACAGAAATGGACAGGACACGGAACGAAGTAGTGTGAGAAAAGCTTAAAGTAGAACCAATAATTGAAACAATTCAAAGATATCAGTAAAAGTGTTTGGATACATAGTAAGGATGGAATGAAAAGCAGACAAACCAAAAAAGTGTGGCTAACAAAACCTGTTACTAAAAGAACGAGAAGAAGCCCAACGAAAAGTTTTATGGATATTGATTGAGTGGCTTCTTCATATGTATATATTTGATCTACAACAATATTCATTACAAATAGTATCACGGATGATGTATGCTGAAATTTTTTCCCGGTTTTCCATTGGATGGTGCATTTGTTCTTGTAAAGTTTATTTTAAGTGCTGAGAAGTTCCAAGGTTTTGCTAAGTTTCAGGCTCGAGAGCCTTGCATTGACTTTTGTTCCATCATTTATTAACTAACAACTTAAATTGAATAGAAATTTGTATGAAAACGCAAATATCTAAAACTACTAAAATCGGCAAATATCTAAACCGACATGTTATTCTCACCATTACATTTTACGTTACGCCATTGGTGCGGGTGGTCCTCAACCTTGAGTAAGCCAGCTGCAGGTCAAAAAACTGCAACTAGGTCATGATCAACTACACTAGCTGTTCTGCTGAGCTGAAAAATACGAAATAATAAAATAAGCCCCCACTGCGACCAGCCTTGTAATTGAGGTACGCTAACTTCTCTTAATAGTTTGTTTTTTCACGTTGATTGTCGAGCATAATAGAAGCACTGAGAAAATGAATTATAGAAATTATGAACTGAAAAGATCTGATTACTAGGAAGATTATGTTATTGTGCTTGTCATGACGAATTTTGTTGATTTTTTGGTTCAATATTTGTAATTTTTTTACCTTTGGTGTAAAATATTAAACTGAACGAGATTTTCCGATCGAAGTCCGTTTCACTAAAGACGTTAGCATCATCAGGGGATGATTAAATCTAATTCTAAAACTAAACGACGTGCTATTTATCTGACAACCGTACCTAATAAAACATGTAAGAATCATAAACCGTGAAGATAACCAAGCGTTATATTAAAAATTCTAAAAGTTAACTGATTGAAATAAGTCCTTTATTTCAGTTCATGCTTTTCTTACAATTTGCTATTGGAATATTTTCATACATATCAAAACCCATATTATTATTATTTAGACTTTTAACACGTCTAAGTTACTAATATTTTTATTATGGCCATTCCAGAGTGCATGCTGAACAGACAAGATTTCTCAGATCTCTCCTATCTAATGTGTGCTATGTGTTGTTTAAATCTGGTTAATATGGGTATTTCAGTTTGCCTAACATACTTGCTATCACAATTGTGACAACAAATTTCAAAAAACCCCGTATTTTCATGTTGTCTACTTTACTCTCTGTATTACCCAGGGCTTCTCTTAACTTTTTATATGGTTGGTAGACTACCTTTATATTAATTTTTATCAAAATATTGTCCAAACCTCGTAATAATTTGGGCATTAAAGAGTATTATCATGAATTTGTTTTTGTTCTGTTTGTTTTTAAAACAATGATAAATCGCCATTTTTTGATGTTTGGTGAGTAAGAAGAATAAAAATAGACTAGATTTTGATATTTAAAAAAAAACACTACCACTTTAAGAGGGTCATTCAAATTGAGCGGTTTTGTAATTCTTGAATAAAACACATAATTTCAGTTGATTTCATAGAACTTTTTATTGATAATTGAAGCATAGTGTTGAGTTGATCGATGCACTGTGCAAGTAAAATATAAGTTTCAACAATAATACCAGAACATATACAGCTCGCCAAACACTGTCATTTTTAGTAGAATCTGCGATAACAACACTCGACTAGCGCAGGATTCCCAAATTTATCAGCAATAAAATATAAGTGTATAAAATACCAAAAGATAAACGTACTTACAGTATGTATACTATGCGTCTCGGGCACCTTTGCCACAAAAAGACATAGACCATGTAGTTCGGTCCATGTTTCGCAGAGTTGGTGGTGAACCATAGTTTATTATATGAAATGCGATGTGTCTTTTAATTTTTTTTAACATCAGATAACACCGCCATGGTGTATAGAAAAATTACAAAATTTTTCAATAAAATTCATTTTTCATAGTGTTACATTTTTTTTTGTTCTCTGGTATATAAATACATAAAAAATGTGTGTTTCATTTTCATATCCGAATATATCAAATGCAAACAAAAATAAAGTGATAATTTCATTAAAAAGAAGGTGTTGTTTACTTAACATAACATCTGCAGTCAATTAACCGGTGACTGTGCACTTAACATTTATGTGATGAGACAATTTGCATTTTTGCTCCGAACAAATGCCAAAAAATTCTTGACCGAAATTAATGATTTTTTTGAATAAATGTCATGTTTAACATGCATCGTAGGTTGAAAAAAAAATTTTACATATAAATTGAAGTAAATAAGGAATATATAAAATATTACATGAAGCTAATTAAGAATATATATCTATCGTTGAGATATGTGTAGATGTATTGGCGATTAAGTTCATTTGTTTTATTTTTCGGTGCTTGCTTGGTCCGATTAGCTCTTACTTGTATTGACTCTCGTGAGAAACTCTGCATAATAGTAAAATAAATCTCAGTTATTTTATTTATTTTAACCTTATTGCATTGACATATTTTACACTTTCCTGTTATCTTATCGAGCAGCACCAGTCATTTAAACATATCTAAACTTCTTTTCGAAAGTCGTAGTAAATCATTGCACGCAAGTGCTTACGAGTTAATTCAATTTTTCGACGGAGAAGAAATTTTCAATCTAGCGCCAGAAACGAGACGACGAAAAAAACGACGACTTTTGCATCAACCCAATTTGATAATATGTAAGTCATTCACAGATGATGTTAATGTAAGGATTATTCTTCCGGCTGTGAATTCGTTCATCTGAGAAGATTTTCATTCTAGACGACGTTTCGCCTTAATCTCATGTGGCATTTATTGGCAAGTATTTGCTCTATTGGTAGCCAGTTCGACAAAATGCATATATATATATATATATATATATATATATATATATATATATATATATATATATATATATATATATATATATATATATATATATATATATATATATATATATATATATATATATATATATATATATATATATATATATATATATATATATATATATATATATATATATATATATATATATATATATATATATATATATATATATATATATATATATATATATATATATATATATATATATATATATATATATATATATATATATATATATATATGTATATATATATATATATATATATATATATATATATATATATATATATATATCCAGCTGACGACGGCTGTGAGGCCAGAAATCGGTCCTGGGAGGTACTTGTCTCGACGTGGTGACAGCGACTGATTTGAGACGAGCAGTGGTACGTGGAAGTACGGATGAAAAATTTCTGTTTTTCAAATATCTCTCTCCACGGCCCCACTACGCTATCCTTTGAGCAAACCTTATACCTACATCCAAGGTTGTGGGAAGAATGTATCGCGATGTTTTTGACTGCCGCGAACATTCACCGTAGGATGGCGCGAGTTGCATTGAGATTGCGACCCGCCATCGATATGACCAGTTGACTTGGTCTTCCTCTGTTCGTTTCGATTCAGCTGTTTCCCTGCGTTGGGCTCGAGCCCAGCTGACGACGGCTGTGAGGCCAGAAACCGGTCCTGGGAGGTACTTGTCTCGACGTGGTGGCAGCGAGTGATTTGAGACGAGCAGTGGTACGTGGAAGTACGGATGAAAAATTTCTGTTTTTCATATATATATATATATATATATATATATATATATATATATATATATATATATATATATATATATATATATATATATATATATATATATATATGCTAGACTATTAGTCCGGGAGTACAACCGATCGTTTGTGTCCCGTTTGTTGGGAACGTGCAGACGTTTCGCCAAGGTCACACTTCTCAACGTTCCCAACAAACGGGACACAAACAACGATCGGATGTACTCCCGGACTAATAGTCTAACGTATTAGACGTATTATTATTATTAACGCGAAACACTACGAACTAAGATGTGTGTGTGTGTGTGTGTGTGTGTGCGTGTGTGTGCGTGTGTGTGCGTGTGTGTGCGTTAGTGTGCGTGTGTGTGCGTGTGTGTGCGTGTGTGTGTTCGTGTGCTCGTGTGTTCGCGTATGCGTGTGTTCGTGTATGTGTGTATGCGTGTGTGCGTGTGTGTGTGTTTCTAAATCATTCCGGTTGTCGAAGAGTCACGAGGTTTCGCCAAGTTGGACTCACTTGAAACAGCCAAATGCGATTTTGGCGAAACGTCGTGACCGACCCTTCACAGAATCAACGGCTCGACACCCCAACGGATTTAGAAACATTATCTACCATCCGTGAAAATATTAGATATTTTCGCACACATATATACATACACACATATATATATATATATATATATATATATATATATATATATATATATATATATATATATATATAGATATATAACAGGAACAAGATAATGGGGTCCTCTTTTGCCATTAAGCGCTGTGAGAGAGATATTGTAGCGTTCACAAATTCTTGATCGCTACAGGTAGCATTCGTAAATTGTTGATCACCAATGGTAGGTTTATTTCGGATAAATTCTTAACTGAAAGAGCTCCGGTATCGTTTTGGACAAGGCAAGACAGTCTCCAAATCTCCAGGTGAGCGGACGTTTTCGCGCTTTACCCTGCCGACCGAGGTACGTAGGTTTGCTGGCCAAGTCACGCTTGGGTTGATTTTTCTGATATTCCTATAGAGGGTTTTACGACCCGGCAGCAGAGAATCCGATCAACAGACACCAGGCCATTGAACGACCACCTATTACAGAGCCCGACCATCGTGGAAACCTTACACATTTTTGGAGCCACATGGCACCACATGGCAGAGTAACCGGTTGGTCAGATCGAGATTATTTCGGGACCCCCGCATAGGGATACCGGACTGCCCGCAGTCGTACTCAGTGTTTTTGGACACCCAGTACCGGATAGGCAAGGATAGACAACATCAGGAAATAAGGCCAGATAAACACTTTTTTTATAATATTTTCATGTACCGTTAAGGATTGCAATTACCAGTTATTTTTCACAAATACATTATACTTATACTGATAATGGTCACGTTATCATCTTATATTTTGTATCTATTTGCCGTCTGACCATTCTTAGTTACCCTAGCGTTATATATATATATATATATATATATATATATATATATATATATATATATATATATATATATATATATATATATATATATATATATATATATCTATCTTTTTACTATTGTCAGAATAGAGGAAATAACCTCTAATTTGTAAGTATAGGGACATAGAGACCAGCTGGTGTAATTCAGAGCTGTGTATTTGATTTTTTGATTTCTTTCACGGTAAGGTTTGGAGAACAACCTTCCGTAAACCTTCCCGTGTCTTTTGTTTCATAGTTTTAGTTAT
Source organism: Cosmopolites sordidus (assembly GCA_031761425.1). NCBI lineage: Eukaryota > Metazoa > Arthropoda > Insecta > Coleoptera > Curculionidae > Cosmopolites > Cosmopolites sordidus. Next base: position 720,490 of record JARFXV010000314.1, on the reverse strand, counting down.
TCCTTTTTTTGTATGCTTTGTGTCGTTCTTTTTTTGGTGTGCTTTTATAATATATATGTATAAAATTCTAGTAAACCACTTTATTTAAGATAGACCCCTTCCCGGTTCCAGGGTCTTTTTCGATATATGAAGTAACCGGGTGGCGCTCAACTTTTGTCGTGGCTTCATTCTGTCCTGGACCTTCTTCCCGGTGCTCCCGGCGAACAGCTGCCGTCGCTGTGGTCTATATATTTTTTATTTGGTTTCAAAAGAGAAAATAATAGGTCACAATATGTATTAATAACTTAGTAGGTCTCATGGTTAATTGGATTTTTTTAGCGAGTTTCAGCTGCTCTAAATATTAGTATTGTTACAGTTAGTGCAATTTCAAAAAAGGTGAAGAATAACGAAGTGTTAAAATCACTGAAGAAAAAGCGTCAACATCCAAAACGAATAACTAATCTAGATAATCTTGATGTGGGCTGAATTCGCAAACAAATATATGAAATGT